>JAQHUG010000235.1:1867818-1882820 GCA_028555095.1 Dicrostonyx torquatus | reverse complement strand
GCCCACCAACTCCTAATGCTTCCCTCTCCCATGTTGCCCCATGCCCACAGAAAGTAGCCAGACTTGAACTGGCACCCCTTTATCCAAGGAGTCTAAAATGTTTGGTTGAGGGGCTTCACCTCAGCTCCCTGGTACCCCTTTAAACACAAAGTCTGATTATTTGGCTCGGGGCTTCACCCCAGTTTCTGGCATAAGCTCCCTCCCATGGGATTTGCCTCAGTCCAAACTCCACCTCTGGGAAGGCCTGCCAAATGGTGACCCCTCCCCAGGGAAGGTCACAAAAGCCTGCCAAACGCTAACCCTTCCCCAGGGAAGGTCAAGACCACTCCCACAGGCGGTTTAAACTGCCCCCCCCGAGAATGAACACGTGGTCTCTGGGTTACCCGTGGTCTCCCCTTCTCTCTCTTCCCCTCCATGAGTATTGTCCAGCAGTATTGTCATTCATTAAACATGGGCATTTTTTTAATTCGGTCTGATTTGCGTCAGCAGAGAGGTTTGTTGGCCAGAAGAAAAATACGTAACACACATCAGGAAGAGGAGGCAGTCAGTGGATAGTTAACCCATGTTAAAAGTGAGCAGCGTGGAGAGCATTCAGTAAAAGTGAAGGGTTTGGAGAACTGTAATTAGAGATCACGTGTTACTCCTATAGGATCTGACATCAGAGTCCACTGAGCTCTGCAAAGAGACTTGAGTGTGGAGAACCATAGCATGGTGAATTCTGACGTCCGCATGGGCAGTCCCTGTCATTACTGGAGTGTCCTAGGAGTGTCCAGTGGCTTGCTGCTCTCAGAGGGCATGAAAGGGTGTTAAAACGATACCTCTGACACGTGTGCCTATGCACACATTCACACACTGTCACTCACACATGCACACACCAACGTAATCACAAGCATGCACACCTGTGCACACACAAGAGCACATGCGTGGATGGTGTGTACGCATACCCATGTACACACCGTGTATTCCCACCCAAACACACACACACACACACACGCACTCCTGCACATACTCACACATGCACATACACACTGCCATCATACATCTGCCTTGATGAAACCCAAATAAAATTTGCCGGGTTTAAAAGGTTTTCTTTATTGGGAAAAACGCTGTACCTTGCCACGGCTAGGCACAGGGTCAGGATGATTTAAGAAAGCCCAGAAATCGATGGAGACTTTCTTCTTCTGGCTTGCAGCTCCCAGGAAAGCAGCGGCTGGGCAGCAAAACCTCTCAGCTCTCAGTAATGACAGTCTAGAGGGGGAAAAACAGGGAGGGTCAGTAAGCATGCCAAGGGGCCCCGAGTGCCTGCGCTCAGAAGTGTGGCCGGCTCCGAACCGACAGGTTCTGAGGGAAGACAGAGTGGAACAAGGATGACACCCGAGCCTCAGCATTCTCTGAGGACCTGTTCCCCTCAAACCACAAGCAATTTCTCAGGAGGACCTGCTGACCAGTATGTGTGGCCACAAAACCAACGCTGGGCAGTGGCTCAATCAGTGAAACGTGGCTGCACGTGCCTGAGTGTCAGAGTTCGGATCCCCAGAACCCACAAAAACAGGCCGGTGTGGTGGGGCATGTCTATAATCCTTGTGTTGGGAGTGGGCGGGGTGGAGATGATAGACAGTGGTTGGAGCTCACTGCCCAGCCAGCTTCGCCTCAGAGAACTCTAAAGAGAGACTCTGTCTCAAAAGCTATAGTGGAGAGGGGCTAACTCTGGCCTCCACACACCTGTGAACACACGCACATACACGGGAGGGGCTCCCAGCAGGTAGGAGTGGGTGAAAGCGGCTCATGCCAGACCCCGAGACCTGCAACCCTTTACCTTCCTCAGACTGTGGGAAGAAACACCAGGGCACGTCCCAGACCAGGTCGGAGAAGCAGCACTGTCGAGAGGTACACTCCTCGGAGCTGATACCTGGGAACCCACAATCCTTGCGAGCTGACACTTCCATGACACACTGCTCCTCTGCTGCTCATGGGAGAGAACGGTATGCAAGACTCTGTCAGGCTGACCGCTCACTGAGGGCCACCAGTCCCATCTTCCCCGAGACATTGGATTTGCAGCCTCGGTGTGTACCGAGAAGCTCCTTGGGTTGGTATCTCTCAGGACAGTAATAGCTAGGGACTGGCTGTCCTTCCCACAGGAGGACACTAAGGTTGGGAGGTTGTCACAGGTGGGACTATTTGCAGAACTGGAACCTCGGGAAAAACCACGTCACCTTTCCAGACTCAGTGTTTAGCTCTGTGAAATGTGAGCAGCCCACTGTACCAAGCCCAGAAGGAGGCTTGCGGACACTGATCCCGAAAGGGGCCTTGCACATAGCCACCCACCTACCTGGTTTTCCTTTAAAGTGCACTGAACCCACACTGGGGAGGAAATTCCCCACCGTGAGTGTGTCCCAAGGGCGAGAGCCATGCCTGTGGCGGGCACACACACCACTAGCCTCGTGCATACTGTGTATTCAGTATGGTTTGGCTTGGAACACTTTCCAAAAAGAGCTGCCAGAAGCCTCAACACCCTTCTTAACGTCCGAAGTCTGTTTGCAGGGATGGTAATGCCATCTCAGCTGAGCCTCCATTTCCCTTCGGAAGTTTCTTTAAAATTATGGTTTTAAATCTGGTGGAGTGGGGGCACTTGGGTCTGCTCACAGGCAAGAGTAGATGCAGGGCAGGGCTTGAGGTGGGGGGAGGGGGAGAGGTACAGAAGAGATGCTAAGGCTTCCTTTTTGTTTTGTTTTTTGTTTTTGTTTTGTTTTTCGAGACAGGGTTTCTCTGCAGCTTTGGAGCCTGTCCTGGAACTAGCTCTTGTAGACCAGGCTGGTCTCGAACTCACAGAGAACCACCTGCCTCTGCCTCCCGAGTGCTGGGATTAAAGGTGTGTGCCACCAACGCCCGGTAGGCTTCCTTTTGGTAAGCCTGGGCTAGTCTAGACAAACAGCCTGACTTCCAAATACTTGCTCTAGACTTTGCCCAGGGCCCGATGCTAAGCTGACAGCTGGCGAGAGGTCCCGGATCGCCAAAGTTTACCTTGGCTTGGAAGTGGGTGGAAACACCAGGGGACCCCACTGACGCTGGAGTCAAAGCAGCAACTTTTATTAAAGCACTCGTCGCTGGTGATGCCTGGGAAGCCACAGTTCTTTCTGTTATCCGGTGTCATCCTGGAGCACTGACAGGGAGCTGTGGATAGATCACTCATGGTTAGTCCTGCCCGGTGTGCTATATGCTTGCCCAACCTGCCCTGGGACCTCAGGGACCTCCCAAAATCTAATGTCCAAAGGAGTGACATGGGGTCTTATTTTCCCATGGTAGAGTTGTCTGACGTCCTCCTGAGGAAACCACAGACTTTTCTTGAAATAGCGTCATTTGTTAGAAAGAAAGAAAGAAAGAAAGAAAGAAAGAAAGAAAGAAAGAAAGAAAGAAAGAAAAAGAGAAGAGAAAAGAAAAGAAAAGAAACAAGGCCACACAAACCTTCTGTAAAAATGATGACCTTGTGAACCTGGGCAAAGATCAAGGTAGAATGTGACCAAGATGGCCCAGGGCAGCAGGTCCTCCTGTCCTTCTAACCAGGCTGACACCTGTTGACATGGCCCTTCTGAATAAGGATGTTGGGTGGACGTCACACAGCAGCACCCACACTGTGGGGTGCTATTTAGTTCCTTGCAAGCTGTCACCCTGCCTTTGTCCTTTGAGCGAACATATAGAAAAGCCCCACCTAGTACAGGTGATGGATGAACCACAGCCCACCACTCATGGGGACTCAAACAGGTTTCACCTCCCACCCGTGGGATCACCCACGGACTTCTACTTACAAGGTTTCTTGCCCTCCACCAGAGCGCACAGCCCCAAGACAAGGACCACTGCCAGGAGAAGGGTACCTCGAGGCCTCATGTCTACTCCACTACTCCTGGGCAGACTGAAGAATGCCCAGTTGCCACTGGCTGGTGTTTTATTAGCTCCTGTCTGTTTGCTCAATGGGCCCTGATAACCACCCCCCACCAGTGGCCCCAGCCCTCTGGATTCTTTGTGAAGAAGAGCTGACATAGCACCACGTGGAGGCCTGGAGCCACACAAGGCTTTCAGGTTGGGTCAGGCTGGGCTCCGTAAGCACAGCTGTCTCTGGCCTGTGGCAGGAAGCAGGGTCTTGCCAGGCTACTGACGTGGGGGAACGGGCCACGTGTGCAGCTGGAGCTGAACACCCTCAGGGTCACACCCAGGAAGGGATTAGCCATGGGTTACCCTAGATAAAGTTTGTGGCTATCATACAGACATCTGGTGTTTTTTAAAAATATTTGGAGTAAGGCTATTGGGAAAAGAACATTCCATCCAAGAGCCTTTGGGGGAGGGAGCCAGGGACATCTCACAGGACTGTGGGAGGCACCTGCAGGGTACCTAGTTTGCAATCCTGATGCAGGGCACACCCTGCCTCACCTTGTTTCATGCCAGCCTCAAAAACTGTGGTCCATAGAGACTAGTTGGCAGGGCCCAAAGGAGCAGTTGGAATAGGCAGTTGTTTTTGTTGGTTTTTTTTTTTTTAATCAGCCCTGAAGATGGACATTCTCTCCCATGGGAATATTTTGCATTCCCTCAGATGGTGCCCACCGCTGAGATGCCCACAGTGAGCTACCCCGAGGAAGGACTCTGTAAATAGGACACAGAGAACAGAAGCCAGAGAATCACGGCAATACAAAAGAGAAATAGTGGGGTGAAGGAGAGAGAAACCGTGGATGTATTCCTTGAGGCTGAAGGGACCTACCTAACTGTGGGTGGCAGGCTACAGAGTCAGTGACTACAATACAGAATCTGAAAGTCTTGGCCTCATCCCAGGCCTACATCCTCAGTGCCTGGCCTGGATCTTAACCCTCAGTCCTGAAAACCCAGCAGGAGTCATTTCTCTGTAGCACACCCCGTCACTCTTTGTCATTCTGCTTGTTAGGTTTTTGTTGTTTTGTTGTTGAGTTGACACAAGTCAGGGTCACCCCATAAGAGGAAACTGTGGTCCTCGGTCCTGGTTTGTATAAGAAAGCAGGCTGAGTGAGCCATGGGGAACAAGCCAGGGAGCAGCATCTCTCCAGGTCTCTGCTTCAGTTCCTGCCTCTAGGTTCCTGCTTGGATGTCCTGCCCTGACTTCCCTCAATCACTGACTGCGGCGGGATGTGTCAACCAAGTAATCCCTTTTCTGTCCAAGTTTCTTCGGGCAGCAAACTAGGACTGTCATCAAATTTACAAGCTTATCCATTACCCATTATCCAGAACATTCCCATTCTTTCCTCCTCTCTGGCCTACATCCTAACCTGACTCCCCTTGCCTTGCCAGGGCTTCTGCTGAAGTAGACACCTACCCTGCTCTGACGCTCCTCTGGAGCATCCTCCCATACCCCTCTCGAAGCCCGTGCTCTGCCGATAACTACTTGCATCAGTTGTGATGGAGAGACTGTCCGCACTGTGAGCAGCCCTCTGCTCCCTGTGGAGACCAGGGTACCGTACAACAATGGATGAGCATGTCTGTGGAATCAGACCGTGGTCCCACTGCAGAGGCTCAGAATGGTCTCAAGGCTGCAGTTTCTACTTACGCAAAAGCTGGTGGGTGCTGTGGGGTGCAAGCTCTGAGCTGAGCCACATCTATTGCACCTGCCCCACTGGGGTCCCCTGGCCTGTCTCCCACGTCATGAAGTCATTCCCAAGGTCACTCTCCAAAGCTTGGGACCATCTTAAATGACTTTATTGCTCCAGGCATGTCACATCCAGCGTCATGGCTGCCCAGCTCCGTGTGTTCCGTACCTTCTCCCGGACTCATCTGAACTCCATGAGGACAAAACACGGGTATCTTTTCAGTTCTGCAAGCTCTCACTTCTAGCACTTTCTCTGTGGCTACTGCAGCAGTCACTCCCTGTAAACCGGAGAAGCTCAACTATCCCTCTGTCTGCACCCCTTCTCCTCTAGCCCGGCTTTCACAGGACTCACATCACTCTACCGCCCTGGTTGCCTCTTACCTTGGGGTTCACACTTGCTCTAGAACTTGGTTGTGCAAACCTCACGCTGCTGCTTCCACGCATGCTCTCAGACCGGCCATGACTCTGCAGTGATGTGATTCGTCTCTACTCTTCTTCTTCCCCTCCATCCCCCTGCACAACTTAGGGGTGATGATGTCTTGTCTACTCAGGAATAACAAAGGGCAGCTCCTTGGGTACTAATCAGGCATCTCCTTCTGACAACATAGAAAGGGATCCAGGCCCTCTGGTACAGGACTCTAAAACACTGTCAAATGACAGGGATTCAGAAGTGGGGAGTAACAAAGCAAATCCCCCACAGCCCCTGTTTTCTTCCTGGAGGTGGGGAGGTCAAATTTGGCACAGTTCTCCAGTTAACTTGCAGAGATGGCCAGAACCAGGGTAGCTGGGTGGGAGGAGGAAGAAAATGAAGTCCCAGAATATGAACGGGAGTCCTGTGAGTTCTTGGTCATATATTTATCTGCCTTGATGTGAAGGCCAGACAAGGCGGATATTGATGAAGGAATGGTTGCCCGGGGCTGAACTGAGCACATACTGTGGTCCTTACAGGCTGGAATCATGCGGAATCCTCACTGCCTGAGGAAGAAGGCTATGAGCTACCCAAGGATGGGTTAGAGACACAGAGGGACACCATAGGAACAGGCTGGCCCATTTTGAAATGGGAGTGCTCCCGGCCTATGCTAACAGAACTTCAAAACATGTCTTGAGAGAATGAAGTTATTCTGCCAGTGTCTCAGCTGTCTGAGTTAGCTCACTCAGGCTGCCAGGACAAACAACCACAGGGCCAGACTTTGACGACAGACATGTGTCTCTTTAAGCTCCTGGAGGCTAGAAGCTCAAGATCAAGGTTTCAGCAAGGTCAGTTCCTTGTGAGGCCCTTCCTCAACAGGAAGAAGGCAATGTCTCCCTGTGTTTCACAAGGCTGTCCCTCTGTGGATTATAACTGGTACAACTTTACCTTAGGCAGCCCCCCTGATATTCCACCTCCGCATATAGTCACATTCTGAGATCACAGAGGTCAGGGGACAGAGTTGGACCAATATGTAGCCTGACTGAGCAAAACAAAACGCAGACACAACACAGTGACTACATGATGTGTGTGCTGTTATTTATCTCATGGCTATGACAAAATGCCCCACAGAAGCAGCTTAAGAGAAGGAAGTTTATTTGGCTCACAGTCTCGGAGGTATTTCAAGCCCTCATTGCAAGGTTCCACGATGGTAGATACGTAGGCAGAGCTCCTCACACGGTGATCAGAGAGCTCAGGACAGAGCCAGAAACAGTTTAACTTTCAAGGCCCACCCCTAGAAACCCACCTCTGCCAGCTAGGCTGCAAAATCCAAAGGCTCTGTGCCCTGCACCCTTACCCACAACAATGGTGCCAACTGGGGAACCAGTGTTCCAACACATGAACCTGGGAGGAACATTTCCAACTCAAGCCCTCCCATAGGCCTAAGGCCACCACACAATGCAAAACGCTTTCAGTCCAACTCCAATGGTCCCCAGAGAAGAGTCCCAACACTGTCTAAAAATCTAAAGCGTCTACCGAGACTCAAGGTCCTTGGATATGAGCCTCTGAAAATTAAAAAAAAAATTACATCCAATATACAGTGCCAGAGACTCAATTCTTCCATTCTAAAATGGGGAAAGGAATATGGTGGAGAAAAATTGGGTCAAAGAAAGCTCTAAAACTGTATGTGTAACATCTTTACGCCTGGCACCAAGGCACCTGGTGTCGTCACTGGAGTTCTATTAGGATTGGGCAGTCCCATCTAATGGCCCTACTACTTAAAGCACACATATGTCCTCTCTTTTCCCTTAGAAACTTGGAGCAAGCCTCCATGGCCCCATGACTCTTATATGCTGTGTTTTATAATAATGACCAAGGCATTGATTGGTCTGCTGCCAGAATAATATGTAGCCATGATCTCTGGGACCACTGCAACCATGAGCCCCAAGTGCCTGCACAGCTGAACTTGGGAACTGTTTTCTAGCATGGCTCTGTCTGAACAGCAGGGCCTGGGGACTCTCCTGTCAGCTACTCCCTTCGTAGGGACTCTTCTTTCTACAGAAAGTCTTTCAGATGGGTTTGTAATTTCATACCTGGGAATATATCCTGCCTGCCAGTCACTTTCTCTATTCTTCTAGGGCAGAGTGGGAGGGATTTTTGGAATGGTGCTAAACTCCTTGACAATGGGATGCTTTCTCCAGCCTTGTCATGCGTAAAACTTTAAATATTATTGCATTCCTTCCTTTGCCAGACTTCACGTTGTTCTTACCCCCTTTGCTTTGCTTTTTGCTCTGGACTCTTGCCATAAATTTGGGTAAAAGCATTCAGGAACAGGCCCGCCATAACCTGATTATTATCTTGTCTTGAGATTTCTTCCACCAAAGAAAATTAGTCCATGCTTTTGAACTCAGATTCACTGGATTGATTAGGATATGGGCAGAATGTGTCCAAATGCCTTAGCAGAAGAGAAACAAATGAGCCGCAGCTCAGTTCCAGTAAGTTCTTCTCATCTGAATGCTCACGAGCATGTCTTGGCTATTGCCATTCCTATCTATCTTCTGGCAGGGATTCTGAACTCCTGCCAGAATGTCCCTTTCGTTCCTGCTCGCGGCATTCTATTCTAGCATCTGTCTAATGTTGTCTACAAACGCCTCCATGCTGTTCTCATACAAGTGGCCAAGGCTGTGACCCACGAGGTCAAGGTGAATCACAACACTTATCTACATATCAAGTCCCACAGGAGTGAATCTCCCCATTGGAGTGATAACATATTGACCGAAGCAACTCCAGGGAGTAAATGTTAATTTCGACTCACAGCTTGAGGAAGGTTTCAGTCCACTGCAGCAGAGAAGACAGATGTGATGGAGTGCTTCCATGGATGTAAGAGTGTGGGGCAGAATTCAGGTGACTTCCAGACCAGGCATCAGAGGGCTCAGACTAAAATAGAAGATGGCATTACCATATGTTCTACAACCTCCAAAGCCATGTCCATTAAGGGTTCAAACGCTTGAGCCTGTGGGAGACATTTCAGACTCAAACCGTGACACTGTGGAACACAGAACATCAAAGTCTACTATACACACAACAAAGCACGAACTGCACCCAGCTACCATCAGGTAGGTATAAATACACAAACACCAGAAACTCAAATAACTTTAAGGAAGATAAATTCAAAGAAAAAACATACATCAAATTGCTGGAAAACGATCATTAAGAAAATTCTTTAACTGGCCAGGAAAACCATTGCATAGATAATGACTGACTTTTTCCTGAAACAAAGGAAACCAGAAGCGATAGAACCGTGTAAAGGGCTGAAAGGGGTGGACACCCCATGAAAACATCCCTCAAAACAAAGTGTTGGGTTTTTTTTTTGTTGTTGTTGTTGTTTTTTTTTTTTTGATGTGAAGAAGTTGCTCTTTGCAAATCTGTCCTCCAAGGTATTTCACAGGGAATCCAGGCTGAAGTGTCTTCACGTGGCTCAACTCAGCCCTCCTCCCAACTCTCAGGCTGGGCTGGCTCGGTGATAGCACCTGCTTGACTCCGTTAGCTTTCAATATACAGCTTAATTGAGTCTGTGGTGTTTCTTATTTGGTTTGTACACTGTGAAAAGCCAGACTGACCCATGTCTTTCTCAGAGGGACAAAGGGAACTTAAGTTCTGTGTCCTTGTCCAGGAGTCTATGGCTGGAGCCAGTGCCTCAGAGAATTCCAGGTGTTAGCTTATCTCCCTGGGTTGTGGTTATCAGTCCCAAGGCAGCGGTGTCTAGGGTATTCTGTGTTGTCTTTGCCAGTGTTATTTGAATTAACTCTCTGCTGGTCTTAACCATCCCCTGCCACCCCTCACCCCTGCAAATAATATATAGGCTGCTGTACTTCTTAATAAAAGTGCTTGGGGCCGGGCAGTGGTGGCGCACGCCTTTAATCCCAGCACTCGGGAGGCAGAGACAGGTGGATCTTTGTGAGTTCGAGACCAGCCTGGTCTACAGAGCTAGTTCCAGGACAGGCTCCAAAGCTCCAGAGAAACCCTGTCTCGAAAAACCAACCAACCAAACAAACAAACAAACGTGCTTGGTGTAAGTCATCAACTGCAAGAGGTCCCAGTTACTGCTTTTGTCTTCATCTCTTGTCCTCTTTATTTCTTATCCCCCTTTGGCACCTTTGTCTCCCACCTGACACCTTGCTATTCAGGACCCTGAGTACCCTGGGTTCAGGCCAGCGTGTTAATGACTTGCCATGCCGCTGCAACCAAACAGCTGGTAAAAGCGGTGTCCAGCTGGCAGGGTTTATCTGACTCACAGTTCCAGGTCTTGCACAGGAAGGGCCACCCGCATGGCATAAGTCCTAAAAGCAATGCTCAGTGTTGAAGGATTCCATGAATCCCAGTTTGGGAGTTTTGAACGGCTCAGACACAAGTGCCCCTGCCTCCTCACAGGCACTTCCCTTCAAAGGACTGGTCACCTGTCCCTGCTCATCCAGAAGGAGCTGGTTGGGTCTCCAGCTTATTGTTCACCCCCAGAACAGCTTACAGGCATAAGCCAGTCCGTCGACAGAAACCTTGACCATCAACCCTTGACACTGTAGAGCCTGACCCCCATTCACAGCAGCCTGAGCGGATCCCCATGGGGCCCAGCGTGCGTGCTGTGCTCCCTTCCATGAGTGTGAGTCACAAACTCACTGTTCTTACTTCCACTTTGGGTGAAAGGTTGTCTGACCAGCCCTGTACTCTGGGAAGGGGGTCCCCTCCCTCTCCAGAGAGCTACACAGTCTTATCTTTGGACTGTCCTCAAGAATGTTTGGGAAGCAGATAACCTTGGAAGGGAGATAAGGTGTCTCTCCAAAGGGTCCCTAAGGGCAAGGCTCCAACCCACGACACAATGCATTATGTATGGGGGTGCCCCTGGAGCCTTTTCTGTCATCTAGGGAGGTGGTTTCAGGACCGGGAACATCCCAAGCATCGTGCTGTTTGTGCAAGTAGCAAAGCCTTTGTCTCCAGCCCAGGAACAGCCCGGCTCCCACGAGTGCTTGCAAGACTCTGACATGCAGACCGCACCAGGCTGTCTTGTCAGCATACAAAACTGCACAAAATCTTGGCTCCTCTCAGGCTGAAAGGGTTCAAGTATGCCCTTCCACGCTCTCTAACTCCGGTTTGAGGTTCACACCCTGCCCAGCACGTTTGCACGTGAGTGTGCTGGCTTTGCCTAACTGAATCTGTCTGGCGCTCGGAAAAGTCCAGCTTGGTGTTAAGGACTGAGAAAAGAGGTTAAGACACACCTTTGAAGTCCTATTCCTTGTCCTTAGGCCCCTGAGCACAATCTGCTTGGTGGCTGTCAGAACCTTCCAGGAGACTCCATGGCTGGCCCTTGCTGGGTTGATGTCCTCCTCCTTAAGTTACACTCTCCACCAGGCTCCCAAGCAGTCAATAGTTCAACACGTGGCCCCTCTCCAGCTCCACACAGCCAAGGATGTTTTCTTAAGTTCGCACTATCACTCTCCAGTGGTCCAAATGACCCCACAAGCATGATCAAAAGCCACAACTTGACTTGAGCGCTGGTTCCTGGTCTGACCCTCAGTTCAACAAGCCCAGGCTTGTGTGGGTGTTATCTGGATTCAGTGCTCTGGAGCAGCAGGGCTCGCAGACCAAGCAAAGATACAAACCACACGGTGTGTTGTGTCTCCCTCAGTGCCCAGTGGGAATTGAGGGGACAAAGATCTTAACAGCCCTCTCTGGGGCCCAGGTACCTGGAAGGGAACATCTGAACCCTATACCATGGGATCTTCATGGGTCCTTCCCTGCCACAGGGTTGTGATCTCAAGCACCGGAGTGGAGACTCGCGTCAAAGGCCCAAGTTGGAACATGAGCCATGCTCTCAACTGACCCCTGCCTCAGGGGTGAGGATCACGGTGACCCACAACACCAGGCTTCTACTCTGAATGTTAGGATGAGCACACATGGCCCTAATGCTGCCTCAGTGGATCCCAAGTGTGAGGTTGCCACAGGCAAGGCAAGGCAAAACTGTGATCCATTCCCTTCTCCACCCCCACCCCCACCCCCCCGTGCTGGGGATTCTAGGGCCTACCCATGTACTAGCCAAGTGCTCCACCACTGACCGTATCACAGCCTATGTTTTAGTTTTTATTTTGAGATGGGTCTCAACAAGTTACTTGGTCTGGTCTTGAACTCACTCTGTAGCCAAGACAGGACTTGAACTTATGGTTCTCCTGCCTCAACTTCCAGAACCGCTGTGATTACTGACATGGACCACTGGGCCTGACCCTTTGCATCATTTCTGTTTTGCTGACACCAACTCGCTTGCCGTCCACAAGGATCAAGTCTTGGGAGTGTCACTCAAGCCTCACCCACGCCCCTGGGTGCCCACTCTACACTGATTCATCTTCTGTTCTACAGACTTCCCATTTACGGGAGAGTTAGCTAATAGAAAATAACAGCAAACAACGGTGACACCAAACCTTTGATGAGTGTATTGATTAGGGCCCAAGGGCTTCAACATTAAATTTCCTAGGATACCCTTGCACTGGTGACCCTCCTGCCTCAGGCTCCTGAATAGCTGTGATTTCAGGTTTGAACTACCAGGCTGGATGAGTGAGGGCTGAGTTTGTCCTCCATGGCCCAGAACCACAATGTAAAGCCCAACCCCAGTGCCTTTGAGCTGCCTGCATTTGGAGAGAGTGTCTTCTTCTCGTTTATTTTGTTGTTGTTTCCAAAGCGATTAACTCATGAAACTGTTTGCTGTGCCAGCAGCTGTCTCCCGTGTGTGAGAGGCTTCAAGGAGACATCAATTAAGCCTTTGGTTAAGATCAAGTATCTGGGTCTGAGGTTATTTCACCATTGGGTTTATATTTCCCGGCATCCCTTGAAGGTGTTTTATTTTGAGAAGATCTTGGTGTTTTGAAAGTCCTAGATTCTGAGAATTCCGCATGAGTTGAACTGTCTTGTCAGAGTGTGAATTAACCTCTCATGGCAGGAGTCACCCCCCTCTGCCAGGACCACTGCCGTGGTATCCAGTTAATTAAAGCACGCCGTCCCACCTTCCATAGACTTAAAAATCACGATTACAGCCATTCTTCCCAACACGGTGACTCGTTTCTAAAGGCAGAATTTCCTAAGTGCAAGGTGGCCATGACCCACAGAGCACCGGGCTTCTACTCTGAATGCTAGAATGAGCACACGTGGCCTTTATGCCACCTCAGTGGGTTCCTAATTCTTATTCATAAGCTCGGCTTCCTTACAAAGAAGGGAACAGAAGCCAAAAGAACAGAGGGGCCACGAGGACAGGACAGAGCTCTGTCCACAAAGGATGGGTGGGCCCCAGGATCGATCCAGCTACAGAGATTAATGTCGGGGTGACGTGGCGATTGCACAATGTGCTATTATCTTTCATCATTAATAGCTTAAACAGCCCGGTGGCACTAATTTCTATTTAGAGTCAGAGAACCTCATTTCTGCACCCTTGAGGAGGTGGCCTGTGTGTACACAGTCATGCCACCCTGTACTTAGGGGTGTGTCACTGCATATGCCAACGGGAACTCTGCCTTTAGGAAAGAGTCACCGTGTTTGAAAGAATGACTCTAATAGCACTTTTTTAAGTGCGTGGAAGGTGGGACAGTGAGCTTTAATTAAATAGATACCGCAGCAGTGGTCCTGGCGGTGCGGGGGGAGTGAATTCATACTAATTCATACTCTTGCAAGGCAATGAGCCCAAAGAGCGATTTCATTGAAATGGCATTTTAGAATAAAAACCATTCCCAGGGCTTTGCATTAACGTGTGTGTTTATGCCAGTGATTCGCACAGGCACAGAGCACCCCAGGGCTCTATAGATCCTAAAGAGAATCAACTAGGCCTGGAGAACTAGGCGAGCAATAGGAAATGTTTGCTACTCTTGCAGAAGCTCCAAATCCAGTGCCCAGGAATCCAGTGCCCAGGAATTCAGTGCCCAGGAATCCAGTGCCCAGGAATCCAGTGCCCAGGACCTACAGCAGACAGCTCATAGCTGCCTGTCACTCTAGCTCCTGAGGATCTGACACCATCTTCTGGCCTCCGGAGGCACCTACACAGGTCTGTCTCTCTCTCTCTCTCTCTCTCTCTCTCTCTCTCACACACACACACACACACACACACACACACACACACACACACACTAATATCTTTTAGAAAAGGACCATAAGCATTTGTATTATTCATGGTTTGCCCTAAATTTAGAAAGCTACCAAGTACACAGTCGCCCCTCAGATGGGATGCTGGCCTGCAGTGTGGCTTTAACACCATCAGTCATGTTGTTTGTAAAAGGAATAGGAAAATCAAAAGCAAAATCCTAACACTGTTTCTTGGGAGTGGAGACACATCAGCCTTGGAAGGAGGACCCCACATAGCACAGGTCCCATGAGCAGGCTGACCAGGATGTAGACAAATAAGGGTCTGCATTGAGTGTGCCCAGTCCTAAGGAATCAGAGTGTCAAATGCCATCAGCTGCTCAGCTTGCTGTTTGATTGTGCCTTTCGGAGGTGTGATGGCTCTTAGGTCAGTTCCAGCTTCCTTTTCTGCACAGGCTCTACAGTCTAAAAGAAACCCCCGAAGGCTTCACCCACATTCACCTTGAGTCTGCACCATTAGACCCTTCAAGGTGCTTGAGTGTAGGAAGCCAACACACTGGGCCTATGCAAAAGAAAACACAATCCCATCTATTTTCAGTCACCTTGATCTGCCAGGCACGCGGGCCATGTGACTTACCAAATCTGCTCACCTCAGGGAGTGGGCTTACCACGCTGCCCAGAACTGGACCACAGTTTCATCAGCTATGAAGGAAGATGCAGGCATCTGGGATGTGCTGAGTAGAAACCCCCAACCTAACAACACTCGAGTTTACTTAACACAAAGTCTGGGAGTGTGTGGTAGGGAGGTCGAGGCAACAGCTCAGAGAAGGTCAGGCTGTAGTTCTGGGCCCTCTCCCATTATCACAGAATGGCTGCTTACAA
>JAQHUG010000235.1:1847158-1867613 GCA_028555095.1 Dicrostonyx torquatus | reverse complement strand
TCTCTCTCTCTCTCTCTCTCTCTCTCTCTCTCTCTCTCTCTCTCTCTCTCTCTCTCTCTCTCTCTCTCTCTCTCTCTCTCTCTCTCTCTCCAACAAGGTAGAAAATTCCAAAGCTCCTTCCCCACAGCCTTCACACAGACACCCCCTTGGATCAGGACTGCCTCTAGCTGAGAGGGTTTGGAAAGGGAGTGTTTTTCCTCATTCTCCATGAGTGAGAGTTAGGTGAGAAAGAAGGGGAGGTGTGGGACATGAGCACCCAGGAACTGGACCAGCTGCAAGATGTCATGGGGAGCCCCCTTCTTGCCACTGAAGTTTCTGGGAGAAGACAGCAAGAGGCATAACTGCTGGTTGGACCTTAGACGACACTGGAGCTGTCACCTCATGCATGGCTCAGCAAAATGTGGGAGGGACATGGTGCAGACCCTCAGCACTCTGTCCCAGGACTGTGCCCCCAAAGAAGCTGGGCAAATTATTCCCAATCTGAGGTTTATGGGATCCTACCAGACAGTTTATCTCTCGCCAGCAGCAGAGGCTGTGGTGGCTTGGATCAAATGTCTCCCTTTTGGATATTAGGACATTTGGTTCCTAGTTGGTGTCAGTCTTTGGGGAGGTTTAGGAGGTGGGCACAGCTTTGCTGAAGGAAGCACAAACACTTGAAATTAAAAGCCTGGTGCCACTTCCGGTTTGTTCCCTCTGTTTCACGCTTGCTTTTGAAGATGGGAGCTTCAGACGCCAAGCCAACAGCATGCTGCTATGCCAACCTGCCATGATAGACGTATCCCTCTGGAAATGTAAGCTCAATAAACTTTTCCTTCTATAAATTGCCTTGGTCAGACAGCAATAAAAAAAGTAATTGTCAACTTGACAGGATTTAGAATCACCAAGGAAACAAGTCTCGGGTCACGCCTGTGAGGAAGTTTCTAGATTAGGTTAACCAACATGGGAAGACCTACCATAGCTGTAAGAGACACAATTCTCAGGGCAGGTCCTGGGCTGAATTGGAAGACAGCTGGGTAAGCAGCAGCTTGCCCTCTCTCTGCTTCCTGACTGTGCGTGCAACACGACCCCTCAAGCTCGCACCACCGTGCCTTTTCCACCATGATGGACTGTGTGCCCTGCAACTGCCAGCCCAAGCAAAGCTCTCCTTTCCTTAAGTGGCTTTTGTTAGGTGTTTTTCTAACAGCAACAAGATAAATAGCTAATGCGGGCAGTTAGTCTCCAGACACACTGCACAGAGAAGGAGCATCTCTCTGATCCTACCGGCACACGCACAACACGGAGCACACGGTTGCAGAGCATGCGTGCTGTCGGCTGCCAGGATCCATGAGCTCTGACTCTGCGCGTGCGCAGACGCCTTTTCCTCTCGTCCTTTTCCAAAAGACGTGGTGATACCGCTGTTTAGGACGAACTTCCACTGTTGCTGCTATTTTGAGTGACAGGTGATCTCAGCCATGTAAGAGGACTATGTAGGTTGTGTGCAGGTTACCCCGTCATCCCACCTGAGCGTACTGAGAGTTCACAGAGTTTGTTGTCTTTGGAAGCTCCTAGAGCTTGTCTCCCAGAGACACTGAAGGATGACTGTGTGCACTTGTTACAGGGGACAGGCTCCAGTCCCAAGTGCTTCTCCTGGCTGTTCTCATTTCTACACTCCTCATCCTAATGTCTGCTGACAAACATGGGGTGGGGGTGCACAGCATCCAGTCCTCCTTTCTTCTTTCTGGGAACCATGTACAATAAGCATTTAAGAGTCCAACGGGAGGACGGATCCAGAGCCCCACCCTCCTTAGCTGTGCTCCCTGGAGGGGGCTGGCTGCCTTCAAAAGGCTCCTTCCCTCACTCCATGAAAGCCTTAGAACTAGTGGCCCTGTGGTCCCTCCTCCATGAGGCTACTCATTATCATGGCCATAGTAGGCTGACAGTGGCATTGGCAGCTACAGATGGCATTGTGTCCCATTATTTGTGCTGTGTTCAAACTAAAGTGAGAAGGGACTTTGAGCTGATGTGGGATGTCCTTCTGTATGTGTTGCCTTTATTGGTTGGTGAATAAAGCTGTGTTGGCCAATGGCTTAGCAGAGTAAAATCAGGTGGGAAATCTGAATAGAGATATATACAGACAGAGTAAGCAGAATCAAAGAGATGCTGTGTGGCTGCCAAAGGAGACAGACACCAGAACCTTACCTGGTAAGCCACAGTCTTGTGGCGATACACAGATTAATAAAAATGTGTTAGTTTAGGATGTAAGAGCTAGCTAAAAATATGCCTTAGTCAAACAGTGTTGTAATTAATATAGTTTCTGTGTGGTTATTCAGATCTGGAGGGCCAGGAGTGAATGAGCAATCCCTGTTTACAGAGCCTCTGTATCTTTTGACTCTTATTCCATTTTCCAGTTCATTTGTGTGCGGGGGTCGGGTTTGATGCGTGACCACACCATTTTCTTATTAACTCATTCAGACACGTGGCTGTGGGCTCACGTCCTAAGCCAGTTTCTGTTAGAGTAGTAAAGACATTGGTGTGGCTGCCCTCGCGGAAGTGACAAAATTGCAGAGACAACCGTGCCCCTTCATTTGGTTTAGATTGAGAAATACACCCCCAAGAAGTTGGAATTCCCCCAGGAACCTCATGTGGAGAAAGGAAAGGCTGAAGTTGACATTAGCCAAGCGGAGACAAGGAGCCTTGTCTCCTTGAAGATTTACAACCTGACAGACCACCTTGGAGCCCAGACAAGGTGGTGGCTGCAACCACACTTTGACCATATTGCTTAGTTATGTCTGCTTCTTGCCCTCTACTTAAGCCTAAACTTCATGTCAGGGTTCCAAAGATAGACTAGGGATGGAGGACCACTAGGTCTCTTTGTTCCTCTTCCCAGTGTGGCCACATTAATGAACTTCTTTCTTCTGCTTTTTTCATTGTTGTGGCTTTAGTGCTCCTCCTGAGGACCAGAGACTGATCCTGGTTTGTTAGAGTTTACAAAAGATGGGTCTCAGCTTTTGATCAGTCCCTCCTCCCCTGGATGTCTGAGGACCACTCATGGTGGAGCCCTCATGGAGTGATTGTGCTGGAAGCCTGTGAGGTCCCTCAGCACGACCCTGAGACCTCTGCCCTTGGTCTCGACACCAGTGATAACCAGACACCCTGCACCAGCTGTAGGATATGTCATTTCACCCCCCCCCAGCCATCCAGTCCTTCCTCCCCTGGACAGTTCCAGCTAAGAGTTGATCCATGACAAGGTGTCATCAGGCAGAATATTGCATTTGACAATCAAAGAGAGGAAAATGGCTTGTATTTTTTAAAAAATAATGAATACAGAATAGCATTCATGTCTTTTAATTCTCAGGCCGAATTTGAGTTCTAAAAGTCATAGAGGTTGAACTATGTCACCAGGCCAGATCCAGCCACAGAACAGGTTTATATCCAGTGGGTGGGCCAGATAGCTTCAGTGCCAAGGTATGGGTGGTGGTGCCAAGTCTTGATGTAACCAGCTCTCTCGGATGGACTCTAGAAGGGACATTCCTCTAAAGGGAGAAGAACAGACAAAGGTACTCATGAGCAATGTCTTTCTCTTTCAACAACTGTAGGAAACTTTGACTCGAAGTGCCAATAGGAAAATTCTTCGTGAAACACAAACTGTCACGACTGGGGAAATGGCTCAGTTGGCGATGTGCTCGCCTTGCAAGCAAGAGGACCTGAGTTCGATTCCCAGATCCAGTAAGAAGTTGCACTGTGGTAAATGCTTATAATCCCTGTACTGAGGAGATGGAGACAGGAGGGTTCCAAGGCATGCTGGCCAGCCCATCCGCTTATCCCAATGAGGGATCCCATCTTAGGAAGAAAGGTGGATGGCTCCTGAGTAATGATGCATGAGGTTGATCTCTGGCCTTCATACATACATACATGTGTACATGTGCCCCTACATGCACATGGCCTCTGACACAAGTACACACAGAGAATGCTATTCTGTATTCTTCTTGGGGCATTGTCTTGCCATCCCATTCACTCCTGCTCCAGTGAGCTTTCCCAAGGATATAGTTCGGATTCAGACAAACTGTTAAGTAAAAGCAGGTCCCTCTCTTGCCAGGCTTTCAGCCCTGACCTTCAACCCCTAGACCGGGATTCAGCCATGTCACAGGCATCCAGGGACCACCAGTGACACCTAGTCTCATGCAGTTCTCCCTGCTAACTAACTGTGTTAAGAAGCGTCTGTACCTTCGGGAGGGTTTTCGACGGCCATCGGATGGAAACACCATGGAAATCCCCGGATACTGTCATCGAAACAGCAACCTCTTTCCTTGCAGTGCGCGGCGGTGATGCCAGGGAAGCCACAATTTATCCTTTCTTGAGGGCTCATGGTACATGTTTCTACAGTAAAAGTAAAAAGCAGAGGAAAATTATGGGCTAGATTCCTGAAGTTTTCCACACAGATTCCTCCTCAGAGGAAACAGGACCTGGCCTGCTGGGAGCCGGGCTTGAATATGCAAGGGGATATGGTCCTTGTTTGCAGATGCGGGAAGACTGAAGCTGGGGGACGGTTCCAGGGCCCAGCTTTGCACAGCTGCACCTGCTAGGTGATCGATGTACTGTCTGTCCACTTACTAACTTCTGTGCTTGGTCAGTGAACTGTACTTGCTGAGTGGTGTGTATTCTGGCTACATGTGGGAACTGGCTTGGCAAAAGCCAGACACTGCCCAGTGACCGAATGCATAAATGAGAACAGAGCTCCTGCTGTCTCCTTCCTTTTGTGCCAAGAAGCTGGTGAGCATTCCCAAGGATGTATCTTTGCTTCAGATTCGACAAACAGCCAAGTAAAAGAGGACCCCTTGCCAGACATTCAGGTCCGACCCTCTACCCCTAGACCTGGATTCAGAGGCTAACAGCCCCATGGAGGATGTGAACCACACAGCACAGTCATCCCAGAGTGTGGAGGATAAGCCCAAAGGATGGTGGAAGCCCTCGTGCGGGGGGAGTGGGGCAGGGGGGCGCAGGACAGGCGAGGAGTGGCGGAAGACCATAAGTCTGAATGAAGCAGGGACACTTCTCAGAAGAGGAGGCTGAGCAGATGACAATAGGTGGTATCCCAGGCACACATCAGAGTCCAGAGGCCTGGGCGTCCCTCAGGGCCCACTCCCAGGGCTGTTTTCTTGTGTGAGGATCTCCTGAAACGTTCCTGTCTTTCAGAATAAGGCCACGACCTATCATCCACCTGCTGGTGGCCTCTGAGGGGGCACCAGCCTCCAAGCTGTGGTTCTATTATAAAGTTAAGGTGACCACTGGCCACCCACCAGGACAGTAGGGGTCACACACAGGTCCTTAAACCATGGAGAATTAGCAGCCAGGAGCGGGAGGGATGTTTCTCCTATCCTGTGGCTTCCAACTCCCTTCCTTCCCCAGCAGGATTTACAGATCTCTGTCCAGCTCACACGTTTGTGGTTACAAGAGGGAATTATTGAAAGCGAGTTCCCTATAAGATTGGCACAGGCAGCCACTCTATTCGGTAGCATATATCTTTACATATCTACAGATCTATCTCTATGGAAACAGGGTCAAGGACACCATGTGACCCTGGTCCAGGGATGGGGCAGAGGAAAACAGAGAGACTGTATGACAGATGGAAGTGGGGGGGCTGGAGGGAGCAAAAGCAGCAGAGAGAGGCACCCCTCACCCCTCACCTTCTACTGCAAAGTCTTTTCTCCCTCAGGTTCACCCCACTGGCTCCTTGTTCCCAGCCTCAGGTTGGTACCAGCAGAGGGGTCTAGGTAGTGACATGGCACCCCTGACTCCCTGTTCTCCCAACTACTGCTCCCATTCAAGGGGCACAGAAGGTGCTGGAAGGTTACAGAATGCCCTTAATATCCATAGAAATCCTTGACTTGAAAACTTTCCTGTTCCCTCTCCCTTAATGCTGTGTCTAAGAACCAAGTTCTTTATAGCCAGGGAAGCACAACTCCCACATGGCCACTGTCACACACACACCTGGGCCACTGTCACACACCTGTTGTTGATACCCATGAAGCAGACACTGTTCCTATTCTACAAGCAAAGCAGCTGAGACAAGGTCACGGGTCACAAGGAGTGATGAAGGCCAGGTGGATGACACAGGGCTTCAGGAGAGGGTTGGATTCCAGAGTTGGGTGCATCCTAGGGACCCATGGGGCCAGGATATGGATAGATCTCTAGAGGGCCCAGTCCTAAGTACTTGGGCAGGGCTACCTGCCAGGGAGAGGCTGGCAGGGGCATGTGGAAGTGCTAGGCTCACTCTAAACCACACTGAATATTGCATTTGGAGCTAAGGCTCTAAGAACAGCCCAACATTGGCATCAACAGGGGCTCCATTCTCCCGACACTCTCGGAGGCCCTGGGCCCCCACTCCACTGCTCCCTACTTCCCTGCTTCTGGAATCTTATAAACAGGGTAATGACCTTCAAGGGCCCAGACCAGCAGCTGCATAAGGGAAGGCTGCATAAGGTCACAACAGCCTCTGGGCCCAGTGGCCAACAGAAAGCAAGAGGACTCGACTTACCTTCCTGGTCCTGGGCGAGGCTGCTGAGGGCCAGCATGAGGACCACAGCGAGGACGCAGGTCACCTTGTGCTCCATGGCAGCTTCACGGGAAGACCACGAGTGACCGATGAACCTCTGCCCGAGTTCTTGGCTTTATACCGCCGGCCTATTTGCTGAGAGTGAGAAAGCATTTGCCCAAGGTGGCTCCATGCTGAGTAAGATTACAAGGTGTTTCTGAGATGCAGTCACGGGCTGAGAGTGCTGATAGGGAAGGCTAGTCCCTCTCCTGAGATACACTGGATAGCAGCCAGTGTATCTCCCCCGACATGGCCTTGATCCAGATCCAGGTGTCATTAGTAAAGCCCTCCTTCCGGACTAACCCTGCTTCCTCAGCCAGAGCTGACTCATAGCAAGAGCCCGCAGGAGGGGCCTGTTGCCGCAATGCCCCTTCCAAGTGACCCAGGAAGGGCCAATGAGTCCCCAACCCCTGGCCCTGTCCATCCAAAGTGGGCATGTGCACAGATACTGTCAGCTACTTGGAGGATCCAGGTCACCTGGGGGCAGGAAGCGTGTGGCTGGACAAGATGAGCCGGGGAAATAAGGGGCCAGCTCCTTGCTGCCATGGTTCTCTCTGCCACAGGGATGACCCTCTAGGCTGCATCTTTCCTTCATTTGTTTCATCCTTACACGTACATGTGTGAGCAAGGTGTTCTTGGGTCCCTTGCTGAGGAAACCTGCTCAACGGGGTCCTGTCTCAGTGACAACTTTGGGCCCTGAAAACTTGGCAAGAACACAGAATCCTCATCAAGGTATTACGCATTCGTCCTGAACTCACCTCAGTGATTCTTTTTAATTTTTTTTATATTTTATTTTATTTTTTGGTTTTTTGAGACAGGGTTTCTGTGTACCTTTGGAGTCTGTCCTGGAACTAGCATTTGTAGACCAGGCTGGCCTCGAACTCACAGAGATCCTCCTGCCTCTGCCTCCCAAGTGCTGGGATTAAAGGTGTGCGCCACCACTGCCCTGCTAATTTTTATTTTTATATTTAAGACTAGAACAGGCTTACTGCAGATGCTATGGCCATAGACTATTATTCCTTTCACTGGAGTCCTTTCAGAAAGGGAAAGAAAAGGAAGAAGGAAAAACAGATACAGTGTGCTCGCCCTGCCTAGGACCTGCTGCAACCTCTGACTCAATGTCTCCAAAAGGCCTTCCACCTCCTGAGTCATAGTCTCTAAGAGGATGCCCAGTACTCTGACTCACCCTCCACCTCTGCCTACATTATTGATCTCATAATCTAGTGCGTGCAGCCGCGCCGTCTATCTGCTCATTAGTTATACCTCTCCCCTAGACTAGAGCAGGGCCTTTGCTTTGTTTTTGGAGTGATGCAACTCCAAGCCCACAGCTTCAACAGTTGGCATCAACAGCAGCTGTGAAGACTGGAATGCATGAATGAATGAATGAATGAATGAGCCACAGCAGAAGTGCTTTGCCTTTGGTGATAGATTAAGGGACCTGCATGCTATCCTGGAAGAGGATCTTACTAAGTAAGCACCGAGAGACCCTCGGGATGCTTACGCAGGGCCACAGGAGAGAGGCCTGACAAACAGGACTGGGGACCTTCTGTGAGAGAGCTGAGCTCCTTACACACGAGGGATGCCAGAATTCCTTGGTTCAAATGAGAGGGCTCAGATAGCAGAGTGGAAACTGTGGGGCAGCTGGGAGAAAGAGGGGACAAGGCTTGTGGAGGCTGAGCCACACAGGGCACAGCCCACCAGTTCTAGTGGCTCCAGACCCTGATAAACATTCACACACGTGGAGAAGCAAGATGAGCTCTGCCCAGCTGCTTGTGATCGTGGGAGTGGGAGACGGGAAGAGGAGAGGGGTCTCATAGACGCTCATTAACAAAAGAAAGGGAAAGGGGGTGCCACTTTTGTGTATAGTATGACCTACTCTACATGTGGTACGTGTTGGGGACCTTACATAAGAGGGAAATGAATAGACAACCAGGAGATGCTGGGAACACAAATGAAAAGAGTCCACTAAGATTGTGGACGTTCAAACGTGTCGAACGTTGGCCACACTAGATCAGCACCCAAACCAAATGCATGCGAACACAGATGAGACTCAGCCTGGGCATCGTGGCACACAGGAGGAGGAGGAAATGGAGACATGAGAAGGAAGCCTTCCATGCTTCTGACAGGCTGTGTTTTGCCAAAGAAAATATTCAGCTTGGACCCCAATATCTGTCTCTGGGTTTTTATTATTCATGCTACAAGGAAATTCTTCAGAGACCAGTGCAAGCCAGTCCCGGGGTGGATGTGGGGCTGCCCAGCGAGTCATCCTCTGCATAGGTAACTGGTTCCTCCTTTACAAGTCTGTCTTCTTTTGAGAAGAAGCTGGAGAGGGGTCCCTGAGCTTCTGTATTTGCCCTTGAGTGACTGAAGCTGATCTTGCAGGGACAGCAGGCATGGGCTCCATTCCTCCATAGTAGTGTCACCTCCATGTCCCTTTCAATGGAAGACGATAGCAGACTTACTAAATACAAACCCTGCTTTTACCATGGCAGTGGGACATGGAGGAGAGTGTAGGTCAGGGAATCTGCGTAAATATCTCACCGGCTCTGGGGTTGAGTTTTCCTACCTGTAAAATAGAGCGGTCAGGCCCCATGACTCCCCCAAGATTCTCAGGCGTTGCTGGTAGAGATGTAGACCACCATTGCCAGTACAAAAATACCATGAAAGGAAGCTCAAGACCCTGGAAATACAATCAACCACCCACTTTTGGGGTGTGTGTCCAAAGGAACGTATGTGAAGAGACACCACACGCTGTGTCCTTCGCAGCTCTGGGAGCACATAGGTGCAGTCAAGCAGCCATCAGCTGACCAGTGGTTAAGGGATGGACAGCACACAGGCATGATGGGCTATCACTCTGCCATAAAGAAGAACATGTGACATCCCTTATTCACTCTGGTCCAGCTACTAAAGACATCAGTCAGAACAGGGACTGGAGAGATGGCTTAGTGGCTAAGATCACTTGCTGCTTTTCCAGAGGACCTGAGTTCAGTTCCCAGCACCCACAAAGAAGGTCACAACCACCTGTAACTCCAGCTCCAAGGGATCCGGTGCCCTCTTAGAGTCTCTGAAGGCACCATGCACACACATGGCGCACAGATATATGTGGGAACAAAGCACACACACACATAAAAATAATAAATATTTAAAAATTTAAAAATTCAGTATGGAGTTTCCTCAAAACACAAAGACAGAAGTGGCATATGGCCTAGGTGTACTACTCCTGCGTGGTGTCACAGAGACACCAACACATCTGTATTTTGTGAAGCACTAGAAATAACCACGTCCCAGGATCAACCATGGTGTCTAGCAACAGATGAGTATGTAAAAACTTAATGTCATATATGCAATAGGATTTATGTAGCCATAAAAAGGATGATTCACTTTGTCACCTGCAGGAAAATAAAGGAGACTTGAGATCAATGTGAGCAAAACGCTGGGCTCAGGAGATTCATGTTTTTCTCCTATTTGTAAATGCTAGATTTTATACACATATGTCAAATCACATATATGTGATATGTATATAAAAACATGTAGCATTAGGGGGAGCAAGGAACTCGGGTAGAAGAAGAAAAGAGGTGTGAACCCAGACAAGTACAGCACACACCTGTATTAGAACATCTGTGAATCTGTAACTATAAATAAATACGTGCCAGCTCAAAAATGTTAAATCTCCTGTCATCCGTGGAATGGGTATGAAGCGGAGGACACTGTATTCATAGAATGAGCCAGGCACAGACAGACAAACACTGCAGGCTCTCATTTACATGTAGAAGCTGAACAGTTGATCTCACTGTGGCGACTACAGGCACAGGGGCTGGCTGGGGTGTCAGGAGGGAGGGTTGGGGAGGGTGGGTGAAGGACATGGGGCACAGTTAGAGGGGAGATTCACTGCCAGCATTCTTAGACACACAGCAGGACAGCCGTGGCTGATAGCAGTTGAGCAGACTCTAGTGTTGCTGGCATAGAAAGATGATGGTGTCGGGGGGCAGATATGCCGGCAGCTTCCGTCTGTTCATCCCACACAGATCCCGTACTGCAACATTACACTGCACCCTATAAACATGTAAAATTACAAAGTTAGGTGCCTGGGGCAAGGGACCAGTTGGTAGAGTCTATGCTGTGTAAACATAAGGACCTGGGCTTGGTTCTCCAGCACCTATATAAACAGCCAAGTGCAGCAGTGCATGCCGGTAATCCCACCACCAGGAAGCTGGAGATAGATGGACCCCCCCCCCCGGCCATTCTGGCAGCCAACTTAGCCTAATTAGCAAGCTCCAAGTTCAGTGAGATCCTGACTGAAAAATAAGGCTGAGAAAGAGACCTGATGCTGACCTCTGGCCTGGCACACCTGAATAGATGAGAATACCCACCCTATAGCCGTAAATATACGAACCAAATAAAATTTAAAAACAAACAAACAAAGCCCTCTGCTGCTGGGCCCTGTGCCACAGCAGGTTGGCTTGCTTTGCAAGCTGGCAGATCTTGCTGCCTACGGGAGCAACCCTGCTGTGGCTGCCATGTGGCTCAGCTGGACTGACGGTGTCCGGGCCCTCTCCTGGATACGCACCTGGGATGGGGGTGCCAGTTCCTTCCACGCTTCCTGTCATCTCCACTCAACTGTGCCTAGCATCGTGCACACCCAGGCCCAGCCTTCCACTTGCTCTGGCAGGAGAGGGGTGGGAGGAAGCGAGTTCAGAGTGCTTCTGTCCTCCCCACCGCGGTATCTGGGTGGATCCAGCCTTCCGAGGACTACAGCCCTGGGCAGGCCATCCCTGCCTTTCTGAGTTGCCAGGTTTAGGAGCCCAAAGGGACTTGCTGCATCTCCCTTCCTCCTCACACAGCCCAGAACGGGGAGGCTATCCCATGTCCTGTCAGGCCCCAGGCTAACATAGAAATTGCCATCAGTGAAATTGAGCCCCCCTACCCCCGCACACACACACATCAGGGTCCTGGGGGATATGAGGGACCAAGCATCCCTTAGTCAGGGATGCTGAGACCCTGCTGACCACAGCACAGAGCTTCAGAATCTTCCTCGAGCCACACGGGGGATGAATGAGCAATAAAGTGGGGGTGGGGATGCCAAGAGCAGATGGTTTCTGGCAACAAAAGGACGACAAGGACTGGGGTCCACTGGCTTCTTCTGAGGGACTTCTGCAACCTTCCTGGAAGAAGGAAGAAACAGCTCTAAGAAACAGCTTCCCCAAGAACAAGGCAAATCGTGGGCAAGGGGTCCCAGGTAGGAAAGCCACGGGCAGGGAGACTGGGCCTGTGGAGGCTGCAGGCTACTGGCTCCCTGAGCTACACACCATGAGTATACATCATATCCAGTCCACTCGCCCCAAGATCTCAACTTCAGTGAGGAGGACGTGAAACTGGGAGTCACATGATGGGGTGTTAGAGCCTAAGCGTAGATTCACACCCCAGAAACCCCACTACCTCAGCCCGAAGTGGAGCAGCCTTCATCTATGGACGTCTCCACCAAGCCTGATGGCCTGGGCTTCAGCTCCAGAAGCCACATGCTGGAAGGAGCGAACTGACTCCTGCAAGTTGTCTTCCAACCTCACACAGGCACCATGGCCTGCACACAAGCAGCCCTGCAAAAATATAAATACATGTATAAAAGAGCAGTTTTGCTCCCTTGTCTGATAGGGCACACGTTTGTTTGGTGTGCGTTTACGGTAGCGGTGTAGAGGGCACGAGGTCCCTGTGTGCACAGGCGAGCACTAGGGAAGCCAGGAATGTTAAACGCGCAGGCTTGCCTCTTCAGCAGAAGGGATGTGTACTGTCTTCCAGCTGGAGAGTGGGGACTGGATGTAGTTAAAAGCCTTGGTGACCTGTGTTATCTGTAGCACCAGCCTCACCTGATTCCCCAGAACTGTTACGTTGATCCCTGACTCTTCCTGCCCAGGCCTTTATCCTGAGCATTGTGTCTCCGTCAGTAGAAGTCCTCCAGGTGGAAGAGGTCAAACGTACTTTGCCAAAGTCTTATCCCGTGCAAGGAGTGCTGAAGTAGTCAATGCCTTAAGTTTTATTATGACAGTTGTTACTGGGAAACCTCTAAAGCTGCACTGTGTTTAAATATGTCAAAAATAAACTCCCCGGGGTCAGACTCTAAAACTCTGAAACAACACCAGCTAACTAAGTCGGACCGCACTGGATTTTCTTCTTGCCTCACATGAACCATTACTCTGCTGGCTCTGGTGTCTGCCGAG
Organism: Dicrostonyx torquatus; assembly: GCA_028555095.1. Classification (NCBI taxonomy): domain Eukaryota; kingdom Metazoa; phylum Chordata; class Mammalia; order Rodentia; family Cricetidae; genus Dicrostonyx; species Dicrostonyx torquatus. The sequence continues at coordinate 1,854,830 of JAQHUG010000235.1, read as the reverse complement.
ACCCACACACAGCAGGGCCTGCACATGGAGTTCACACTGACCTTGAACTTGTGGTCCTTGTAACTTGTTCTCCCTGGTGCCGGAATGACGGCCAGGCCTAGCTGTACACAGGTATTTTGGAAATATTGTATTAGATATCATAAATGTATATGATTTTAATTCCTGTATTTTAAAATTAGTTAACAAACTAAGATTTATCTATTTAAAAAGAAATGACTTAGGAAAGGGCCCATGACAGCTTTCTGAAGTCTTGAGGCTCCAGGCAGATTTGATGTGGGGTCCCGAGTTCATCAGCTAGAATGGGGACCGGGTTCCTGAGAAAGGGCCCTAGAGCAATGGTTCTCAACCTGTGGCTCGTGACCCCTGTCAGAGTCAAATGACCCCTCACAGAGGTTGACTAAGACCATTCAAAAACAAAGATATTAATATTATGATTCATAACAGCAGCAAAATTACACTTCTAAAGTAGGAACAAAAATGTTATGGCTGGGGGTCAGCACAACATGAGGAGCTGTATTAAAAGGTCACAGCATTAGGAAAGTTGAGACCTCCTGCCCTAGAGCGAGGCCGTCGGGCATTTGCAGGTGTCTGCGCTATTCTGAAGCCTTAAGCTCCAGCAGCTGACACAGCACCCTCATTTGAAAATGGGTCTTCACAGGTAATGGGGTTCAGGTGGAGACAGAAGGTGGCTGTGAATATTTCCCCATAAAACAAGAAACCTGGACACAGACCATCCTGGGACTTCGTGGCAACAGCCCGAAACCAGTGCGATCTGGATCCTGGCGAAGAAAATCGTGCTGTCCTTCTGAGACCACCAGCACTCCATCCAGATCCCCCAGAGAGTGGCTGTGGACGGGAACTGGCACTGGTCTCCCCATGTAGGCAGTGGGGTCCTGTGCCCTCCCGCATTAGAATCCTCACTTGCTGATCTTGGAGGGTTGACATCATACATGAAGACTCATCATATCACTGTGTTACATCCAAAGGAACTAACAGGGCACTGAGGTTTAAAACAACCCGAGAGGAAAGTAGAAGACTCAGCACAGGTGTTAGCTGACAGGATGGGAGAAGGTAGGTCCGCGGCCCTCTCTGGATTCCACTTCCCTAGTAGCTGGAAGTGAGAAATTGACTGTCATCACAGATAAGGCAGTATTTTACGATGCAATGCAACAGTTTTGCTCTCCCCAAATCAAAAGGAGAGACGCTCCCTTCCTCTCCTGGCAGCTGAGTCAGAAGGTAAGATACGCGGCTAGTGTTTGACTTTGGGGGGTTCCTTGGGCCCACACCCCGCTGCTGTACTTACATGGTAGTCATTTCCGCACACCTTCCCTGAAGTCAAACACAGGCCTGAGGTGAGTTGTGAGCGTCTGTAATCTTTCAGATATCAGGTGGAGTCACCCAGTCCTGCCCCGTGAGTCCTCCTTACCCCACCCCATAAATCCCAGAGCCTCACTCCACATGGGCCAATGAGGGGACAGAAGATATCCAGGCCCAGCGGCTGTAAAATGGGGACCTTTAAACCCCATGCCTGGTCCTCTTTGCCTCTTGTCAGCCTCCTCTTCTGCTTCCCATACCACCAGGCTTCATTCAGACAAACAAGACATGCTTCAGAGCCCAAAGACGGACACAAGTCAGGATGTAAAGTAGGAGTCAACTCTAGGACTTCAGTGCTGGCCCCAGCTTGGCCACCATCATGACACAAGGGGGACGCCATGATTGTGATGTGTTTTAGTGGAAGGTGTGGGTAGTTCCTCTGCAGCCTTCTTTGATACTTTTGGTCTTTTCTATGAAATGAGACAATGAGAATACATTTTACACACACACACACACACACACACAAACAAACAACCGTGAGAAGGAGAGCTAGCTTCTGAGACCAAAGCTCCGGGGACCTTTCCTCCCACACTCTACACTGAGGCTGGTATCGTGAGGCAGTTGAATGTGGTCCAAGTGGGGCAGGGGAAATTATATTTCATTGAGGACTTCAGGGTCTCTTCCCAGCAACTGATAACAGCAATGTGACTGGGTAGAGGGTCAGCAGAAATAAATAAATAAAAGAGCCGAACTGCCTGCTGGAATCTAAGTGATGTGTATAAGACGCTTCAGCCAACAACAACTGAATTCAGCTCTCCAAGACAGACCCTACAGAGAAGAGACCACAAAGTACACAACAAAATAAAAATAACGTAAATCTAGTTTGACTAGTAGGGTCAAACTGGGAATTAGCAACAAACAACGGGGAGGAGGGGCTAATAAACATTTGGTGCATTAGACACTCAACTTCTGCCAGGTGGTGGTGGCACACGCTTTTAATCCCAGCACTTGGGAGGCAGAGGCAGGTGGATCTCTGTGAGTTCGAGACCAGCCTGGTCTACAGAGCTAGTTCCAGGACAGGCTCCAAAGCCACAGAGAAACCCTGTCTCGAAAAATAAAACAAAAAAAAAAGAAAGAAAGAAAGTAGGAAATTCTCAAATCAATAACTGATTCACTGCTAAAAGATCAATAGGGCCAGACATGGTGGCACACACCTTTAATCCCAGGAGACAGAGGTAGGCAGGTCTCTGGGAGTTTGAGGTGGCCATTCTGGTCTGCATAGTGAGTTCTAAGTCAGACAGAGCTACAAAGTAAGATCCTGTTTGAAACAAAAAGGTCAATAATATTGACAAGCCTATATTAAAACTGACAGAATTTAAAAGAGATTAAGACATAAGCAACTGATACCACTAATACAGCAACAGACATCACTACAGATCCTATAGCCATCTAGAGGATCAGATAAAATTACTTGTTTTGGCTCATGATGAAGTCAGATAAGGAAGAACAGACCAATTCCTCAAAAATGACAAACTACTAAACTCAGTTAAGGTAAAAAGCTTGCTCTAAATAATTCTATAATCCTCAGAGAAATTGAATTCATAGTTGGATTCTAGGTTCATGTTTTAAAGTTAATGCCAATTTTACATGATTTCTCTGGAAAACAGAGAATGGTGAATACTTAGCTCATTTATGAGATCATTATCTCCCAACTACCAAAGCCAGGCAGAGCTCCCCCACACAAAGCATCAGAGCGGTGTTATTCATGAATTTAGATACAAACTTCTTCAATAAAACATCAGGAGCTTAAGTCAACAATGTACAAAAAGTATATGTGAAACCAATAAGGATTTCTTCTAATTACAGAAGGTTGATATAGCTCTAAAAATGACCACAACATGACCCACCATAATAAGAAACTAAAGAAGAAAAATCATACAACCACATCAACTAAAAGAGGAAAAAAATAATTTACAAAATTCAACACCCATTTGTGACTTTAAAAACGCTCTTAGCATTTTCGTTACAGACAGAAATGATCTCACCTTGAAAAAGAGCACCCACAAAATGCCCACGGTGATGCCATATTTACTGGTGAAAGACTGGATGTTTTTATTCTAAGATTTGAATAAGGAAGGCATGTTAATCCTTATTTAGTGTGGGAATAGCACCACACTTATTCGGTGTGACAATAGATTGTAGTTATATAATCAAGGTGAGACTAAATAAAGCTGTCTGCAGATATCATGACCACATCTACATAAGGTCTCAAGGAGGTAGGGGCGCAGCTCTGGGGCAGACTACCACAAACTGAGTCTGTGTGAGGTCCTGGGATTGAGCTCTAGAACCCAAAGTAAGATCAAATTCTAAGGAATCTAACAAGAGCCAGAGATGAAAGAGTTTAGCCAGGCCACAAAAGCCAACTGCTTTGCACAGCTGTCGGTGAGTGTTCAAAACATTAAAAACACAACTGCCTCTTACAGTCACTCAAAATAAATAAATAAATAAAATACAGGGTAAGACCTGTGTGAAGACAAACAAACAAACCCTCCAAAACAATGGCAATAACGAGAGAAGGAAGTAAGAGGTGATGGGCACTGACCATGTCTGGACCAGAGAGATGTCAGTTCTCTCCAGACAGATCCAGTTCCTATGGAAATCCCAGCAAGGTTTTTTGGCAGACATAAATAAGCTTATTTTAGAATCTACTTGGAGAGATGCCGGCCTCAGAAGAGCTGAAACAATCTTAAAACCAAAGAGCGCTGGTGCAAGAATTGCTGATATTTAGGTTCATTGTCGTGGGGTCAGTACCAGAGACCGTGCAGGGGTCATGGAGGGGCAGACACATGGCTCAATAAAGACAAACTGAAGACTCTGGACAGATCTCACACATATGCTCAGGGCATGTTGACAAAGGAGTAGGCACGATCCAGTAGAGACATCGCTGGTGGAGCAGGAGAGAGTCTGTGGCCAGGGGGCAGGGGATTGCTTCAATTACACCTCACCCCTCATACCCTAATGGAAAGCATTAAACTTCTAAGATAACACACACAAAATCTCCCAGGACCTAAAACTCAACAAAACTCCATCTTTTTACTGTAAAATTGAAAACGGACACAGCTCCAGCAACTGGACCTCCCCACTGCCTTAGCCTTGTGAATCTGACACAATCTAGAATTGTCTGAAAAGAGTCTGAGGAATTGTCTAGATCAGGTTGGCGTGTGACTATATCTGTGTTTTTCTTGGTTATGCTAGTGGAGGTGAGAAGACCCGCTCGCTCACCATGGGCAGCACCATTCCCTAGGCAGAGAATCCGGATCTGTGTGAGCGTGAAGGGGTGGGGGGGGTGGGGGCACAAGGAAGCCTGCATTCTTCTCTCTCTGCCCTTGATTGCAGGTGTTATGACTAGCTGCCTCGAGTTCCTGCCCTCAGGCCTTCCCCACAATCACGGACTGTAACCAATAATTATCGGCTAAAGTAAACCGTTTTTCTGGTTTTTAGACCTTTTTGTCAGTCTTTTATCCTAGCAACAAAATGAAACTAGAATGCCAGCCTTGAATTTTTTAAGACTGATTTTATTTTTAATGGATCACGTTTGCATGTCTGTACGCACACAAGTGCAGTTGTTCACGGAGGCCAGAAGCATCAGCTCGCCCTGGAGCTGGAGTACAGGTAGTTGTGAGCATCAGTGCTGGGAACTGAAGTTGAGTCCGCCCAAGGAGTAGGTCCTGTGCACCATCCATGCCTTCATCACATCCTAGCTACTCGTGGGAACAAGGAGAGGGATGGTAGTGGGACAGGGGCTGCACACTTCACCAGAGATTCTTGTTACAATGGCAAGGGTCCAAGAGGAGATGGCAAGGGTCTAAAGGAGACAGCAAAGCCAGCTCCCCCAGAGGACAGGAGCCTCCAGTTAGCACCAAGGTGTGAAGGAGAGAAAGGAAAAGGCAAGAGACCATAATGGAAAAAGCCAAGAATCCAGTCCCATCCCTGAGATGGAGCTCCAGAGCTTAGAGAATAGCTTTGAGACAGGATCACTATGTTCTGCTTGTCATTCGAGAAGAAGAGGAGGAAGAAGAGGGAGGAACAGGGCTGGGGGAGAAGGAGGGGACCAGCCCTGTGCTGTAACCTCTCTGCTGTGATAGATGAGTTGTAGCCCCTCCTCCACTGTGATCATACTCTGCTTGTTCTTACATGAACTACACCTTGAATCGCTATTTCTATATGCTCCACACTGGTCAGGTAGCCCAGGATACGGTCCAGGACAAATGGGTGATATCCCAGAGTCTAGTTTTCCTATATCCACTGATAATGTTTGTCCTTTTGAATGGAGAGATGTGGAGACTTTTAAAGCAAATCATGATGTTAAAGTCTATCTTTGGGTTGCTGATCGTCATTTCCAAGCCACTGTGCTGGCGTGTGACATGACAGCATTCAGGAAAGCTTGGTGGTGGCGGCTGGCTCTTGTAGCCATCATTCATTCATCCCATCAGAATGTGTGAGCATCATGTGGGTCCTGGACGCCATGCCAGGGACACAGGAGTCAATGGACCGGATTCATCATCAACAACCTCTCAGTTTAGAGCAACAGACAGGCTCAGACACAAATGGTGACATTGCCAGGAAGGATCACTGTCCATGTGTACCCTCACATACAACCAAGCACACACTGGTCTGAGTAGTACGAGGAGGTCTCGTGCCTTTCCACTCTACCCCCCAGCACAGAAATCAGGCCTTCGCCCTGTGTGTCCACACCGTGTATGCTACCCACCCACCCATCAGTCCATAGTTACGTCATTTAGTGGGTGGAGTCTTGGTAGAACAATGCTTATATTCAAATGTCCCTTCCTTTACATCATAACTGTTACAGGTATAAAAATAAAAGAAAGATAGTACAAGATTGTGGCTAGGAGCTGGAACAAATTACCCTTCCGAGGAGGCTTGCTAAGATAGTCAAGGCAGCGGGCAGGGTTCTGAAGGGACAGGACCTCCAGTTTCAGAGATCAGAGGGAGTTTCTAGCTCCTAAAGGTTGGGCGGGGTAGGGTTTCATACCACACTGGTGACCTAGCCCGAGTTTAGGAATAGGGTAAGCAGTCTTTAGATAGGAGGGTGAGGTTGTAGCGTGGGAAGCCTGTGACTGCCTCTGACTGCAAGGAAGAGAGACACAAGTCTCTATCTGCTCTCTGCCTGGTGGGGAAAGGCTGTAAAGGACATGGCTTGACTTATCCACGGTTGCGTCTGCTTTCTTCATTGTCCTGGCTAGTTAATGTCAACTTGACACAAGCCAGAGTCGTCAGAGAGGACGGAGCCTCAGTTGAGAAAATGCCTCCATAAGATCTGACTGTAAGGCATTTTCTTAATGAGTGATTGATTGGGGTGGGCCCAGCTCATTGTGGGTGCCACCCCTGGGTTCACGTTCCTAGGTTCTATAAGAAAGTAGGCTGAGCAAGCCATGAGGAACAAGGTAGGAAGCAGTGTCCTCACCCGACTACCCCACGCACCTCATGGCCCCTACATCAGCTCCTGCCTCCAGGTTCCTACCCTGTTTGAGTTCTTGCCTTCACTGCCTTTGATGATGAACTTTTATATGGAATGGTGACTGAAATAAACCCTCCCCTAGATGCTTTTGGACATGGTGTTTCACACAGCAATAGTATCCCTAAATAAGACGTCTATTTTTTTAAGATCTATTTTATTTATGTGTAGGTACGTGTCTCTGTAAGTATGTATATGCACATGTGTGTCTTGAAGGGCAAAAGAGGGTGTCAGATATTCTGGAACTGGAGTTCTAGGCAGTTGTAAGCTGGGAACAGAACTCGGTCCCCTGCAAGACTAACTAGTGTTCTTAACTGCTGACCTGTCTATGCGGCCCGGACATCTGGTTTGTTGGAGCCACAGCATGTAAGGGCTGCCATTGATGATAAAGACCTCCAAATACAAAACACAGGGTGGTGTCGGCTACAACTGGGGCAAAGCAGAGAAAAGCCCCATAGCACCTCACTGAAGTGTGGTGGGATATCCAGGAGGCAGGAAGTCATTTGCACTCAGTATTGATGGCCATACGTTTTTATGACTGCTGTGCTGTGTTAACAGTTATGCGTGTCCATCTCTTCCTGTGACTGATAGATAAGCTACACTACAGGGGTGTGTGCATAGGGAAAACACCACCAGCATAGGGCTAAGAGTTACCCGAAGATTCAGGCACTCACAACGGCTCTTAGGGCATTTATTCTATTCATGGAAATCTGAGTAGTGGCTCTGGTCTGGACAGGGTTAAGTCTGAGCACAAGGGCTGTGTGGCAGTTTGTTTCGGTGATGCCCTCCCAGCACCCCTACTACCCCTACTCATCCCCCCCC
>JAQHUG010000235.1:1823487-1847058 GCA_028555095.1 Dicrostonyx torquatus | reverse complement strand
CTCTCTCTCTCTCTCTCTCTCTCTCTCTCTCCTCTCTCTCTCTCTCTCTCTCTCTCACACACACACACACACACACGCGCACACTTATTTTCTGTTGCAGCCACAAACCAACTGACTCATATTCTTCTGAAGACTTAATCTATGATAAACTCAAATGGCCAATGGCTAATTCCCATGTAACCCTCCTCTGTCAACTAGGTAATATGGGGGCCATTGGATTGTGGGTCATGCAGGAGAGGCCCAGACGCTGTCAACTACAGTACATTAGCAGAGTGCATGGAGGGATGGGGCAGCCCCCGATGACTTAGGACCTTCTATTCTACTTGCTTTTGGTGTCCTCTGGTCTTGTCTTCTCCCAGACCTGTGTCACTTACTCTATGGTGCGATAAGGGATACTTCTAATGTACTGAGAAACCGGTTCTAACAGGAAAATACAAACTCCTGACACGTGCAGGGTGGGCTTTCGACGTGAGCCCATGATTTCGATTTCTGTGAGCCGTCACTACTCATTCACTCAAGCCCAAGGACAAGCCGTGCTGAAAGAAGGGGCACCTTCCAGAAGCAAGGGCTGGTAACACATCAAGCACCAAACGCTGTGAGAAAATAGTGGGGCAAACCCCTAGGCTGAGTCATTCACAAGCTAAGCTGCCCACCTCCTGAAATGGGGCTGTTGGAAGTAGAAGCTTGGGTTGAGAACTGGTGCCCAGGGATAGAACCAATAGGTGACGCCATCTGCAACAATCCGCACCAGCAGTTATGACCTCCTATCTGCACCAGCCGGTGTCAATGGTTTTGCATAAGAGGTTGCCTGTGTTGGCAGCGGCTCCGAAGGGGAAATCTAGGAGGATGGCAGGGAAAGGGGCCGCTAACGTGCAAGAGTGGGGGTGCTTTTGTCACTGTGAAGCACAGAAAGTTCTGAGGTCATTTCATCCCCACACCCCAAGGGCCAGAGGCTTTAGCAGAAGGCAGCTCCAGGTATCAAGGGTAGGAAGGGTGCTCTTCCTGCTGGCTCTGTCTCAGTGCAATGGGCAGAGCACTAAACACTGGCACTCGCATCCACCGTGCCCACACAGGAGTCCAGGGAAGGCTTGGGCTGCGTCCACCCTCGGGAGCTCAGGTGCCGGTTTGTCCCCCATCATTCTTCAAGTCTTCAGGTCTCTCTGAAAGTAAAAACAGAGGTCACCATTTTCCCCCTGCATGCCATGCCTTGGACACTGTGATTCCATGGGCACCTAGATTTTCCATTAAATGTTATCAGTGGTCACTAGGGTGGGGAGGGCTGGGTCTCTGAGGGAGGACGCTGCTAGCTCTGGACAGCTCCCATCCAGAAAGACCTCTGCACCTTTCATCTCTGCCTAAGATGGTCCCCAAACTGTTAGGAGATTGTTCCCAAACTGCTAGGTTTCAGCTGCATGTTCCTAAGACCTAACGTAAGACAGAACCATTTTGTTTGCCCTTGCTAGATAGGGAAACGTGAAGGGTTGGACGAAGATGATGGAGTAGGGACTTCTGGGCCAGCAGGTGGGACAGTGTGCAGGGGTGGCAGGACTCCTGGGAGAACCTCCAGTGAGCATCCTCCTACAGAAGGGAGGGATTTCTGGCTCTTCTTTGAGCCTCTTGGAAAGACATTGAAAAACAGGTGTGTCTGTCTGTCTGGTGACATCTCCTGCAGGTCCTCAGTGATCAGAGGCAGCTGCTGGCTAAGATGCCCCGAGTGACCCTCAGAAACCCTAGCCAGCCACCAAAGCAAAACCCCTCAGAAAACAGACCCTTCCAGAAACTGCCAGGCCTTTTCCTGATTGCCAGGGACTCTTGGTTCACCAACCTTCCTAAAATGATGTTCAAAACATGAAGATCACCTGGTCCCTACCCCAGATCCCCAGCAAGACTGACGGGAAGAGGGTCCTGGGGGTCTTCAGTTTTAGCCAAGGAAGGGTTTGTCCACCTCAAGTTTACTCTCTGTCCCTCTGTCCAGAGTCAGGCCGAGGTCCTGGTCTGCATTTTACTGTATTCATAGGCGTCCTTACTAACTTGGGAGCCCTCACTTGTCCAAGATCCCCACCTATCATGAGGAAGGTTGTAGGACCCATCACAGTGTAGAGAGCATACCAGCTAGGACCGCATCCCTGCCATGGCTCCCCAGTCTGAGCCCCTGGCTGCCCCACCTTCTCCTACAGTGTGAAGCACCAGGGAAGCAATTCTTTGCTTTGTACCCTCTGGTGGTTTAGACATCCAGGAGAGGCTCAATCATAGGGACCCTGTGTCCCAGGAGCAGCTCAGGGAGGCACACTTGCTTTCTGAGGTTCCTCGATCGCTTGCCACCCCTCCCATGTACACATGGCTCGTCTACATCCTAGTCTCATCGTATGGTATCAGTGGCCTCTGCGCTGATGGGCCTGCACAAATGCCCATTTCCATAGCTAGTGAAGGGAAGAGACGTGTTGGCTACACTCCATACTGAATAAGAGGAGCCTGTGGTACTAACTGTGCAGTGCCAGCAAACTGTGTCAGCTGGTGGCTTCCTGCTGGCCTGTGACTAGCAAGTCAGGCCTACACTGGGCCAGCCCTATGGGCTCCATTATGCACAGAAGATGGAAGTGAGGCTTCGGGAATGATTAGTGATGCTGAGACCTGAACAAGACCAGGCCACACCTGCCACAATCTCACCCCCACCCATGGGACCCATGCTCAGTGTCCTGCCTCATTTAAGGCTGAAATTCAAGTGAAGAAGCAGAGGGCTGGGGTGTAACACACAAGACCTGGCGTTCAGTCCTCAGTACTGAAAAGAAAAAGAAAGCCAGGTGGTGGTGGCACACACCTTTAGTCCCAGCACTCAGGAGGCAGAGGCAGGCAGATCTCTGTGAGTTCAAGGCTAGCCTGGTCTACAGAATAAATCCCAGGACTGCATAGGTCTACACAGAGAAACCCTGTCTCAAAAACCAAAAAGGAAAAAAAAAAAGAAGAGGAAAGAAAGGGATGAGGGAGAGGTGGGGAGAGAGAGAGAGAGAGAACCTTGAGTTAAACCAATAATGAAGAAATGGTAATTAGGGCTGGAGAGATGGCTCAGAGGTTAATAGCACTGGCTACTCTTTGTAGAGGACCTGGGTTTGATTTGCAGCACCCACACAGGCAGTTTGCAACAGTCCCAGGGGAATCTGACTTGCTCTTCTGACTTGTGAAGGCACTGTCCTCAGATATACAAACACAAACACACAGAGAGACACCATCAAAAAAATAAGATCTTTAGTTAAATAAGTAATAATCTTTGTAAAAGGTCTGTGGTACAGCTCAGTGGTAGAGTACCTGCCTAGCATGCATGAGGCCCTGGGTTTGAATCCCAGAATTCTATTAACTAAGTATGTTGGTACAGGCCTGTTATTCCACCACTTGGGAGGTAGAGGCAGGAGAATCAGAAACTCAAGGTCATCCTCAGCTACACAATGCGTTAGAGGCCAATCTGGGTTTCATAACACCCTGTGTCAAATACCACAGATACACGCATGTGTGCGCGCACACACACACATACACCACACAGGACAGAGTACAACCTTTATAAAGGTTTTAGAAGCCCACAACTGAGTGCTGGAGACTGGGGGCAGAAGGGAACATGGCTTTCCCTTGGGATGATAGGAAGGTCTTTGGAACTGAACAGAGATGGTGGCCGCACATATTAGTGCGTCAAATGCCATGGGATTGTTGTCTTTTGAAAGTTTGTCTGTTACATCATTTCACCCCTACTAAGTTAGGAGAAAATGTCTTTGACACTGGGCTAGGGGGTGGCGTGAGGCCAATCTGTGATCAAGTTATTGAGCATTTGCTTAGTGCTTGGTCCCTAGCTGGGCCTAGCCTTCCTTCAGCCCTTTCCCACTTGGAGGAAGAGGGGTCATGGACATCTGGTGCTCATCACAGCAAGGCCTGTGTCTATCGGGACATCTCTTTGCCTGGTGCCCAGGAGTCTCAGTTCCCTGGCGTCTTCCACTTCCTGAGTGGGCCTGTCCTGCTTCCCTCTCCATGAAGCAAAGCTACTCAGACCCCTCTTGCTTAAGAACTCTGTTCCATAGCCGGGCGGTGGTGGCGCACGCCTTTAATCCCAGCACTCGGGAAGCAGAGGCAGGTGATCTCTGTGAGTTCGAGACCAGCCTGGCCTACAAAGCGAGTTCCAGGAAAGGGTCCAAAGCTACAGAGAAAAACCAAAAGAAAAAAAAAAAAAGAACTCTGTTCTACTCTGGCTCTCAGCAAAGCATCAACTCCACAGGGGCAAGTGGAGAGGGGGCACACCTGGCTCCACCTCATCTAGACGCAACCCACCTACCCTCTCCTTCATGCACATATAGCACCCTAAAAACATCCCCATTCCAAGGGGACACCTCATCCCCTCATCCACTGGTCAGTTTTTCCCCTGCTGAGTCAAGCAGGTTCATGCTTCCTGTCCCTCCCCTGTGTGCCTGGATAACACCTGTGGGATTAGCTGTGCTCTAGAACTGATATCCAGAGTCACCAAATCAGTGCAGAATCAAGATCCTTTCCATCTCCCACTGGCTCCCCGTGGCAGAGCTGTGGTCACACTGGGTGCAGGAAGCACGTGAGCTGGAGAGTCACCCCACCCACCTCCCTCTGGGGCACCACACCCACCTCCAACTGCTCATGAATCCAATCCAGGAAGGCGGTGATGCGAGTGTAGACCCCAGGCTTGTTCACCTCAGCACAGCCAATGCCAAAGCTTGTGGCGCCCACCAGCTTCCACAGTCTCCTCTCCTGGCACACCAGGGGGCCCCCACTGTCTCCCTGGAGAGCAGAAGGAGGCAAGGGGCAAGGGGATTGAACAGCTACGCTGTGCTGGTGACACAGACTTCCCTTTTCAATTGCCAGTGGGTGGCACCACGTGCACACCTCTCCCCGTGTACTTCTATAATGGATTCTGCTATTCTCAAGAGGTGGCTCCTTGCCTGTGTGGGAAGGTGTTCCTCCAGCTGTGTCTCCCTCCAGGTCCCAAACACTAGACTGGGAAGGTCAAGCGTGGCCTGTGTAGCTCACAGAGCTGGAAGAGGAAAGGTCTGGATGAGAGGGAACTGATTCTGTGTCACAGGTGGCACTGAGTCTCACCCACTGTGGCTTTTGGCAACCTGAACCCATCAGCTCACACTGGCTTGCTGCTCTGGTTGGCTCCCTATACCCTCAGGCTGCAGGGGTTTAGGGAAGACAATGCCCCATTCCTTGGAAGATTGGGAGCCTGGGTAAACACAGGCCGGGCCACCAGGAAAGCCACGGATATCTTAAGCAAATCTCTTCCTTGTGCCATGTAAATTTGCTTTTTGTTCAGTCACAGGGAAGCTGGCAGTGGCCTGTCCCATGGGTTGGGTCACTACACTGGGCCCTTGCCTGCTGCCACGCCCCCCCGGGGTAACTGGCTGTCCTTTACCTGACAGCTGTCCACGCCGCCCTTCAGATAGCCTGCACAGAGCATGGACGGGGAGATGATGCCGCCGTATACGTCCCTGTGGTTGCAGATCTTGTTGGAAATTATCGGGACAGCCGCGTGGTTCAGGACAGGGGAGGCGTCACCTGCCTCAAAGTAATGAAGAAACGTATAGGGAGGAGTCTGGCTTCAAAAGCAGAGAGACAGAGACAAGAGAAAAGGGGGGCAAGGGACATGCCACCTGACACAGTCTGCAGCTGGAACAGCAGACTGTCGTGAAGCAGATGGGACCCAGAGTGCCCCTACTGAGTGGGCCGTGTGTTCTCACCTCCGTGTCAGGGCCCTTTTCTCCCCTGGAGACTCAAAGTGGAAGAAGTAGACATATGTTTCTTCCCACAGCCAGCCAAGCCCTTGACCCACCCTGGCCAATCCTCACGACAAAAGGGAAACTGAGGTTCCTGAAGGCCACACATATCTAGACAGAGATGTATGTGGTCAGCAGAAATGTGCCCTTCCGAATATAGGTATGGGCCCTGGACCTGTGGACATGCCATTAGCCAGGGTACAGGTGTGAGACGGCCTCAGCCATGCGGGCAGACTCATAAGAACTACAAGGGCTTAGCAAAGGCTCAAAGAGGGCAACGCCAGAGGAACAGGGCATAGCAACAGACCGGCGTATTGGCCTTGAAGCTGAGGATGAGGCCACCAGCCCAGAAGTACAGAAGCAAAGGTCAGGGGGCAGCTGTCATCAGAGCCACCTGAGGAACCAGCCTGCCAGCCCCGGCGCCCCCTGAGGCTGGTTGGTGACGTCAGAGCTGTAACTGGAGGGTAACAAACACAAGCTGAGCACTGAATCCCAGAGTTTGAGAGGCTGAGGCAGGAGGGTAGCTGTGAAGTCCATGGCTAGCCTGGGCTACATAGTGAGTTCCTGGACAGCCTGGGCTGCAGTGAGACCCTGAATTAATATGTCTCCCGGGGGAAACACTGACCTTCCTGCATGGGTTAATTACAACCCCCTTCTTATTTGTCTGACTGTAACCAGGACACATGACCCTCTTTGGACCAGCCTCTGCAGAGGCTGCTGAAGTACAATCTTGAGACTCGGTCAGCTTGCATGTAGGGCAGGCTCTACTGATGTCATGGAGACAGGGATCAAGGAACTGAGGAGATGGGTCAGTCAATAAAGTGATTGGTTCAATACCCAGAACCAGAACCCACACTGGGGAGGGGGAAGAAGACTCAGTCATCTAAACATTGGAACTGGAGTGACACATCAGCCATCCAAGGAACCTGAGAATGGCTAGAGCCACCAGACGCTGGGGAGATGCCGGGACAGACCCCCAGGCCTGCGGACACCTCCATTTCTGGCTTTAGAACTGAGAGGACTTGTCTCTGCACTGTTGAGATTTTGGAGTCATCCAGGCCACGGTAGTTTGCTACAGTTTCTAGAGAAAGCAGGCTGGCCTGAGCCTAGAAAATGCATGGAGTAAAGCCATTGCTGGGAACCCTGAGCCTCGAGACCAAGTCAGCACTCTCTCTTGACACAAGGGACACAGACGTCTCTGGTAGGTCTGTGACCACAGCTGACAGTACTACCATTACCAATGCCGCCGAGGCTCCTGGGTAGCACCTTCTATTCCATGCTCCCAGGAGAAAAGAGCTCACCCTGCCAGCTCTCACAGACATCACTTCTTTACCCTGTACCCGACATGCTGGATAAAGCTTGGGGGTCATCAAGGTGTACTTTATACACTCGCTTTGCAGCTCCAAAGGAGGCAGGAAGCTCTGGCTGAAGGCCTCTCTGTGGACAAGTACCCACACATTTCTCTCACAGACCGTTTCTCTCCAGACTCCATCCGAAGATAAGCAACACCATGGTGGCCCCATAGTTACTCAGCAGACCGTTGTTGTGAACAATTTGGTCTGCACTAACCCTAGGCTGGGACCTCCAAGCATCCTGAGGGGACATCACAGCAGAACATTGGAGGGTCCCTACCGGCCTCTGGCTCCAGACCACTGACCTCCATCCTCTGTGGCCCCCCATCCTGATGTCCAGCACAGTTTCCCATCAGGAAAGTTCTCTTCCGAGTTGGGCAGACAGATGGGCTGGATGGTCTCTGTTAGAATGGGAACAATGATATGAAGTCCTTGAAGCTACTATCCCAGAAGTCAGCTGACTTTGGGTTCAGGTCTCTGAACCCATCTCCTAGGGAGGAGTTGGGCCTTGGCCATTGAAGGCAGCTGGCTGAGTGCCCCACCCACTCATCCCCCAGAGCCTATAAAACTCGAGCATAGGGCCAAACTGTGGTGTGAGTCCAGAGCCCAGCCGCAAACACTGGCTGTAAAAACCCAGACAGTAGATGGTTCAGGCTTACGGGCTGTGTGATCACATGCCATCACTGTTGCTGGAACCATAGGAGATGTAAACAAAAGGGGCTGGTGGATTTATGACAAGATTTTACTGCTCAAATGTGCATTGAGTCACACTTGGCCTTTGGCTCCAGTTGGCTACTCCTGGTCCAGACTTTGAATGTATATATAGAACAGCACTCTGAAGATGCCTAGAACCTTCCAGATGCTGAGGAAGAGGTAGACTCCTGCCACACCTCCAAGCTGCCCCAGGCTGGGGACCTTGCTCTTTCCACTGGAGGTGCCCTATACAAGAGACTTCATGTAGGAAACAACAGGACAGGAGTGTGCTGCTGTCTCCTCTGGGTCCCTAAGGGCAGGTGACTCTCTTCCACCACCTAGAGGCACCAGCTGGCCTGGCCTGGAGAAGCTCTTACATGCAGCTGGCACCAGACCGCGAGGCCAGAGTAGAATCAGGAAGGCTGTGGAGGCATGTAACTTGGACCAGGAAGATGGCTCAGTTGACAAAGTGCTTGCCATGAAGGCCTGAGTTTGATCTCTGAAACCCAAGTGAAAAGCCAGACGTAAAAGCATTGAGCCTGTTACCCAGTGCTAGGGAGGCAGAGACAGAAAGGTCCCTGGGGCTTATTGGCCAGTCAGCCTACTAGACAACTCTAGACCAGTGAGAGACCTTACTCCGCCCCCCCCCAAGCAAGAAGGAAGGTCCCTGAGGAGCAACAGCCAAAGTCATTGCTAGTATTTGCCTATGGCCTCCATGTGCATGCACACACATGTTCATACATGTGCGTGCACACACACACAACTTCAATGAGCAAAGACAATGCACTGATGTCAGCACCCAGCTGAATCAAACACTGGGATTTTCTGGCAAGGATAGTAAAGCAGCCATGATAATGATGCTTCAACAAGCGTCAACCAATCTACTGAAACAAATGAAAAACAACCGTCTGGTATGGAAGCTGAGACATACGGTAGGAGCCTAGACATACCGCAGGAGCCCAGACAAACTGCAGAGGCCCAGACATACCGCAGGAGCCCAGACATACCGCAGGGGCCCAGACATTCCACAGGGGCCCAGACATATCGCAGGAGCCCAGACATACCGCAGGAGCCCAGACATACCGCAGGAGCCCAGACATACCGCAGAGGCCCAGACATACCGCAGAGTCCCAGACATAACCGCAGAAGCCCAGACATACCGCAGGAGCCCAGACATACCGCAGAGGCCCAGACATACCATCAAATGTGAGTGGCTCAGCCAGTTTCATGAGGGCGATGTCATTGCCTAGCCTCTTCGGCTTGTATTTGCTGTGGTAGATGATCTTCTCCACCAGATGAGAGGGCACGGGACTGTCCATCAGGGACACAAGACCCACCTGGACCGTCCAGGACTTGGGGTGGTACAAGCTGAAATGCACAGACCAAGAGGCAGAGCTCAGGGCATACCCAGTCACGCTGAGCTCTAGTGTCCCAAGAGCCCAGGGAGACGGCGAGAGAGGTCACCAGGTGGGAGATGGCCCAATATCTTGCACATCTGTGCCCCACATTGACTACGTTCCCAAGTCCTGCAGGAGCCCAGAACACACCCCATGAACACCCCAGACAAGCCATTCTCTCCACACCAGCCGAGAGATACACATTGGAGAGCTGGGCTCAGCTTTGCTCCCAGCAGAGGCTGTCCGGGCCTTTCTCCACTGGACAGTAACCAAAACAGGAGATTAAAAACAAATAGAAAATCAGTCACTGGGTCTGGGATACTGTGTGTGACTTCCTTGCCAACTGAATACCTGCCAGACCCAGCTTGGTGGGGGTGCAGTGCTCTCTGGGTGCCCTGCACGTCCACCCAATGGTACCCTGCTATGTGATAACATAGATGACAGTAATGAGCTCCAGGAAGGCCTGGGAGGCTTAAGGTTTCTTTCTGCCCCATCTTCCTCCTTTTTCTACCTTTTCTGTGCCAGCCCAGCTCATGTCACTCCCACAGAGAGAGGTCTACTGTGCGGACTGGCATTCACACCTACACGTGGCTCTATGGTGTCTGGCTTCATGCCTTCCTGTCTGCCCTCAGGCCCAGACCACCCCATCTCCATCTGACCCAAGACTAGATAAGGCTCTGCGAAGAGCAGAACCCACAACAGCAGGCCCAGGCACTCACTCATAAACACAGTGCGCAGCGGTGACGATCCACAGAGGGGTGATGACGGAGCCCCCACACAGGTGGTAGCCCTGGAACTGAAGACTGACCTGCCAGGGCCACTGGGCAAGCGAGGACAAGTTTCCACCCACAATGCGAGGGCTATAGCCGGTTCTCAGGCCACAGGCTACAGAAGGAGAACAAGGGCTTATGGGTAGGGCTGTCAGCACCCTGAACCTCCTACCTGGCACTATTCCTATTCCCTACCCACCACAAGAGGGTCAGGCACACATGGGGTCAGGCACACAAAAGACTCAAAGGTATGTGGGGTTTGTGGGAGACCTTGGGAAGGGCTATTGCAGAGAGCAGGCATGTTCACCCTACCAATGACCTCTTGGTACCTAGCCCCACACTGGCATCTAGGGGAGGGGGTCTTGAATTCTCCCCAACTCATGTCATGGGAGTCATGGGAGGCCATGACTCCACAAGGCCAGGCTTCCATGTGTCTCCCCCCCTATTTAGACACTTACCGGAGCACTTCAAGGTGACCACGCGTCCCGAGGCACAGGCTTCCCTGCAGTGGAAAGAACAGTTCATGGGCAGCCAACAAGCGGCTGTTGGCAGAGCAGGGGTCACACACACTGGACTGGGGGCCTGGGTGTCCAGAGGAAAGCCTGGCTGCAGGGCACCTGCTGCATTTTCTCCCTGCTTCAGCCTGGGCTCCAGTTGAGATGTCTCAGGTCTGGGTACCTGACTGTTGCTAAGGGAACCTGAATTTTCTTTATCAGAGTTTTGGGGTTATGGGGTGGCTGGGGGGCGGGGGCGGGTAACTGGTGAGTGTGAAAGCACTTTGTAAAGGATGCTAACTTCCTCTTCCCTTCCCTACTTGTTCATTTACACACACGCACACACACACACACACAGAACCTTGCTTTCCAGGGTTGGGGGTTCACCCCTGCACCCCAGCTTATGCACCACTACTCTAACCGTAGAAGTGAGCTCCACCCTTGCTTGTGGAGACGACACTCTTCCCCCTCACGGAGCACTGTGACTCAGCACCCATGCAGACAGCTGTAGCACCCGTCTCACCCCTTACCTCGTGTACACAGAGTGGTGCAACGTGGTCACCTTGTCATCTGGCAAGAGGTGATTGATGGACACGAAGTCCCCCTGGAACTGCTCCTCAAGTGCGTCCACTCTGACGTGGTCCGAGCTTACATAGCTGCAGGCACAATGGAAACCCAGACCCAAAAGTCACGGTGACTCCGAAATATCAGTCACCCCACACACGCTCACCAGGTTACCAGCATCACACTTGGGAGACCTCACTTGGTTACCCCCAAAACCATCAAAGGCTGCATTTTGCTGAGGAAATGCATACACCTGAGCTGGCTGCGACCTGGGGGCTAGCTTGCTGTCCCACAGTCCACAGCCTGGCTGGCCTACCCACCCAGCTCCAGTCACAAAGAAAGACCACTTCCTGCCACGGTTAGGAAGTCCCCACCAACCCCTCTCTGGTGCACTTGGTTTGGCTGGAGTCAAGCCTCAGGGGAGGCAGCTAGATGTCTTAGCTCCTGAGGACCAAGAGTTAGTGGAGTACGAGGGCCTGTCCTACTTTGTCTAGCACTGTCGTGGAAGGCGGTGACTTGAGGACCCTGGGAGCAAGCGAATGGGCTCAGCATCAGGAGACAGCCATATACATCCATGGTGCAGAAGAGAAATATGAAAAGACCAGAACAGGGTAAAATAGCTCAGCATATACCCAGAAATAGAAAAGGAAAAAAATGTAGAATTGAAGGAGTCCCCAAGGAAGGTGGGGGAACAAAGTGTTCTGCAGGTGGCTAACTCCTCACTAACCCGGCAGTTTGTCACACAGGATGCCCGTTCAGTTGCTGTTAAGTGCCTCAGTCACTCGTGTAAGTATAAGGCAATGTTCAGCCAAGCATAGGTTTGAAGAAAAATGCTGTCAAGATGTTTTCCAGGCATTGCCTCCCAGGGGAGGCTGCAGCAGGCCGCCTTGGTGTGAAGGAGCCGGCTTTTGCTGGGATGTCAGGTGCTGGGGAAGGTGGACAGGATGATGAGCGGGGTCTCGGGAAATGCAGAAGGAGCCTAAGTGTCCCAGGTGAAGCCCACAGATCACCTCAGGGCAACAGCCACCCCCATCACAGCCATGATCACTCCTACTCCCTAGTGACCACTGAGCTCCCTCAGCCTTTTAAGGCGGGTGCTGACATGGTCCATTCCAAGGGAGGAGACTGGGCAAGTTTCATAAAACTGCCTGGAATCTGCACCAATCTTCGAGTCAACTAGCTTGACTGTCTGATTTGGGTTTGGGGTTGGGTTTGTTGGTTTGTTTGTTTGTTGCTTGCCTGCTGCTATTCCAGATATGAGATAGATGTAGCAGAGGAGAGAGCGCTGCTAAGGACAGAGGAGGGAAGAATAAACAAGAGCATAGAATGAAGTCAGAGAGACCGGGGCAAGGGGCTGGTGCCGCATTCATGGTCTTGAAGAAAGGGTACAGAGACAACTTGTGTCCCTACCATACTCTCAGGGGAGAAATGGAGGCTAGTGTGGGATTTAGAACCAGGAGCTGCCCACCCTGTCAAGAGGCTCCGACGTGCCTGAAGACTTGAAGTTCCTATCCAGGGCCCACAAAGCATGCAGAGGACTTGGGCAGGGTGTGTCCAGGCATTATGGCTAAGGCCTGGGATTGGGAAGGGGGAAATATTCCAGAGAGAAGAAAGGGACTGAGAAACAGACTGATGGGAAACAGAGATGGGGAAACTGGGACTGTTTGGTGTGTGTGTGTGTGTGTGTGTGTGTGTGTGAGTGTGAGTGTGTCTGTGTGTGTGCATATGTGTGTGCATGTGTGTGTGCATGTCTATGTGCATCCATGAGTGTGTTTTGTGCTATTTGAATCTCCTCCTTTTATCTAAGGAGTAAACCTACATAATTCTCAACACTGTCTCTGAGTGACCCTTGCAACTGTCATGGGATTTTACTTGCACCTTGTTTGGGAACCCAGGAAGGTATGGTGTACAGAGGAGGCATGGCTGCGGGACCTCAGCTGTGGGGCACGAGGATCCCACTGGCTTAGATCCTCCACAGACAGTTGTAGTCACGTAGCTTTGAGGACATCGCTTTCTTGGTTACAAACTAGGATGCACTTCCGAGCACACCACCACTGATCTTTGTTCTCAGTTCCTAGATGCACGTGGAAACTTGGGAACCTGCCTGTGGTAAGCTGGGACCTACAGTATTGAGAAGTCAAGAGGGCATGGCACCCTGGGAAACAAGGCAGCGGTCAGGAGGAATGACCATAAAAGAGAGGGAGCCCCCAGTTGGGCAAAAGCGAGTTGTTGGCAGTGTGGACAGCCAGTAGCTCACTCCCAACCCTGAAGATGGAAAGACACTGTCTTAGATGGTCTCCTAAGGCCACGGGTGTTTCCGAATAACAGTATCCTCTGGGGCTCTTGAAGATGTGTGTGCAGATGTGCATGTGACCAGCGTGACCATGTGCAACAATGTTCCAACATCTGCTCTTTACGCGGCAAAGCACCGAGCCAGAAGTTCTGGGCTTACAAACTGCTTTCTGTTACTTTTTTTTTTAAGTTTGCATGTTTGTTTAGCTGTTTTTTGTTTGTTTGATTGATTGATTCATTGTTGTTGTTGTTGGACAGAAACTATTCAGCTCAAGCCGGTCCCAAACTCTCCGTGTAGCCCAGGCTGGCCTAGAATGCCCATTGTTCCTGCCTCTGCCTCCCCAGTGCAGGGATTGCATGTGTGTCACCATGCCTGGTTGTTGCAGTACTGGACAGAACCCATGGCTTTGTTTATACTAGGTTAGCACTCTAACAACTGGGCCCCAGGCCCAAAGAATTCAATTGCTTTTGCATCTAAAGTCCTGGCCTGGCCCTGAGAAGTCCCTTCATAGACAATGTTCTATGTGACTCAGAGTCACCTGGCTGCTCCGGCTTTGTCTTGCTCCCTGTGAAAGCAGACAGGGCCAAGTGCCACAAGGTTGCCATAGAGTGAAGTGTGACATGTTGAAGAACCTAGAGAGCTCTTGACTGCCCAGTAGCAGTCTGTCCTCATTCTGTCCTCCTTGCCCTTTGGCCTTGACTCACCTGGGAAACCCCAGCTGGGAGCAGGCAACCTTGGCATAGTGGCTTTTCCAGTCATCAGAGCACATGGTCCTCCAGGCAGCGGCTGTAAACACCTGGAGCGCTGCTCTCTGGCCACTCACCCGCACTGGCCAGACATGGAGAGATGGGCAGTGAGGACCAGTGCAGGCTGGGGCCAGGCAGAGACTGGCGGCAGCCCCACTCACTCCACGCACCCTGCCTTCTAATCTGACCTGCTCCCTCCCAGAGCCCCTCCCCGACAAGATGCTGCAGTTCCCATGGCCTGCACCCCGAGACAGAACCTGTCTAGTCCCCCAAACACACAGAGTAGTCCTCCCAAGACCTAGCTAGGCACATCCCAGCTGAGGACAGGGCATGACAATGGCTATGCCCTGGATCCATCTCAGAGACAGGAAGGGAAAGCTGGGCTGTGGTCACTCTGTGACTTCCTACAGTGACCAGGTACAACTCACCGCATCGGTACTCATCCTCCCCGTCCTTGCAGTCAGAGACCCCGTCGCACCGAGCTGTCAGTTCGATGCACTTGAAAGACGAATGGCACCTATACTTCCCAGAGCAGTCAAAGTGGACTGGAAAGGGGAGGAAATGAGACCGCTAACAGGTGGCCCCTTGGGTGTGCTGCACTGATATCTGTGCACCTGCCATGTGGCCTTGAACTTGTCTGTCAATAATGAGACCTGCGTTGAAACTGCATCCCCGACAGCACCCTGCTTCCTTCAGCCCTGAACTCCGAGGGGTGGGACTGTTGTAGCCATGGTATTACTACCTCCAGGAAGCACAAATCAGGGTGCACTCAGACTCTAAGGGTTCAAAGTCAAGAGCAAAACTGCATGGCGGTGGCCAATACATCAAGCCAGCCCAGCAAGCGCCCCAACTCAGACCTTTCAACCACCCTGCTTCCTTTCACTCTGAGCCTGAAGCCAGTAAATTGTGGAACACACGATGGAGCAGGAGGCAGTCTATGCTGCCCTGAGCTGCAGTTACTTCAAGGAGAAAATGAGAAACTGTCTACTCAAAGAGAGCCCCTTCCTCCCTGTGACCCACTTTTTCAAAAGCCCCACCCGCATACCTCCTTATAAAAATAGCCAAGGAGCGTGGTATGACTTGAATGGAAGTCTTTGTCCATTCCACCCCATGCTCCCCCTTCCCATCCCAGAGTCCTGTTTCATCAGCTGCCTTTGAGTAATTCTAACTGTGCAGGTACTCTAGTGGCAGAGCCCAGAGCACAGCCAGCAGCCCCTGCCTCTTCCCACACTGGCTTGACATTCACGCAGGCAGACGAATCCCACAGCCATCAAATCAAAAGGACATCAGCCACCAGTAATTAAGGCCGGGAAACAGCAGGTATAGACGGGGTGGGGGTGGCGGGACTCATGCAAGTTTAAATGCCAGAGCGGGTATTTGAGCGCCTACTAAATAATGGACGGTACTCACTGCCCAGGCCGATGGCCAGCGCCAGTATCAAGGCAATGATCCCAATGACGATGATCGGAAAAAACTTCAAGGGCAGCAGGGACAAGATCTGCGCAGCCACCGCATCTGCGTCTGAACCAGAGGAGTTGGGGAGGGTGGGAGCCGAGGAGCACCCACTTTGAGTGACATAGAACTTAGAGGTAGCCATGTGTCCCCTGTCCCCTCTGTGCAGAGAAAGTACCAGACCAAAGACAGCTCTTCATTAGATGAATGGCCATGTTGTCTAGGTCAGTCTCACTCTCCCAGCTATGGCCTAGCTCTCCGTCCAGCTTAGGAGACATTGCTGTGGGTTGAAAGGTATCCTCTAAAAGAGCCTAATCCCTGACAGCCAAGAATGGGATCTTACTTGGCGGTCACAGAGGGCACAAGTTAAGATGAAGTCCTTAGAGCAGGCACTAATCTTGTACGACTGGTGTTCTCAGGAAGGGGGAAATTCCAACACAAATACGGACGTGCATAGAAGAGAGACGACAAGAAGAGATGAGAGGAACAGATATCCACGTGAAGATGAAGAGGACAGAGAGACATGTCCACAATTCATGGAGCCCCAAAGGCTGTTGGCCAAAGGTCACTATCTACACAAGGCCTGGAGGGTCCTGTGTGCATCCATGAGAACAAGGCCTTACTGACATCGGGGTTTTCATGCTTCCAACCCCTACAAAGGAGGCAAGGAGACTCTGTTGACTGAGCCACCTAGCTGTGACATTTTGTCTCAACAACCCTGGGAGAATAGTTGAAGGAAGTCCCAGGTCCCAAGGATATGTCCAGAGAGGGTAGTGTGATTTGTAGATTTTACACCATGTGCTTGAAGCAAGAAGGGCACTGGGCTCTCTCAAACTATCCCAAGCTGGCCTTTCCTCGGAAATAAACAAACAGAAAATGGACCTGAATTCATCCTGACATCACAATGACTTTGCTGGTACCTCACCCACCGGTGCTCACAGTGGAAGGGACCACGGGCTTCTCACACGGTCCAGGGGCGGGACATGTCTACTTCCCATTTGTATGAGATTGGAGCTGTATCTACACAGCTTAAAACAAGATGCAGTTTTTGACCTAATAATATCACTTCTAGGAATGTATCCTAAATGCTGTCATGGGTGTACGCAGATGCCTGTCTCCAGACACCCCGGGGAAGGGTGCCGTTCCTGAAACTGGCAAACAGGAAGCAGCCTGAGCAGCGGACGAAAGGGCAGCAGGAAATCCGCAGCCTCACTGTGGTACATGTGGGATGGACCTCCAAGGGGTCTACTCCGATTTCACAAACCCATTCCTCCCACCCTGCCCTTCGTACTCTGTAGTCATCCAGATGGCTTAAGAGGAACCCTTAGGGGCTCCTGGATGCCGGTTGTTTAGAGCTACAGCCTGAATTGTCCTTCCCTCCCCCTCCCCCAGCCCCAGGGGTCATCACCCTCACTGCTCCTGAGCTGGACTCTCCAGACCAGCAAGCCACAGCAGGCTCGCAGCACAAAGACCCCGTAGAAACAGGCATCAGGGGAAAGTGCCTTACCTAGTAGGCATGTGATTTGAGGAACCAATTTCCCTTCTTTTGGTGGCTACAGCACTCATTTTAACCAGGCACTTAACCCTTGGTGTCATATAGATTGCCTGAGTTTTCTGCTGGGGCTGTGGCCACTGTTTCTAAGGATGTCCTGTCGGGCTAGAGTTTTCCTAGCCGGCATTTGCCCTCCTTCTGAGTGACCAGAGCCAATGTGAAGCTTGGGTCTCTGAAAACCTCCAAGAAGGGAAGAAAACAAAACAAAACAAAAAAAAAAAAAAACTACTGTCTCCAAGGACTTAGCAAGCGCCAATAACAAAAGGGCTCCTCCTGAGTGCCCTCCAATTCTTGTGGTTTTGCAAGATCAGAAACCAGAGGTGTTGACCTCCTAATGCGAAAATACCCAGGGAAGGTGGGAGACAGCAAAGTCACAGAGTGCCTGTCTAGTGTGTGTAAGACCTGGTTCGATCTCCAGTACATAAGAGAGAGAAGGAGAAGGGAATAGAAGAAGACAGAGAGGGAGGTGGGAGAGAGAAAGAAAGAGAGTGAGAGCGTGTACAAGGAGGTTCCCGTTCTCCCCACTCCCCCTCAGCACACACACAGGCACAGAGGGACCCTTGACCACATACACCACTTCTGCACAAGGCCCGCATCGCCAAGCCCCACCTACCTGGTGCCACAGGACTTATTTTCAAATCATCCAAGCCAAAGAGTGATCTGAAGGAGAAGGGGGCTTCGGCTGCCGGAGGATCATTCTCTCCCATGGTGACTATCTCAGGGCCTCTGGTGTTGGCTTCCGGCTCCACCTCCACCTGCTTAGGCGGGGTAAGCGAGATTGGTCCCTGTGGGAAGTGTGGGCACCGCGGGTGCCTCTGTCCCATTTGAAATCCTTTCAGTCCGACACGAAGCCCACTCCCTGGGGCTTTGTCCCAAACACCGGTCTACTGAGAACACAACTTTCCCTGGGCCGTGGTCAATAGCAGAGTTGCTTCTAGAGTTGACAAAAGGGAGGAATTTTGATTCCTCTCCAGTAACAACGATGGCACCCTCTGCGTAGCCAATCTTAAAACCAATCAAGTGGCACTTTTAAAGATAAGTCCCTTGGCCAGACAGACGCACTCGGTCATTCCTCTTAGAAGACCGTGAGTATGTGAGTGATTTCTAACGCTGTTCTCTGTCCTTCAACATTTTGATTTTTCTTTCTAGCCATGGGATTTACCTGTCATAGACATAAGATGTTCTGAGACTCAGTTTATGTAGGTAACACAAGAGAAAGGGCACAATCGCACTGTGAGTAGCTTCCCACAAACACAATCCTCTCCTGGCTCATGCAGGCATGACCTGATTGAAAAACGAAAGTATCCGAGCCCTGGGGACCTGGGCCACCCAGCCAAGCGAGGAGTGGCTGGGAGCCTCTGCCTCAGGTCAGACCCACACAGGGCTCTGGTTCCTACAGTAGAGACTTTTCCAGAGAGGGCTGAACAAGCACAGATATGTAGGGTCCCCAGCTATTCCTTCCGAGTGCACAGCCAGGGTGTTAAGAAATCTGCTTCTGTCAAGGCTGAGGTCAACAGAAGCCCCCTGAAAGCCGGGGAGCTCCAATAAGGAACCTACGTCATCACCTTCCTGGCTACCTGTTGCGTTTGTCTGTATCCCAAATGGAGCTACACAGCATTAAAAACGAACCTTGTTTCCTCACAACGTTTGTAAACTTTAAGCTTTCTGGAAAATCGGCCCTGGGGGTGTATCCCCTCCCAAGCAGGCCTTGGTTGGCAGGTCCCACATAAGAAAGCCGAGAAGTAGCTCAGAGCACATCCTGGAAGTGTCCCCTCCCCTGGGCCCCTCACTTACTATTTCTGGAGCCGCCATCATTTGAAGCAGTAATAATTTCCTTTCTCATTATAAACATGAGCAGGAGGGTAAGCAGCTGGCAAAGGAGAGTCCAGCAGGAAAATATTTCCACCGAGTCACTCTGCCTTGTCGACTCCGTCACCGAGGCCAGCGGCATCGCCGTGGCACCTCTGTAACTCAATCTGGAGGTGGTGATCAGGTGGCTCTGGTGGTATGGCCACAGAGATGGAGAGAACAGCTTGCAACTGAGCAGAGCCAGAATTACAAGGGGTGTCACAGAAGAACGGAGGGCCCATGGACACTCCTTTTGTTAAGGGCCACCACCAGTGCCAAGCAGACAGCCCCATAGCAGGTCAGCACTTGGCTGGGCAGTGCCATCCACCCAGGTGACTGAGCCTCAGGTTTAGTCCTACAGCTGTTCTGGGGACAAAAGACAGAGACTAAACCATTTGCCTGTAAATTTCTTGATGTCATTGTTTTTAACAGCTGAGTAGTACGCCACTGTGTAAATGTACCACAATTTCTTGATCCATTTCCGGTTGAGGAGCGTCTCGGCTGTTTCCAGTTTCTGGCTATTATGAATAAAGCAGCTATGATAACCCATGTTTGGTTGATATCCATGGGAGGCCTGCCCTCCTCTGAATAGAAATGGAGGAGGGGTGGGTGGGGGTTGGCACAAAGGAGAGGGGGGGAGCTGAGTGGAGAGGAAGGAGGGGAAACAGTGGTCGGGTTGTAAAATAAATAACTAAAAAGACAGGGACTGCCTGATATGGTGGCACACATTTTTAGTCCCAGCACTCAGGAGGTAGGAACAAGTGGATCTCTGTGAGTTCAAGGCCAGCCTGGTCTGCAGAGTGAGTTCCAGGACAGCCAGGGCTATTACACAGAGAAACCCTGTCTTGAAAAACCACAAAAAGAAAAGAAAAGAAAGAAAGAAAGAAAGAAAGAAAGAAAGAAAGAAAGAAAGAAAGAAAGAAAGAGGGGAGGGAAGGAGGGAGGGAGGGGAGGAAGGAAGGAAGGAAGGAAGGAAGGAAGGAAGGAAGGAAGGAAAAGAAAAAGGTAGAGACTAAAGTCCTCTGCACTTACCGGTCCTTTCCGACCTCTGACTACGTTTCCAATCCCATTTATTGGGATGGTGATAGGAGACTTGGCTCTTAAAGCTTTCTTTTCTTTCTTCTAATTGAGCATCTTAGATGGTTTTCTAGAATGTTCTGTAATAACCTCCACAGTGACCAGGGTCATGAGGGCTGATTGGACAGTGCTGAACAGACACTCGGATAATCAGAAGCCAACAGACAGCAAAGCAGAGGTCAAACGGGCTTCCCAGCATCCTCAGCACCACTCACACCAAGTGAGCGAGTTCTCTGTGGCAAGTGTTGGAGAACTGTCCATGAGGAGGGCTTCCTTCCTCTCTCTTAAGGTATATGAGGAAAGGAGTAAGCAAGCTAGAGGATTTCCTGGCTGACAAGAATGAGCTTCCTCCTCCTTCTTCTCCTCCTCTCCTTCCTCCCTTCTTCCCTCCTTCCCTCCTTCCTTTGTTTTGTTCTTGTTTCCTTGCTTCCTTTTTTTTTTCAAGTCAAGGTCTCATTGTGTAGCCTAGGCTAGCCTCAAATTCTGCTGCCCCAGCCTCAAGTTCTGGAATTACAGAGAAATGAGTAGGAACATTACATAGTTTAATATATTATAGATATAAGCAAACATAATTGCTCAAAATTATTATTTGGAAGAGAAAAAATTCATATTTGAATAGAGCTATTTATCAGACCCCGGGTATACCTTTTTCTCCTCTGAGTAATGTGGAATAAAGCCCCTGACGCACACACCACATAAAGCCTCACCTGTGTTGAAGATTTTATAGACTGACTAGAACCGCATGGGGTGCGGGGTGTGTGTGTGTGTGTGTGTGTGTGTGTGTGTGTGTGTGTGTGTGTGTGTTGGAATGTTGCAGGTCAAAACCCAAATTATCTTGAGCTATCTTTAACCCCGTTCGTGGTCATTTATCACACTCCTCTGTGTTGGACCTAAAGTTCTTTCAGCCCCTGGGGTGTATTCATTTAGCAGAGCAGACCACTGGCTTCTACCAACCCTACAGCTAAGAATGCCCTCAGATAGCATCTGAGACATAGGGGAGCGATGTCTCTGCTTTCCTGCATCCCGTCCGTCTGCTGTCCCTGGCGAGGTGTCTGAAAATGTCTTCCTTTAGACTGCCTTTTGTTCTGTGACTGTAAAAGTTGTGGAATGTTTCCACCGTGAAACGTTGTCATTCAGGGCAACTCGAACCCACGAACCCACGAGACTCCCTGATAAACCACAGTGAACTATCTCTTAAGTCCCTTTGGAGCAAGAGGTGAGCTTGGTCTTGATGGCAGCAAACTTTGTTTATTTCTAACACCCAAATTCAAGATAAGGAAATTGATTGGGAAATTCCTCTTGAGTCCCTCAGGGGAAAAGAGTGAGTGGAGGCCTGGAGGTATCTATGGCAAAGGAAACAGGGCAGGTAAGAAAAAGACCAGGGAGGTTGCCTTCTGTGTGGGATATCCAAAGGAAAGAATGTAGCAGAGAACAAAATGGTGGTTGTGGGGTCAGAGTGGAGTGAGAAGAAGGTGGAGATTTAGATACATAGAATGGGCCAAAGTCGGGTGTGATCTCACAAAGACAGTGTAGCACTGAATGCTGGGAGATCTAGGAAATTGAGTTCAAATGGCACTTGTTGCTCCCGTAGAGGATGGAGTTTGGCTCCCAGCACCCATGCTGGAAGGCTCATAACTACCTGTAATGCCAGCTCCAGGGGACCCCCAACACCTTCTAGTACACTTACACACGTGTGTGCACATACATACATACAAAGCATGGCCATCGATATCGAAAAAAAATATCATTTATATGGGCACCAAGGTTTGCCCATTACCTAAGGATAGTGCAATATATACCGCATTCCTCTACCCAGAAACACTTGCAGCAGAAGTGGAAAGAGATAAAGACTAGCAAGCCTGTGTCAGGAAAGCTATTAAAGTTATTAAACATTTCTTGAGAAACAATTTAACAAAATAGATTATACAAATTAATCCATACATTAAATTTTGCCAACAAAGAAACTTTTAGGCCCAGGACATTTCACTGATGAATCTGTACAAATTTTCTTTTAAAGATTTATTATGTATGCAGTGTTTTGCCTGCATGTCTGCCTGCAGACCAGAAGAGGGCACCCTCTTTACATTACAGATGGTTGTGAGCCACCATGCAGTTGCTGGGAATTGAACTCTGGTGCTCTTAACACCTGGGCCATCTCTCCAGCCCCCGTACAAATATCTTTTAAAAAGAAATTATATAGTGTTTACAAAAATTCAGATAACTGAGAGAAGGAGGGGTACCTCTTAACGCATTCTTTACACTATGCGGAAGACTGGTCCTGAGGGGGGCACCCAGCCCTGATCTGCAGGGGTGCAGACTTTGAGTGTCAAAACTTACAAAGTCCAGAGGTAGATCACCAGGTGTGGATCACCTGATGCAGAGACACTTTGAGAAAAGAAATAAGCCGGATGCTGGTGGCACATGCCTTTAATGCCAGCACTCTGGAGGCAAAGACAGTGGATCTTAAGAGTTGAAGGCCGGCCTGGTCAACAGAGTGAGTTCCAGGACCTGCAAAATTGTTACAAAGGCAAAACTGTTACAAAGAGAAACCCTGATCTGGCTCCAGGCCTCTGGTTTCTACTATGCCATCTATGCTGGGCCCTCACTGAGACTCTTCTTTGGATATCCTGCTGGTGCCCTGTGCTGTGAGATCCTTGGGGTCTTTGCAATGATCACAGGCAAGTAAGGGGGTTTACTGTGTGACCTACTGGGTCATGCAGCAACTTCCATGACGAGATTTTTAATTTTTTTCCTCTTAAATTTTGTTTTATTTGGGGGGGGGTGTTTGCGGGTTCCAGGGGCAGCAGGCGGATGAGAAGGAACGAGAAATGAATGGGACCAAGATGCATGATGTGAAAGACACATTGACTAAATAAAAAGAAAGGGAAAAGCAAAAAACCAAAGAGAACCCATCTTAGAAAAAAAAAAAATGTAGCCAGTCAAGCCAGTTTACAAACACCGATACAGAATCCCTTAGCCGAGTGTTAGCACACTGAATCCACCAATAGTAAAATGCACAAATGCACATGTGCATATAGCATCTATGTTTATAGGAAAGCATGTTAGGACTCGAAGATGAACCTTAGGAAACAAGATTGACTTAGCACTGAGAAGCTCACTTTTGCCTTCGCTGGAAATAATACGTAAGATTAAGGTATAGTAAAATCGTATACAGCCCAAATATCACAACAATTCGAAAGGAAGAGGAAAGCCGCTGGTATTTGGAGATCAGGTCATACTATGTCCGTAGAAAATGCAGAAGGATCTCTGGAGTTCTAGGAGCGATAAGTAAACTCAGCAAGATCGTGGAATGTGGGTTCCTTGTACAAAAACTGGTTGTGCCTCTCTACCGCTGCCATACATAGTGGTTTTTTTTTTTTGATTTGTGTTTTTTATTGATATTTATTGAGCTCTACATTTTTTTTCTGCTTCCCTCCCTGCCTCTCCCCTTCCCCCTTCAACCCTCCCCCAATGTCCCTATGCTCCCAATTTACTCAGGAGATCTTGTCTTTTTATACTTTCCCATGTATATTAGGTCTATGTAACTCTCTCT
>JAQHUG010000235.1:1782241-1799322 GCA_028555095.1 Dicrostonyx torquatus | reverse complement strand
TAAAATCCCATAATAGAGAGCAAAGATGGGATAACAGCAGAGTAAGCAGGTGATCAGGAAGGGGAGAGGTTTTAGGTGAGAGGCTGGGGCTTAAAACCGGCCGCCCATACATGAGTTTAAATGGAGAGATGGAAAGGGGGCTTTTAGGGAGAGCCCTAAGCCTAAGAAGGGCCAGAGGCAAAAGTTTTATTCAGTCAAGGTGAAGCTCCTGTGACATCTTAACAAGAACATTTTTTAAGGAACAGTTAGTTAGTTCTACCTTCCCTGAAGACTGAGGATGGTATGGGATATAAAAATGCCAGGGAATGGTAAGAGCCTTAAATAAAGTTTGAGAGACCTGGGAGGTAAACTCTTGGCCGTTATCTGAGAGGTTGGGATTCCAAACCGGGGATAATTTCCCGGAGAAGAACATCGGAAACTGTGTGGGCCCTCTTGTTAATGGTGGGAAACACTTCAGCTCACCCAGACATGGTGTCCACCAAAACCAGGAGATATTTAACTCGTCTGACTGTGGGCATATGAGTAAAATCCAGCTGCCAGTCACTTCCTGGAAGGGAGTCCCTGGCCTGGTGAGTGGGAAAAAGGAAGCTATGATATTTGATCTTGGTATCTGACTTTTGACAGATTTGACAAGAGGCAGTGATAACTTTTAAGAACTCTAAGTCTTTCAGGGGTGGGTTGGAGGTGAGCCTTGACAAAGTGAAACAGAGCTTTGCTATTAGGATGAAAGAGCTGATGTAGGCAGGACAGAATTTGCTGCGTGTCGGGGTGACTATGAGAATGCGTGCTGTACTGTATGAACCCCCTGAGGTGACTGAGGTAGGTTTGGGCTCTGGAATGCTGCTGTTCTAGCTGTTTGGTCAGCCCGGTTATTTCCCTTGGAAATAATGGAACTGATGAGGTCTGATGAGACCAACAGTGAAAATTCCTATAGCTTTGGGGAGATGGGAGGCTTTTAACAAGTCCATAATGTACCCTGAGTTAGTTATGGATCCTCCTTTCATTGTAAGAAGCCCATGCTCCTTCCAGATAGCTGCGTGGGACAGGAGGATAGGAGAGGCATATTTGGAGTCTGTGTAAACATTTAAAGATTGTCCCTTGCCGGGCGGTGGTGGCACATGCCTTTAATCCCAGCACTCGGGAGGCAGAGGCAGGCAGATCTCTGTGAGTTCGAGACCAGCCTGGTCTACAAGAGCTAGTTCCAGTGCAGGCTCCAAAGCCACAGAGGAAACTCTGTCTCAAAAAACAAAAAAAAAAAAAAAAAAAAAGATTGTCCCTTTGCTAACTGGAAGGCATGGGTAAGAGCTATTAATTCAGCTTGCTGATCAGTGGTATGGGCAGGGAGTGCCTGTGCCTCCATCACCCCAGAATCTGACACTATGGCATAGCCTGCTTTATAGGCCCCTTCACGTAAAAAGGATCTGCCATCTGTGTACCAGGTATAAGTGGCCTGGGACAGTTTGCCCTCCTGTATATGTGAGGGGTGGAGCTGTAGATCTTCTAAGGTTTCTATGCAGGAATAAGTGTTAGGTTGGGGAAGGAGATTTGAGATATTAAGGGGTGGGCAGAATTGAAAAGTGAGTGTGGCATATTCTACTATGGAGGGAAAGAACTCAGGGAGGGGGTAAGGTTTGTAAGCCTTTGTAAATAAAGAGATGGGGCAGATTGTGGTGGGGAAGACAGTGGTGGGTGACCCAAAGGTTAGTTTCTTGAACTCACGAGTTAGAAGCTCAGTGACCACTAAAGCATGTATGCAGGGTGCCCAGGCCTGAATGGTGAGGTCCAGCTCCTTTGACAGGTATGCAACAGGTGCAAAGGAAGGTCCCAGCTGATGTCCTAGGACCACAAGGGCATAGCCCTTCTTCTCTGTTACATAGAGGGAGAAGGGACGAGATAAATCTGGGAAGTGGAAATCCTAGAGCTGAGTTTGCCTACGTGTCAGTGGTAAATCACTTGCCTAATGAGTGAGGCTCAGGTGTGGTCCCTAACACCGCAGAGAAAGGATGTGGGGGAAAGCATGATGATGGAGGGGGCTGGAGAAAGGAAAGGGGGAAGAGAAGAGGAAGGAGAGATGTCTGGTGTGGAATCCTCCCTATCACCCATTGCCCAGGCTCTGTATCCAGTTTGTCAAGGGTTGCTGTTCACATAGTCACCAAACCTAACTGCGCCTCACACTCCGAGCCCAAACCTCACGCGAACTTGCAGTATCTGGGTTCCGCACCCACGATCGCTGCCTCTCCCCTCTTGGCTCATTCTGCTCCAGCCACACTGGCCTCTGCTGCTCCTCAAGCCCTTGAGAGAGTTGAACCCTTGCACATCTGCCTCCTCATTCTGCCCTTGCATCCCCACCTCCATCCCCATCCACCCACCTGCTGTGTCACCCACAGCCCTGAGGGGCTTGACACACAGCCCTGAGGCACTTGGGAGATTTGTTCCCACCCCTATCTTATCGCAGCCCATAATACTCTACCTTTTGTAACTCAACTATGCAATCTGCCGTTCCTGAAGAAGTGGGTCAGAGTCTAAATATAGGTGGATGCGGAGAAGATGAAGTGGTTGAAGTCAGTGGCTGACGGGATCATGGGTACCTTTTCTTTTTTGGTGTGCTACAACCATTATCCATGTTTCCAGTAATGACTAGAATCTTTGTCCCTAAAGAAATTGGAGAGTAACCCTGCTGGATCTACAGAAAGTGAGGGCAAAGGTTCTCAGATACGTAGGGTGGCAGGCAGGACTTCTCACAGAATCTGAAACCCATAGGGCCCAGAAAGGCTATCTAAGAACTGCATAAGAAATTAGCTGTCACTGGGGCTGGGAGTTATTTTTGAATCATTTATAGAAACTTTTCCTTGTTTGCAATGGCTTCTGCCCTAAGGAAAACACTCTTTTTCTGTCCCAAGGAGGAATCACATGACCATTGCTCTATGTTGCTCATTCACCCTCCTCTCTCTTGCCACCCACCTGTTCCTTCCAGACAGGAAGGAACCCTGTGAGCGCAACACCTCTTCCTGTTTCATGTCTTGGGGTTCTCACTCCAGTTCGCTTTGGCTCTCCTCCGCTCCACATGTCCCCAGAGCTACCAAATACCTGTCCACCTTGTGGCACGTTGAATGATTCTCAGTTTCCTGGTTACCTGGCAAGACTTCAGCTGCCATCAGCGCCCACCACCCACAGACGCACCCCCATGCTCCCACAGAACACCCCCTCGTGCTCCCACAGAACACACCCCCACGCTCCCACAGAATGCACCCCCCGCGCTCCCACTCACACAGAACACACCCCAAGCTCCCACTCCCACAGAATGCACCCCCATGTTCCCACAGAATGCACCCCATGCTCCCACAGAACACACCCCCATGCTCCCACAGAATGCACCCCCATGCTCCCACAGAACACACCCCCATGTTTCCACAGCTCTTGAGGGTATCTGGCCACCATTCCAGAATCCCAACTACTTCCACCTGAACAGATAGTAAACAGGAAGATGGTGTGAGAGAGAAAAAGAATTGAAATTCACCAGAGGCACAGAATCAGTAGAATGTAGAGATGGGGGTGGGTGCAGAAGGTAGGGATCTGCTAAACTTTTGATTGGCAGATCCGAAGTCTTCAGGACAGCCCAGCAGGTGGAGCCCAGGAAAGACCCAAGGGCTACAGCTTAAGTTTGAAGGTGGCCTAGAGACAGAATCTGCTCTTCCATGGAGCCCTCCATCTATCCTGTTGTAAGAGTCTCCCCCTACCCTACACACGTGGGGTCTATTTTAGTCAAGGTCCACTGATCTCACCACTAGCATCATCTAAAAGGTACCTTCTTGGCAATGTTGAAAACATTAGAGTTTGGCACAATGGCGCAGATCTGCAGTTCCAGTTACTTGGAAGGTTGAGGCATGAGGCTGTCTTCAGTCAAGAGTTCATGGCCAGCCTCGCCAACACAGAGAAACTGCCATCTCTGAAATAACATAACATTTGAATAATACCTGGGCACGGTGTTGAGGCAGGTCTGGCATCGTGGTGGCGCTAGAGCGATGGGCCAACCATAGGCTTCACGTGTCATGTCCTAAGCACTCTGCAGACTTGACTTTATTTTGTGCTCTTGATCCTCACCGCAGAGGTTGGCACAGATATTCCCAGGAACATCCATGATCAGATACCATGGTGACGACATGGTATGTCTCTATTCACTCCCTCTCCTCTTCCCCCCACGCCCCCAGGACATATACATTCAGTCTAGCCATGGACCTGAACTCCAGGAAGGATGGTGACGCCAGCAGCAGAAGAAATGGGGAGTCCCACACTCCATCAATGTCAAGAAACATTAGCAGCATACAGGCTCTGCAGGTAACAGGACCCTGGGGTTCTGTTTGTTTGTTTTTTGTTTTGTTTTTGTGAGTAAACTGTGCTTGCTGATTTAACGCCCTGGTAAACATGACTGCCAGAGTTTGGCTTTTCTCCCAAGTGAGGATGGACCCCCACTCATAGGAGCCCCTCCTGAAGAATGATACCCACTGCTAAGGACCCTCAAGCTACTCCACAAAGCACAGGTCTCCCCAGGAGCATAATAGACCTGTGCCCTGTGACTGTGAAATGCAAAGGACAACCCAAAAAGGAGGGCATAGACACTGTCAGGCAAAGAATTCAAACGAAATAAAATATGGCCTCTGTGCCCCATTGATTCAACCAAGAAGGGGTGAAAAACATTATAGAAGACTGTCTCTTGTCTTCATCAGCTTCCCAGTACTGCAACAGAATACCTAAAATGGCCAGCTTGGTTTATTTGTCATGGTCTTAGAGTCTTCAGTCCATCGTCATTGGGCCCTGTTGCTTTGGGCCTGTGGTGGTGCAACTTACCGTGATGGATGCAGACAGTAGAAGAGACTTGGTTCTCTGATAGAGGCCAGAAAGCAAAGAGAGGAAGGGCCTAGGTCCCAATAGCTCTTCAAAGTCTCAAGTCCAGGGCCCTGCTTCTTAACGGTCCCTGTCTTGGTAGCACCATAGGCTGGTATGCAAGCCTTCTACATGCAAGCCTTTGAGTAACATTCAAGATCCAATATGGTGACATATATCTAATCCCAGTACTTGAGAGGTAGAGGCAGGAGGATAGCTGTGAGTCTGAGACCAAACTGGAGTATATAGAATGTTCCAGGGCAGCCTGGGCTACAGCGTTAGAACATGTCTCAAAAGAAAAACAAGGAAGGAAGAAAGGAAAGAAGGAAAGAGGGAGAGACAGAGGGAGGGAGGGAGGAAGGGAGGGAGGGAGGGAAGAAGGAGGGAGGGAGGGAGGGAGGGAGGAAGAAAGACATTGGCTTCACCAGTCCTGAACACATACACTTTCCCTGCTATTGTTCTCTAACAATACAGCATAGTTATTACTCACATAGCATTACATGGCATTAGGCACTTAAGTTGCCTGCAGATGAGTTAGAATACACAGGGGATGTGTCTATGTTCAGTGAAAATATCATGTCATTTTATACACGGGACTTGAGCATCTGTGAATTTTGGTACCTGCAGGGGTCCTCAGCCCACCTTAGGTGCACTTCAGGATGACTGTCCCACTCACTAAGATCACTTGGGCAAGCAGAGACTGGCCAGCTAGAGGAAGATGATGAGGAAGAAGAGCAAGGCTTCTTGTCTGGGTGCTGAGAGGCAAAACACACACCTGGGCACTATGAGAAAGCTGCCCTGGGATGGATTCAAGCATGGGTAGTCCTGAAGGGCTCCTCAGAGGAGGAAGAGCAGCAGTAAATGAGGAAACTATCAATAGATTAATATATGATAGAGAGAGAGGAAATAGCATAAAAGAAAGAGGGGAAAGGAAGAGAGGGAGAGAAAGAGGTAGGGAAGGAGAGAAGAAGGAAGGGAGAGGAATAAAGGAAGATGATAGATAGATAGATAGATAGATAGATAGATAGATAGATAGATAGATAGATAGATAGATAGATAGATACTTGGAAGAGACAAAAAAGTTGAAAAGGGATGAGTCCTCTTTTCATCTCCTTTATGATGTCATGGTACCCAGGAAATTAAACTTAGGGAGAAATGGAAGCAATCCCCCAGCCTCATCACTGTGG
Source organism: Dicrostonyx torquatus (assembly GCA_028555095.1). Taxonomy (NCBI): domain Eukaryota; kingdom Metazoa; phylum Chordata; class Mammalia; order Rodentia; family Cricetidae; genus Dicrostonyx; species Dicrostonyx torquatus. The sequence continues at coordinate 1,793,254 of JAQHUG010000235.1, read as the reverse complement.
AGGCTAGCAGCCTAACTCTAGTTGCTGAGCATCTTGTGACTCTGTCTCTGGGCAATGACTGGTGGATACGGTAGAAGGAGTCTGACTAATGACCCTGTGTCCCATTGTTTCCACCCCAGGCTACCATCATGAGGAGAGGGGTGCTGGTAATACGCCATGGGGAGAGAGTGGACCAGGTCTTTGGGAAGTCTTGGCTACAGCAGTGCACTACCACCGACGGTAGGTTGAGTCCAGATGACTCTAGACAGCCTCTGTGTCCTTAAGGAACCCTAAATCCCAACAGTCTGTCCTGTAGAGCCACCACGGCAGAGCTGCTGCTGGGAAATGGCAGTGCCCCAAGGCTTTGGTGTCGCTTGTATGGATACGGAAACCTACCCACATACACATTGGTCACATGTCTGAGCCAGGCCCTTGGCATCAATTCAGTGACATGTGACAATTCTGGCTTCCCCTTTTCTCTGATGAGAGAGGTTAAGCCACTTGCTTCTAGTCCCACAGCTCAGAGCTAAAGGTCAGAACTTCCAACAGGTTGACAGATTTTAGAGATCGCTGTCAAACTCAAGGGGACCAGGGTGTCATGCAGCCCATATTCTGGTCCTGCATTCAGACACCTCACTGAAGAGTTCCCAAGATGGGGCACCTCCAGCCAAGTGTGTACACACCAGAGGCTTCACACTGCACCAGTTAACTGACACCCACTCAGAAGCTGGAGAGACACATTTCTTCCCCCTTGTGTGAGTGATAAGCGCTGAGAGGATAAAGTGGACTCCTAGTCCCTGGGGTGCAAATCTATGTGCTCTGCATTTGAGAATACGTCACAGGCCTGAAAAGCAATATTTGCTCTGTGAGCTGAGTTCACATCACAGAGAACGTTTTAGAAACAACAACACTGGCAAAGCTTAGACAATAACCTTCCCATGTGGATCTTGGCCTGGGGGTCTTGAGAGACAAATGGATCTGACTCAGTGGTCCCAGATGTCTTCTACTTGTTTCTACCTTAGGAAAATACTACAGGCCGGACCTGAACTTCCCCCGCAACCTGCCCAGGAGGAGCAACGGCATCAAAGACTTTGAAAACGATCCACCCTTATCGTCCTGTGGAATTTTCCAGGCCAGACTTGCTGGTATGTTTAGGAGCATTCCTACCAGAGAGTAACAGTGATAATCATGGTCATAGCTGTACACACTGAGCCCATGCCATGCACCCTTTGACATCAGTACTGGCATCTTCCATACTCTGCCCTTCTGGGGACACAGAGATTGTCTTAGTTACTGTTCTATTGCTATGAAAATATGTGACCAAGACAATTAATAAAAGGAAGCATTTACTTGAGGGCTTGCTTATAGTTTCAGAGGGTTAGTCCATGAACATCGTGCCCGGGAGCATGTCGATAGACAGGCAGGCATGGACTGGAACAGTAGCCAAGAGCTTACATCTGATCCACAGGCAGAAAGCAGAAGGATCCTGGGCCTGACTTAAGCTTTTTAAATCTTAAAGCCCACCCCAAGTGACACACCTCCTCCACAAGGCCACACCTCCTAATCCTTCCAAAACAGTTCCACTATCTGGGGACCAAATATATGAGCCCAGGGTAGGGGCGTTCTCATTTAAACCACAGAGATGTCAGATGATTTTATCCAGGGTCACAAAGCTAGGGACCAAAAGTGCAGCAATCTGATCTAGTAACGGATGATTGGTGATGCAAGCAATAAAATATAGGAAGGGGACACTGTAGGGAGAGGAAAATGAATGAACGCTACATACACCAAGACCTTCACTTACAAAATTAAAACCGAGCTGAGGAGATGGCGCAGTCAGCCAAGGGTTTGCTGTGCAAACACAAGTTCAAACAAGATCAACCCTCAGAACCTACATGAAAAAGTTGGGTGTGGTGGCACGCCCTCATATTCCCTGTGCTAGAAACACAGAGACAGGTTACTCCACAGAGTCCGCTGGCCAGCCAGCTCCTAGGTCAGCCAGCCTAGCCTACACAGTGAGTTCCAGGACAGTGAGAAATGCTGTCTTAAAAGGTGAAGAGATTCCTGGCTTTGGAGGTTGACCCTCCGACCTCCATATACATGCACGCGCGCGCACACACACACACACACACACACACACACTGTAAAGGCACACCCCTTCACAGGTTATATTGCACTGTCCCTCAGAGCTTTGAGTTAATAACTGGGTATTCACTCCTTCCATGAGATCTAATTTGGGGAGCTGAGGAGATTGCTGAACTCATCTGGTTCGCATCTTATAAATTCAGAAAGCTGAGCCTAAGGGAACAAACAGACATCCCAGTCCCTAGTTGGCCAGCTAAGGGAACCCAGCAGAACCAGCTCTCCTGCTTCTCACCCTGCGTGAGTACATGTTGTTTCTCTGCCAGCTCTCTCAATGGACATGCCACATTCATTCTGTGACTGTTTCAGGCTCCCAGTGAGGTGACAGTTGGTTCTAGGGTTGGGATACACAAGCTACACACAGCCTATCAAGGTTCCTTCTCTCTTAGGGCAATGTGGCCGATGAACACATGTGCATGTGTGTATCATGAATGTGTCTCCCAGAAGTCCTGTCTTCATGTCTAAACACTCATGGAAATGTTTGAACAGTTCTCAGTGTGTGTATCTTGTATGGGTGGCTAGCATCCCGAGCTGCTGCATTAGTGCCAAAGCCTGGGTGGCTTAAACATCATTAGTCACCTGACGATGCTATGGTTGAAGTCCCAAGGTCATGGTGCTAGCAGATGGCTCCTTCTGAGGCTGTGAGGAAGACCTGTCCCTCCCTGTGGCTCCATGGGATCTTTGCCCCATGCCTTCCCATTATCCCTCTATATCTGTGTCTCTACCCAGCCTTCTCCTTTACAGAAGACACATTGGCATAGAGTCTACCCTTATTTTAACTTGTTCTCAGTTGTCCCATGGGATGCTGGGGGATAGGTACCAGGATCTTCCATGGGCATAGTTGATGGGTACTCAAACCCTTTATATTTAAAAAAACATAAATTTTGCATGAAATATGCGTAGTCAGCACAGTCATGTTTTCTGGTAATTTTGATCCCTGTCAATCCTTGGATACAGACCCACAGACGAGGAGGGCTAACTAAGGTCCCATCCTCGGGCACCAGGGGCCAGTACTCCAGTTTGTCTATCACTGACAATCCCCAAGCCTCCTAACTTTCATGCCAGATCCCTCTTGTGCCATGGAGCTTCCTTTGCCACCAGCTTGGCTTCTGATGTCACAAAAAAAAAAAACCACGATTGGATTGCAGCTTGTCATTCCAGAAGCCATGACTAGCCTTGAAGTGACCAACTAAAAGACCGTGAATATATAAAGCAATGTTCACGGTAAGCCTACAGTGCAGATCTGACTTAAGCAGAGCGTGTTCTCAGCCCACAGAGTCACTTCTATCTGGAGCCCAGGCCTCCCTCTAGACTGACCAAGGCTATGAGCAGAACTCAGGTCCTTAGGGATGCAGGACTGGGACCTTCCCCGGCTGCTATTGGCCACCCTCTGCTTGTGAGGCCACACCCATGCCTTGTAACATGGGCCCCTCCATCTTTCAACACAGCCACAATATGGTTCATATGCCAAGTACATCCCCCTTTGGTTTCCTCTCATTCCTGCTCTGTGGCCAGCTAGGAGAAACCTCCACTACCCATGGGTTCACTGACCCGTGGTCAACACCCTTCACCGTACAATACAATGTAGTCACAAGAACGATTGCTGGTCACAGTTGCAATTTCTCCCCTAACCTGGTGGGGGATCCTGCAGGCATGGACAGCAGTGAGTAGGAACCTCATTGATCCCTGCCCACCACCATGGCAAGCCCTCATCCTGAGCTGATGCATGAATGGTGTTTCCTACTTCCTGTTTTCCAGGAGAGGCTCTGCTGGACAGTGGCATCAAAATCACCACCGTCTATGTGTCACCGGCCCTGCGCTGTGTGCAGACAGCCAAGCACATCCTGGAAGGTGGGTCGTTGTTCTTGAGGCCACTCTCCGTGGGGAGCAAGGAGGGGGTGGGGTGAATAAGATGATGGACAGGGAATGGTCACATCTAAGCCACTAGGCAGTTAGAAACTGCCTTCTAGTGGCTGCTTGAAAGAAATGAGCCACTAACATCCTAGAACGCTAGGGTTGTAGGACCCATGGGAACTGGGGTCACAGGGTCAATGTCTGTCATCATACTTTGCTCCTCTGGCTCCTTTCCACCGGGTGTCTCAGTACTTAGAAAGGAACATGCACGAGCCTAGAGAGCTGGGGCTGCTGTGGACCCTTCTAGATCTAACATGCATGACATCCAGGAGCAGGGTTGATGCTCAAAGGGAGCTGTCCAGCATCACCTGGCTGTCAGGGACACGTTAGCAGATCCCCTCAGCCATGCAATGTGATATAGCCACATGGGCAGCTGGAGGTCACATGGGTTCTGCCCACACTTAGGGGGTCACAAAAGTATACACAGCAGGGGGTGGAGGCCCTCCTCATTCACTGCAGAACAGCATTCCTGCCCAAGGTCAGCAGTTAGGAGGCAGGGTCCCTGCCCCCAGTCAGAACCCCTCTCCATTACAATTTCATCCCAGACAGCCTTACTTGATGGGTCTTTCGGTCAAGATGGAAAATTCGTGTGGAGGGTGAGCTATAAGGAATCAGAATGTTCCAGGTGTTTTTCTCCGACTCTACCTCTTGCCCACCAGGGCTCCCCGTTACTATCACCGTATCATTCTATCAAGGCTGTGGCATGGGATGAGTGAGCTGCATTTGAAGTTAGAGTCACACCCTATGGTGGGCCTGCTGCTTATGGCATCCCCTAGCAAAGCAATGTAGTCCCCTCCTGGTGGGCAGCATGCCATCAATCCTTGGATTTCTACAACTGCCTGGTGGTTTGGGTCTCAGAGACAGCAGTGCTGTACTTACATCCCAGGATGCTGTTTGCCAGGCAAGAGGCACGTTTGTGAAGGGTTTCCTTGGGCTTGTGTACGGGTTGATGCCCTAGTTTTTTAGTGATAAAACACTAACCAAAACCAACCGGGGGTGGGGGGAGGAAGAGGTATTATTGACTTATACTTCCATGTCACACCCACCAGTCAGAGAAGCTTTGATCAGAACTCAAAGCAGGAACCTGGAGGCAGGAGCTGAAGCCATGGAGGAGCGCCGCTTACTCCTGCCTTGCCCCCCCCCGCCACACCCGTGACTTGCTCAGACTGCTTTCTTATAGCGTCCAGAATTGCCTGTCTAAGCACAGCACCACCCACAGTGCTTTTGGCCATCCCACACCAAATTAAACAAGGAAATGGAAACGGGCATAGTGGTGCCCACCTTCAGTCTCAGCACTTGGGATACAGAGGCAGGCAAGTCTCTGAGTCCAAGGACTCTCGGGACAGCTAGGGACTCGCTCTACAGACCAATCTCAAGGAGGCATTTTCTCAATGGAGGCTCTCTTCCCAGATGTCTGCCTTGTGTCGAGTTGACAAAACCACTAACTAGCGTGGTGGATCTAGCTATGAAGAAACTTCTTTAGGTAACGTCCACGCTTGTTTTCCGTTAACCCCAGAACTCAAACTTGAGAAGAAGCTGAAGATAAGAGTTGAGCCTGGAATCTTCGAATGGATGAAGTGGGAAGCCAGCAAGGCCACCCCAACCTTCCTGACCTTGGACGAGCTGAAAGAGGCAAACTTCAACGTTGACCCTGATTACAGGTAGGTACCTTACCATTCTCCACTATGCATGCTTCTCTAGTTCTTCTTAAAGAAAATCTAGCTACTGAGGTGGGGCTCTGCAGTGGAGAGTGAGGTAGAATGAGCCGTGGATATAGCATGAGCAGGAGGGAGGCCGTGAGAAATGGCTTGAGGGTTGTGGTCCTGCTCGGCCAAACCAACAAGACTCCTGGTGAAGGCAGCTACAGCTACACACATCACCTAGAGGCGATGGAGGCTGGGGAACCTGACCATATATGGGAGATGGGGTGCTCCTGCTAAAACTGGCCCTGTAAGGATGGACACAGATGGACCGCATTCGAAAGGGGTCCAAGTGAAGGGGAGTGTCTTTGTCCTTTTCTGGGTAGTCTAGGATGTACAGTTTTCCTGTTGTTCAATGAGCATCCATGCTGGGGGTAGCACAGTCCTCTGCTGGTATGGAGCACACCCAGGAGCTCCTGCTGGCCATGCACTTATGAGCCTGGCAGGCCATCTGGAGGATCGAGGTCCCTCTTAGCCGCTCCAGTACACACACACTTGGTCTCCAGAAGGCTCTAGGTCAGCAGCCATGTCTCTCTGCAACCTCCCTTTAGGCCTGCCTTCCCCCGCTGCTCCCTCATGCCAGCCGAGAGCTATGACCAGTACGTGGAAAGGTGCGCCGTGAGCATGGGACAGATCATCAGCACGTGCCCTCAGGACAGTGAGTGTCCCACTGGTTTGAGAAGAAACACCCTCGGGGTTCTCTGGGATGGGATTGGCTGATTCTGAGCTGCTAATGTCCCCACCCCAGCCCCAAGTTCTGGCCAGGATAATATCTCCTCTCCACCATGACAGGGAGTAGATGCACACCCCATGTCACTCAGGCCTGCACGCTTGGTGCTGAGCACGGATAGTCCCCAAAGAACATCAGGATCTTCAGCGACTATCCATGTCCAAAGACTAGATTAATTTGAAGGGAACAAGAGAAACCCAGAAGGACAAAATGATGGAGCAGCCAATGCCTAAGAAAAGTGAGGCTAAGTCATAGTTCACCTGCCCTAGCCACCAGCCATGGTTCTGGCTCTCCCAGCTTCACCTTGTCCAGCACAAAGACACACAGAGGTTCTGGGTCCCACACCACTCTCCAGCTGTCTGGAACCCATCATGGCACCTGAGGAGGCTCCAGAGCCCATGGACACTGCAAATTCTTATCTAAAGCAGGCACCATCTCAGGCTCACAGTGATAAGCCAGCTAAAGAGATTGGATTAGGTCTGGATGGCAGCCATCACACACCCCTCCTGTGGTTGACACGACCTAAGCAGCCAGCCACAAGAGGAGAGTGGCTCAGATCCCCTTTAGGCCATCTCTGAAGCTGGCACACAGGCACTGCGCCCTATCCCCAGGCCTCAGATGGGAGGCGGGGCACCCCAAATCACAGACAAATGTCTGAGTCTTCCCACCCACACTGCTTCCCAATCCAACACCTCACACGGGTATGGTAGCTGGACCCGCAAGACTCTGAGGAGGCCTCTGTCTTACAAAGTGCTCCCTGTGCCTGCGCTGACCTTGGGGTGTCTTGTCTACAGTGGGCATCACCCTCATCGTGAGCCACAGCTCAGCACTCGACTCCTGCACTAGGCCACTCCTCAGGCTCCCACCCAGAGAATGTGGAGATTTTGCCCAACTGGTAAGAAAGGTATGTGTCCCTCTTATGCCTCCTTTACTGCCGAGTAAAGCAAGCACAGGGTTGTGGCACTCTTTATAGAAAGAAAACAAGCATCCAACTGATCCAACACGGGCAGCACCATGTGACTGTGCCCACCTGCTCCTGTGGAGGGCATGTCTGCAGGAGCTGTGGGTTGGGCCCGTCATTCTGTCACTGCATGGCAATGTCAGTTCACCGCAGTCAGCGAAGTCAAGAAATGTCCAGACTTGTTCAGAGTCAGCCCACAGCCCACGGCCCACCTCTAATAGGAGAACAAAGGTCCTGTGTGGAGTCAGGTATCCCTGAGAAAGAGGGGAAACATAGGTGCCACATGGGTGCTGGGGACCTCCAGCTCCTGATCATCTCTCAAGGGACAAATGTGAACGCACTGTAGCTATCTGTCAGCATGACCAGGTGCTGGGCCAGTGCTGGGCAGACCTTGAGTGGCAGGCTGGCGGCAAGCATGCAGAGGAGTGGCACTTGGGTGATCTATTGACCATATCCTAGCAGAACAGAGAGGGTGGTGACAGGTGATGAACTGTTCATCTTAGACCATCCCTTTCTCCCCTGGTCTGCTCAGGGCCAGACTGACATTCATATTCATTCTCTCTCTCTGTCTCTCTCTTCCCCCCCCCTGTCTCTCCATCTGTCTCTTCCTGTGTGTCTGTCTCTCTGTCTCCCTCTCCCTCTGTCTCTGTCTGTCTGTGTGGGTGTGGGTGTGTCTGTGTCTGTCTCTCCGATTAACCAGGGATCCTGTGTCCTGACTCTACTGGTCTGTAGATCATAGATGAGGCATGATGACCACATAAGCTTATGAGTTTGAGCCTCATCTAAGCAACACAGTTCAATAGAAGGAGGGAGGAGAGAAGAAAGGAGGCGTAAGGAAGAGGAGGAGGGGAAGAGACAGAAGAGGAAGATGAGGACAAGGTCAAGTAAAAAAATGATATCTATAAACTTCAAAACTCCAAATTTTCTTCTGCTGACAGTAGCCTCTGTTCAGACTCCTCCACACATCTTGGGATTTTTGCAAATCTTGGCTGACCAAAGCAATTCTTAGACATTAAAAGTGGGTGAGGTGGGGTAGGTAAGGCATGTGGCAGGAAAGCCTTCAACATAAGGATTCCCCTGCCAGATCTCCTTACAGATGAAGGCATGGGGGCCTAAGGGCTCACTTTGTTCTTTATTCTGTGGTCTGAAACCTCAGTCCTGAGCCTGCAGCGGAAGCAGGAATAAGGTACTTTGTAGCTAGTTGGCAGAGTCCCCACGCCCATAGGCTTGTGAACCTGGTAATTCTGTAGGAAAGGAGGACTGACCCATGGCCCCCAGAACACTTAGCAGCCCGACTCCAAGTTATGACCAATCTCACCCTGGTCCCATTGTTGGGAGGGCTGATCATCCCCAGGTGGAAGTAACATGATAGAGGCTGGCATTGGTTCCATGGCAGCCTGGGACCATCTGGTCCCTTCCATGATGCAGAAGCATTATCAGTGGGCTTACGAAGCACCCCAATGTTGATTGGCATGTAACAGAACACGATAAATATTTTAACCCTCTTCCAGATCCCATCTCTGGGAATGTGTTTCTGTGAAGAAGACAAAGAGGAAGGGAAATGGGAGCTGGTGAACCCGCCAGTGAAGACACTGACCCACGGGGCCAACTCGGCCTTTAACTGGAAAAACTGGATCTCGAGCAACTGAGCCAACCCCAGTTTGTCAGCAAGAGGTGACTGCGCCAAGCCAAGGCATGAGGGGCTGTGACTATGATTACAGAGGCATCCTAGCCCCTTGTCTGCCGTGACTTGGAGAAGCACAAAATATACTTGATACACAGGGGTATTGCCATGGCTCATACCTCGGTTACTGCCAGCTGTGGTTCTGCTGACCTGCCAGCCTGACTTTGGAAGTCAGAGCGGAGGTCCGGATTGGCACATCACATTGCAACATGCGTGCTGGGCTGAAGAGAACAGAGGAACTGCCTTCCTTCCAGGAACTAAAGACTCCCCACCCCCACACTCGAAGATGCCACCCTTCTATTTTATATGCTCCCAGGAGCCCTCCTTCCTTCTGTGGCAATCACTCTTTAGCCAGGGCCACACCAGTTGAAAGAGGAATGGTAGTCAATAAAAGAAACGGCCCACCAGATCAAAACCAGGACAGCCACCAGCACCAGCATGTGTGTATTGGCTCCTGCTGGGACACATTGCTGCCAGCATGGTTGTGATCTGTGATCGTAGGAGCACAAAATCTCTAATGCACATGGACTAGTGTGTGGCCCTGGAGGTCAGTGTGGGCTGTGTTCCTCCACGGAAGATAGAGGACCCCTCCCCAGCCGTTTCCAGAATCCAGAGGCATCTGTACTTCCTGCCATCATATTTATAATGTTCTATTGCAAATCAATCAATTTGGGGAAGCTCTAAGGCATGGTCACAGAGCTCCTGCCTCGAGCCTCCTGTCTCCTCCTCACAAAAGACCCTAGGATGAATTGTGCTCAGTAACTTAGAATCCTCTCCCATCTCAAGATCCTTGACAACCATGCCCTCATTGCCCCTTAGCCACAGAGGTCACAGAATTAGGACATACGTGTCTTTGGAGGCCATTCTCCAACCTGCCTCAGCCTCTGTCCTTCCAAGCACATTTGGCTATTATTCAGGGTCTAGACATAAAGATCTGAGCCCAATACGCACACTTTGTGTGGGTCATTTTTGGCTTCTCTCTTCTCCACAAGCAGGGAGGCTTGGGGCTTTATGAACGGAAGGAGTATAACCCTTGCCTTTGCCGGCACATGGCAGTGGGGGGGGGGGCTGTCTGTTCCTGAGTGGCTCTGGCTTGGGAAATCTTGGTCCAGTGGTAAGTGGGATTCTCTGTATAGTGTCCTTCTACCTCACACTGCAGAGGCCATCCCATCCCCAAAGCCCATGCACAAATGTCTTACACTGCTGTCATCGCCCACACCAGGATGCTTTTTTTAAAAAAAAAAAAAAAAAATGGGTCTGTCTTCTTTGCCAGCCCCCATTGCAAAATTCTGGTTACTTGTCACTGTTGCACTCTGGGCTATGGCTGAAGGCAGGAAGGATCTGGAAGGGAGGGTGGGCAGAGAGGAAGAAAGGGAGAGAGTAGGGAAGGAGACTTCTTGGTGCTCTTTTTCTCCCCGTGGGCCCTTGATGTTTCTGAGCTCATCTGATCCCTGCTGGCCACATCTGGGAAGGACCCCTTCCCCTGGACATTGCGTGGCCCGCCTTCCAATCCACATTCTTTGACTTTTTCATTTCAGAGCCAACTTGAGTTTTTGAAATAGGACTCCTATTGAGTGTGTCAAGGGCATAGCTGCATTCTTTCCGAGTTCAGCCAGTAGGCAGTTCTGCAGGGTTCAGAGGTGCAAACAAAGAAAATGACTCTATCTGTGGACAGCTCAAAGGCTCAAGACACGCCCCTACTCCAGGAAAAGGCTCAAGACACGCCCCTACTCCAGGAAAAGGCTCCGGGAGCAACTTGTGGACTGGACCAACCGAAGAGCTGCGGAGTCTCACTGCTGCAGATTGAATTGATTGAATTGAAGTTCTGATCCTGCTTCTGTGTGAGACTCTTTGGAGACTCTGTGTGTGTGTGTGTGTGTGTGTGTGTGTGTGTGTGTGTGTG
>JAQHUG010000235.1:1742557-1767320 GCA_028555095.1 Dicrostonyx torquatus | reverse complement strand
GACCTGAATCTGCTCTTTGAACCATCTCAGTCTTTGGATTAGACCACAGCACACTATGGAAAGTGACCTTCCACCCAGTGTGGCCTATGACCCAGAAACCTCTGCACCCCTAAGAAGCTGAACAAATGCACACTCGGGTTTCCCCAGACTTGCTGAATCACAGACTCCGAGGTTTCCAGCCACCCGTGTTTCCTCTCAAGGTGAGTTTCCCACATGTGGAGGGAGGCTTCACAAGAGCTTCTCATCAGCATGCCACAGTGTCACCATCCCTCGATCCCTCGATCCCTCGATCCCTCGATCCCTCCGCTGTTCCTGGTGGCTGCCCATGGGGAGGTCAAAGCACTGGCTGTCACAGCTGCAGCATGCCGGTTAGAGATTGTGCGGAGTACGGAGGTTGGGCAGGGTGATTTTAGGGGCTGAGAACCTGAGGACCTAGGGAGTACACTACTCTGACATGGCGTCCTCACCTGGGATTTAAGATTTACTGTGTGAGGCAAATATTGAGAAAAACACGCAGTCATCGTCCATTTTGCTGAGGCCTGAGCAGTTAGCAGTAAGGATGAGTCTGCCCTATTGAAACTAAAGTGCTTCAAAGGTCTGCTGCAGTGTCCCCAGGAAATGAGAGATGGGACAAAGCATGGGTTGTCTGCAGCAGACACTGCCACTCCCTAGCACCCTGTCCCCCAGAGTCGAGGGGGCAAGGAGAAGAAATGCACTGGGCAGCACTGGGAGCTCTGGAGGAACTGACCGCCTCTGCCTCACCCTCACGGGGGCAAGATGAAGCACTCCTGAGCAACGCAAGGAAAGGTGAAACTGTGGACGGAGCTTCAGGGCTTCTGCTTTAGCCCCCAGGAACAATACTGGGGAAAGGGAGCAGCTCAAGGGAGGGAAGGGAGACACCGGGTGTGAGTCCTTAAGACACTTGACCATGAATGAGGCAGGAAACTGCAGTTGCCAAGGAACCTGAAGGGGGCGCTCACTACCAACGCCTGTGCTCAGCCTGTGGCAGGGACCGCGCTGGGAAAGCCCAAGGAGAGGGCGGAGAAATCGCGCAGAAGGCCTTCTTACAGAGCCTGGGGTGTGCACACTCCAGATGCCGTGTTTTATGCGTGGTGCACAACAGAAGTCCACAATCCTTCACCCTCTCCATGAGATGATGCCCACAAGCAGCTGGAAGCCAATCCACAGAAGCTATGGCGGAGGCTCCTTCACAAACACTGAACACTGGGAGATTTATTTCCAACTGCAAAACAACTTAACTGAGAGAGAAAGATTGAGAGCTGGTTGGCGCCAGCCCCAGCTGCCGGGAGTTAACTGAGGCCGGGCTGGTGTGCCCTGTTCCTCTACCTCCTCCGGCTTACTCCTGGAGGTCTGACTGCTCTTCATCAAAGTTTGCATTCCCTGGGAAGAAAAGAAAACGCAAGAGAAACACAAAAGTTAATGATAAAAATGATTACAGCTAGCCGGGGCCGGGTGGTGGTGGCGCATGCCTTTAATCCCAGCACTCGGGAGGCAGAGGCAGGCGGATCTCTGTGAGTTCGAGGCCAGCCTGATCTACAAGAGCTAGTTCCAGGACAGGCTCCAAAGCTACAGAGAAACCCTGTCTCGAAAAGAAAAAAAAAAAAAAAGATTACAGCTATTTAAGCGTTTAGCCCTGTTTTCTGTAGGCATTCAAGTCCCTGGGCTAAGGGAGGCTACCTCTTAGGTGCGTTATTACGACGTTCACATTAGTTATTGCTGAAAAAGCCTAAGTCCATGTGTGTGTTCCCACCAGATATGGAGAAAACCAGTTTTGCCTGATTTTCTTGTTTCCAATATTTTTTTAAAGAATGAGAAATATATTCATTCTTAATTACAACCAAAATCAAATCAAAAGGAGCCCTGTAGTGGTTTGAGTGAAAGTACACCCCCCTCTCCTATAGGCTCATAGGGAGTGGCACTGTTGGAGGGAAGTGTGTCACTGGGGGGTGGGTTTTGAGGCTTCAGAAGCTCCAGCCTGGCCCAGTGGCTCACTTCCTGCTGCCTGGCCATCTGCTCATGTAGACCTCAGCTCCTACTCCAGCACCTCTCTGCCTGTTCACCACCATGCTTCCCACCATGATGACCACAGACTAAACCCCCGAACTGTAGACCACCCGCAATTAAATGCTGAGGTCATGGCATCTCTAAGACAGGTCCTTGTCCCATGCTGCTATGAGGGGAGCAAGCATTCTCGGGTACACAGGCTGTCCCTAAGCCCTCTCCTAAGAGCAAGACCAGATTTACCCTAGGAGACAAGAACCCCAACTGATTAAATCAAAGGGGCCCCTGTGGGGAAAGATTTTTTTTCAAAGACTCCAGGAACCCAAGGTGAGATCCCCTCTCTGTGAACTGCAGATGTGTAAGTTTCCAGACTCTCTCTCTAAACCGCTGTGACAGGACTGCTCCCAACCACTAGTCCTCTCCGAGCGTTAAGAACCAGTCACACCAGGCCAGCTCCTGCCGCATCAGACTTAACTGGCAGACAAACTGGACTTGAGCTGAACTTAAGCTCCAGGCTCATTCAGGTCATTCAGGTCTCCTCAGCCTGGTCTGAGGAGAGCACAGTGGAGGAAGGAGAAGCCTGCCCCTCCTGTGGCGTGTGGTTAGCCTCACACAGGCTCTGCCCACTCCACAGGGCATGTGTTCTTACCCTGGTCCATGTCATAACCGTTCTCTTGACTCTCCTGCCTGAACGTGTCTATGTCTTCCTCGCCGGTCCTCATATCCATCTCGCCCTCAAAGCCTTCCGCCAGACCCTGGGCTTCATCTGAGGCGTCACCCGTACCTGGGTTTAAGACAGCGATGGATGACAGGATGAGGTCACCAGGGAACATGAATGCAGGCATGTGTGTCAAGTGGGTCCCCTGGTCTGCTCAGCAAGGTCTCCTGCTCCTGACCACAGGGCCTTCTTTCCCGGCCCCAAGCTCCAGCCCACACCTGGCCATCAGATCACCCTGCCCCATCTCCCAACTTTCTCCACGAGACCACTGTACAATAGACACAGAGAAATGCTGCCTCCATCCTTCTTCCAACAGGGACATGTGACCCTATTTGCTATTGGCTGCTCAACCCCAGTCATGCCCACAGAGAGGCACTGCCAAGGGAACTCTGGTTACTGGGGTAACCCCAAGGTTGCTGAGGCCTTATGTCATAGCTGGACATTCCTTCCATCCAGCTGATCTGCACGCTTCCCTTCTATTCCCTGGGAGACTCCCATCCCAGGCACTTGCCCTTATAGAATCCTGCACCAAAACTGACCCGGAGGCAATTTTCCAGAGACACCAGCTGCACCAGGTCTGAGGACAAGTGTGTATGTCCTAACAACCCCAGGGTGCTTGCCCTGAAAAGCCCGTGGCACTTGCCCTGACGACCCTGGGGCACTTGCCCTGTAACCCTGGCTCTGACAACCCCAGGGCACTTGTGCTAACAATCCCTGGGGCGCTTGCCCTGAAGACCCTGGGACACTTGCCCTGATGACCCTGGGGCACTTGCTCTGTAACCCCAACTCTGACAACCCCAGGGCACTTGCCCTGATGACCCTGAGATGCTTTCCCTGACAACCCCAGGGTGCTTGCGGGGTGGGTGACTGCCCTGACAACCCTGGGATGTTCTGTACCAGCAGCTCCCGGTGCTTCTTCCTGGCCTGGTCCCTCAGCAGAAGGCTGCTCCTCGGAGAGGGTTGGAGTCCAGAGGGCCAATTCTGTGATTTTGAGAGCTTTCCATTTTGGAATGATAGTCACTAACGTCTCTTCTTCCTCCTCCTCTTCTCCTCTTTCCTATTTTAAGTGCAAAAATACAAAGTCATCAACATTGCTATCATTTGGTCTGGAATATTAAATGACCCTAGAGAAAAAGTGGGCTCTGAACTGGTACTTGAGGCTTTCGGCAACACCATGCCTGATCAGAGCAATTGTGACTGCCGGTGGTATCATCTAAGGACCGAAGACAGATCTTGTATGAGCCAGACAAGACAGAAAGCCACAGAGCCCTAGACTGCACAGCACACCCTTCCCCAAGCAGCCTACACCTGCTGCCTGGTTCTGGTTCAGGCCAGTCCTAGCTTCAGAGCTGTCACAGCACAGGTCACCTCTTTCCCTCCAATCCTGCTTCACCATTGATCCTAAGGCACCCTCAATAAGCCATGAGTGCACGCCTCACAGTGCTGAAGTTGACTTTCTCTGTGTTATGAAATGAACTGTGCGCTACCCTCTGACAGTGTGATATTGTCCTAGCCCCCAGGACCTAAGAACATGACCTATTTGAAGATTTAGTAAATCCAGTAAAAATGAGGTCATTAATATGGGCAGGATTTTAGTTCCTTTTGCGTAGTTGTGTCAAAATGCCTGAGAGAAGGACTTCGAAGAGGAAAGGAGTATTTGGGCTCGAGGGTTCAGAGGGTTTGGACTGTCACAGTGGGACAGTTTACAGCATGATCCACAGGACACAGGGACGGGAACAAACAGGAAGGGACCAAGGGGAGACCTAGCACCCTGAGACATACCCCCCATGATGCGTTTCATTCAACTGCATCCCACCTCCTAAAGTGTCCAGAATTTCCCCCACATAGCCCCACCATCTGGGACCAGCATGCATTTTGGGGGGGGGGCACTTCTCATTTAAACCAAAACAGCTGATAACGTGGCTATACCAGGGAGAGGCCCCTAACGTGCTTCCGTTAAATGAAAAGCAAAAATGCTGAGTCGAGAAAGGAGGCTGCTCTTCCTCTAAAGCCTCACTCCTTGCCACGGTGGACCCCATGCCAGCCTAGCTCAGACAGCATTCCCCCACTTCTTCCCTCCATTCTGCTCTTCTAGACCGCTGCTGAGGCTTACAGCTTGACATCCCTCGAGGCAGTTTTCTTTTAAACTCTATAATTAAGTTGTCCTTAATCATAAAAAAAAAAAATTTCCAAACTTCTTACAGCAGGAATAAATAAGTCCAAGGCCCCAAACTAGTACTGAGACCAGGAAATTTTACTAACCCTCCCAGCTATCTCCAGGCATAGTCAGACATTAATACATACACACACACACCTGTGCCTAAGTGTTCACATCAGGAGCTTGCACAGACAGCCCCACCACATACATACATACACACGCACACACACACACACACACCCCTGTGCCTGAGTGTCCACATCAGGAGCTCACACAGACAGCCCACACACACACACATACATACACACGCGCACGCATGCACACACACACACACACACACACACACACACACCACTGTGCCTGAGTGTCCACATCAGGAGCTCACACAGACAGCCCCACACACACATACATACACACACACGCACACACACACACACACACCCTGTGCCTGACTGTCCACATCAGGAGCTCACACAGACAGCCCCACACACACACATACACACACACACACACACACACACCCCTGTGCCTGAGTGTCCACATCAGGAGCTCACACAGACAGCCACACACACACCCCTGTGTCTGGTGCCTAAGCACGATGACACTGACGCCAGACAGAGAATGCCAATCTGGTTTTAACATCTGTGTCAAATGCAGCAAAGGAACGCATTTACTAACTAAGCTTTAGGAGCGGTCGCCCATGGAATGTGAACAGCCACCTGACATTGGTGCTGACGGTTCCAGCATTCAGATGCCATTCTGGGACTGACACCTGCCGGAACTCAAGGTTAGCCAGTTCCTAGCCACGAAATCTAGCTCTGAATCCCACAGGCATTGTGAAATGACATTGATCCCTTCAGCAGCTGAGCTCCAAGGAGCATGCTCAGAGCCAATCCCCTTTTACCTAGTGGGATCAAGGTGACCGGGCAGACACTTATTCTTCAACTTACCACATCTGTTAGGCGATATTCGCCGTGCTGCTCACATCCGATGTCAAACACGTACTTTCCAGGACCAACAGGCTATGGGGAGAAAGGATCTCAATGCACCTTATGGTCAAGCTCACGGTCAACGCCGAACAGAAAGTACAAAACACTTTGTATGCCGGGCCCAGAGAGCCACCCCGAATGACCACACCCTGCAAAGTCTGAGAGGGGTTACGGATGCTGTGTCAACTGATGGCTAATGGGGCTGTTGGAGGGTTTGTTTTGGAAGGTCTCGGCCATGTTTTACTGCATTTAAAAAGAGTAAGAAACATCTCCACTGTAGAACCCGCACAATTGGTGCCTGGGGGGCAGATTAGCTAGAGAGAGGCTGGCTTCCAATGCTTTGATCTGTTTGTTGTAACACTGGATTTAGTGCAAAGCATTTTTAAGTTGTTTATTTACTCGGTGATGGGAGTGGGCTGCACGTGTCGCAGCATGTGTGTGACAGTCAGAAGACAACCTGCCGGAGTCGGTTCTTTCCTGCCATTGTGTGGGACCTGGGTATCAAATTCAAGCTGTCAGACTTGACAGCAGGTACCTTTACCCACTGATCCATCTCACCTCACCAGCCTCCTCCGCCTTCCCCGTGAGATTTTTTTTTAATGAGAACCTGGTCACAAGGACGCGCACTGTTGCCACTTTGACTTAGAAACCGAGTGTGAGCCACTCCCCAGATTTACAAGTGTTTCCCACGCCACCTGCTGTCAGCCTAACATTTGGCTTCACCTTGAACCACCAACTAAGACGTGCCTTCCTTGTTTACCCACATTCACCGTTGCTATGCCGACACTGTTGTTTGCGCAGGCGGTAGCGTGAATGCCCTGCTTTGCTGTTTTGACACTACGTCTCACTCCGTAGCTCAGGCTGTAGCCATACACCACCATGCTCGGCTGTCAATTCTCTAGTCATTTCGCTCCTCCTTAAGAAACTAAATCCATGTTTCCTTGGTGAGTCAGTTTAGGGGTTCTTTTCTCCTGTCTGCATTCGTAGATAGTCACCTATTTTGATTAGTTTCGTTCACGGTGACATTTAACTATTCCTTGGGAAAATACCTTTCTCTATTTGCTGAAGGACAAACTAATTTTACTGTTCCCTATCCCTTTTATAAAGTGGTAAAGCAACTAAGACTTTTAAAAATACAACTGCTAGGGCTGGAGAGATGGCTCAGCGGTTAAGAGCATTGCCTGCTCTTCCAAAGGTCCTGAGTTCAATTCCCGGCAACCACATGGTGGCTCACAACCATCTGTAATGAGATCTGGTACCCTCTTCTGGCCTACACACAGACAGACACACAGACAGAATATTGTATACATAATAAATAAATATTTAAAAAAAATACAACTGCTAGTGGTTCCCTTAGCCATCAGCTGACAGCGGCGTCTGTCACCTTCCCAGACTTTGCCCGGCGATGTGATTTAGAGGGGCATATCCAGTTATCTATTCCTCGGCCATCACTGCCCCTCATTTCTTCATTAACCACCAGCAGTGTCCCAACTAAGCGGTCAAGGACTTGCTCTCCTGCTAGTCTGTCTCCCGTCTCCATCCCTCCTTGTCAGCAAGGACAGGGGGAGAATTTCAGAAACACAAACAAGTGCTTAGAGAATGAACAATGTCTGACCTGGCTCGTAACCAGGGAAACACACAATTTAGGAAAAAAAAATGTTTGTACATCAGATTTGGGGGAGGGAACAGAGCAAAGGATGTAGCGGATAAATCCGATGTCATGAGGATCCGTGATGGGGACTCGGGTTCTGTTGGCGAGGGAGTAAATCTGTGCAGCTTTTCAAGACCATGCATGATGTCTGTGGTGTTTTAGAACATCAGCCCTTTACACTCCGCAATCCCAGGATCCAGCTGTGAGGGTGCATCCTGAGTGTCCACTTGACAACGCCTGTGCAGGAGGAACCTCCAGTACAGAAGTGGGGCGCTTTCTTAATTGTTAACTGATGTAAGAGGGCCCAGTCCACGGTGGACAGCACCATGCCCAGGCCGGTGAGCCAGAGCTGACTAAGAAAGGTGGCAAACGGCCCATGAGCAAGGCAGTAAGCAGTGTTCCAGGTCTCTGTTTCAAGCTCTGGCCCTGCTGGATTCCTGCCCTGGCTTCTCTCAGTGATGGATTATGTCTGTGAGATGAAACAGACCCTCTCCTTCCTAAGCTGCATTTGGTCATGGTTTCTATCACAACAGAAAGGTAACTAGGACTCTAATCTATTTAAATCCATTTATCAGAATGACAACCAAGTCTACTGGTTTCCATTCTAGGGTCAGGCACCACATCTGCCTAGAAAATGGAGCATGCTTTCAGATATGTGAGCAGGGGTTTCTAACAGGAGAGCTAACAAAAGCAGACACACGAAACTGAATGTAGATTAGGATGTTTCAAAAAATCCCTTTCCCTTTAAGGGTCAGAGCAGAGGGGATGCCCTTGCCCCGCACCTGGAAAACCTGCTAGGGATTTGGTGTCTCCGGTCAGATGGCTTGCTTGTGTTATGGACAGAATGGCAGCATGGAGGGAGGGCATTTGTGGCATGGCCTGCTGAGCCAAGGCAGGAGCTCTGTCTGGACCACAGGACCTCCAGTGTGTTTTATCTCACATGCCCAGATGTGTAAGATGATGGCAGGATCACCTTTGTGTCCTGGTGCCTCATGAACACTCAGAACTGATCCTGCATAAGCTGGTGTGTGTGTGTGTGTGTGTGTGTGTGTGTGTGTGTGTGTGTGTGTGTGTACAGAGGCCCTGAGGGAGGAGCAGGGGAGGGGCAGTGGAGGCAGGGATGCTAACGTAAGACACTTTACTATATGTTTTTTTTTTTCCCTTATTGGTTTTTTGAGACAGGGTTTCTATGTAGCTTTAGGGTCTGTCCTACTCATTCTGTAGACTAGACTGGCCTCGAACTCACAGAGATCCACCTGTCTCTGAGTGCTGGAATTAAAGGTGTGTGCCGCCACCACCCAGCCAATTTGGGTATTCTTGAGTGGTTTGTGTAACTGTTAGCTTTTTACTGACAGACAGAGCAAAGCCTCCAGGTCTGCTCCCCCTTTTCAGACCAGTTGTCTAGCCTATTGATTTCCCCAACAGTTGAGGTTTAAGTTACATGAAAACAAACAGGACATTCGGAGAGTCTGAAGAGGAGTGCTGAAGGAAGCTGACCATACCCCAAGTCAACTTCCGTATCAGTGTGCTCAGCAAACTCTCTCTTTGGGGAGTCTCCCTCCAGCCCTGAGCAATGCTCTCACGAATGCCTGGGTAGAAGGCTTGCAATTACCAAGTTTCCCCTCATCTTCCTCGCTTTGCACAAGACAGTCGCTGAAGCCAGAATGCACCGAACAGTGGCCAGTGAGCGTGCCGAGGTCTCCAGCCCCAGGGCAAGCTCTCTGGGCCCTTAAAACCCTCCCAACCACGAGTGGCAGGCTGGCCTCTGGCATGAGGGGAGCTCTGGGATCCGCCTCCCATGAGACATGGTTTACCAGAGGGCAAGAGCGCACACAGCCAGCAGAAGGTACCTGGTTCCAAGGGTGCTGGCCTTAATAAAGATACAAAGCGCTCCTGGGGCCCAGGGCCAGGGCTAGCTTTCTGCCTCCGCCCCAATTTACTCCAAGCTCTGGGGACATTAGAAGAGCTTGGAGTGGTGCCGCTGTCCTCATTGGCGGGCTGGAAGGGACCCCAAAAGTTTAGTGTTGACACATAGCATGCTCACTTACATTTTTGTTCATGAACTTGCCCTGGTACCTGTGGTTCAGGTGGATGAGCTCGGCAGCACCCTCCTGCTGCCCGTTCACCCAGCTACCGACGTACTTACTGCCAGTGTCTGCATAGAAGTAGGTGCCTTGCCCATGCCTGGTGAGGACAAGACAAGGACACTTGGTCACTGTCCAATACAGGGCACTGAGCCTAAGACTGAGGGAGACCTAAGTCAGCTCACAGGAAGCTTGTTTCCAATATCCGTGTCCACTTGAAGGCTTGGCCTGCCACCCACACATGGGACATTAACACAAGCATGGGACCAGCAACACCTAGTGCATAGAGTTTAGCTGCCTGCACACGAACCCATTTCTCCGGGCAGAGGCAGGGAGGGTTGCTTGACCTCTCTCCACTAAACTCTGTGTCTTCCCTTCCTGGGGCTGTGGATGGAGGACCCATGTGTCCTGGCCCAATACGAGGAGACAGTAGTCCCTCCTCTGCTCCTCTCAGAAGCACCTCCCCTACACACCTGACCTACAGCACGGAACTGCCTTAAGTGGGCATCACCCTGTTCTCCCACCACGAATGGACCCCAGAGACTATAGGTGGAAGCCAAACCTTTGATGAGCGAACCAATCCCCCGTGTAGGTGTCATTATTGATGTAGTAGTATACGCCATGGCCGTGCCTCTGGTCATCTGCCCACTCCCCTGCAGAGGACAATACACAGACACAAAGCCAGATGAGAGGAACAGACAGATGCCATGCCCCCACCGCCGCCGCCGCTAGCTAGCCCAGCAGGATTCAAGCAATGCATTCTGCAAAAGATAGGGTTTTGTAACCTTTGTAACCTCAGAGCTAAGTCTGCTGCCTCTCTCCTGATGTCCCTCCACCCATCCCCATCCCCTTCCTCTGTGCCAGCTTCAGGGAATGCTAGCTAAGGAGGGCCGAGTTAGGAGCCCGGGACACAGATCTGGAGGGTATACGTATGTGCTGTGAGCCCCAGCCACTTTCACACTTTCACAAGTTGGTCAGGATTCAGACCAGCTTGTCTGAACCACTGCCAGTGATCCCAGCCACATCCCATCAGCCTTACAGGCGCTTGGCCACTCAGCAGCATCTCCAAGGCTTGATGGTCTAGCCTCATTCTGTGCACCACCCAAGCACCTGGTCCCAAGGCTGCTGCCCTCTTGCCAACTACCTCACCCTCCCTCACACATTCCCTTTCCTAGCCTCGGTGGCCCGCCCTCTCCCCTCCATGTGGGTGCATCCTGCTAATTTCTCATGCACTTGACAGAAGACCCTAACACTGGAAAAACAACGGGAAGTTTGGAATGCTTGGATTGACAGCAAGGTCAGCAACAAGCTGTGTTGTCAGCCAAAGGGGATTTGAAGTCTGTCTCTCAAAAACTCCTCACTCCTACAGCTCACACAGGAAAGAAACCAACCAGGGAATTCTCAAGGTGGAAGTTACCTAAAACCTCACATGTGACCAACAGCAAACCAGCACCCAGATAGAGCTTTCTAGAATGCTACTTGCTAGCATACCACTCGGACGGAACTTAGAATGGAACTACAGATAATTTAAAACTGACTGAGGGGCTGGAGAGATGGCTCAGTGGTTAAGAGCATTGCCTGCTCTTCCAAAGGTCCTGAGTTCAATTCCCAGCAACCACATGGTGGCTCACAACCATCTGTAATGAGGTCTGGTGCCCTCTCTGGCCTGCAGACATACACACAGACAGAATATTGTATATATAATAAATAAATAAATAAATAAATATTAAAAAAAACTGACTGAGATCAGTTTGTTTAAAGAGAAAAGGATGATCCCATCTTCTATTCTCGCTACTGAAAACAAGGTAAACTGCTTTCTTCTCGAGAGAATATTGGCTAGTCCGAGCAGAGGATGCCCACTTTGCATGGGGGAGGCCCTGGATTCAATCCCAGGGCTAAAGAAAAGCCAAGACAGTGGTGGAAGAAAGCTACTCGAGAACGCGCTGAGGATGCCTGCCACTAATTAAAAACACACCCCAGGGTGCCTGCTTAAATTCTGGGCTGTGTATGGTAGTTAATTTCTTCAATTTAAGAACGTTTAATTTATTTCCCTTTCCCACCACAAATGAAGATTCATTTTTATAGCGACTTTATATCCTTTTCCTTAAAGAGGACCCTAGGATGTATCTGAACTTCCGGCTTACACAAACGCTAGAGACATTTCCACGTACACTGAGAGAGTGCACACGATGCTAACAAAATGTTAGTTATCCAAACTGTCTTGTGGACAAACCCCCAAGTTTACCCCAAAATGGGAATCCTATAGAATTTTCCACACTTCTCCAACATTTACTTAACAAAACATTGTGGCCGCCCTTGTGAGCTAGGAGAACAGCCGCACGAGCTTACACCTGGTGAAGACAGAGGCCAGCAACGATGTGATCAGCAGCCTGGGGCAGAGGCAAGAGCAGGACCTCAGAGACAACGACGGCCTGGCACAGAGCAGCCTCGCCAGGCATACACAGAGAGATGGGGGTGGCGACTGCCACAGGCTCAAGAAGAGGACTAAGATGTGAGACAGGGACAGGAGCAAGAGAGATGGGGAATCCAAAGATTAAGATAATTGATCATGGGGTGGTGCACAGCATGGCCAACAATCTGGGGGTTGTCCTGGATCTTCGGTGGCAGTACTGTGTCTGCGCCTGCAGCCTCTGCCAGTGTCTACGGTGGAATATTCCCACTGAGGCCAATTTGGAGCTGTTTATGGAGCTGCAAAGAAGCGCAAAATTGGCTTCCGCGAGCTACGCAGAGCAGCTCCAGCACACCCTGGGGCAAAGCGGCCACAGCTGGAACTGTTGCTTCAGAAGGTTTCCCTCCCCAAAAAAGACCATAAAACGAAAGGAATCCATCTCTCTCCTCCTGCCCTTGGGAGCCAGGGCTCCAGACTGCATGACAAGAAAAGCCTGTGTTTTGCAGAAACGTTTCAAAGGTGAAAGAGGACACTTAAACTGCAAACATGCTAGATTTCATGTGGGTAAGACCCCCAGGAGCCTGTGCAACACCACTTGGCTAGGAAACCCTGTGCCGGGTGAGTGGGACCGCTCAGAGGAAGGAGGCCTGCACCTGCTGCAGGCACCCATGGCCGGGAGTCGGGGCTCCTGAGTGACCTTTAAAAACCTATTATTCTTGCTTTACATTTACATTGAACTTCTTCTGAATTTTTTAAAAAAACCATTCTTTCCTGCTCTCTCTTATCATTCTTTGTCTTCTTACCAGACCTGGGATATGTGGGTGAGGGGGTGTGTGTTCCAATTAAACCCTTAAGACCGTGTGAACAGTGAGATTTAATGAGACTTGGGGTCGCGGAAGGCACGTGTATGCCAGCATGTCCATGCATACCAACTTCACAGGAACAGAGGCTCCTTCTAGAACTCATACTACATACCCATTCATCTGACTAGTCTTCAGTATTAGTTGTGGTGTCTGCAATAAAAAACAGTCAACAGGGGTGCTGGAGAGATGGCTCAGAGGTTAAGAGCATTGCCTGCTCTTCCAAAGGTCCTGAGTTCAATTCCCGGCAACCACATGGTGGCTCACAACCATCTGTAATGGGGTCTGGTGCCCTTTTCTGGCCTGCAGGCATACACACAGACAGAATATTGTATATATAATAAATAAATAAATAAATAAATATTTTAAAAAAAAATCAACAGTGTTTCTGTGCGTTCCAGGTGCCATAAGAGAAGACCACCAGACAGGAGACTGGGTTAGGGGAGCACCTAGTTAGCAATGAGCTGGGCAGAAGTGTGACCAGCCAGGGAACTTCTAGTATGACTTAGCCTTGAGAGGCTAAGCTGGCCCTGAGGCTATGGTAGCTGGAGCCACAGTGGAACTGACTCCTTGGGAAGGCATTGTCTACAGACAACGGAGGGCTGCTTGGTGTGAACACCCATGCTTGAGCTCATGAGTCTTGTGTGCAGATTTTTCTCTTCAGCTGGTTCATCTCCATGTTAAGAATTCCTGATGCCTCTCCCTTCGGTGGAGAGGAACTGTACCCAAACTTGGGTAGGATCAGCATGCCTAAGTCTATATTAAAAGATCTTTAATAAAAATCCCCAGCTCTGCCTCAAAGAAAGACTTCCTTAGCCCCTCCCTCCCCTTTTAATGTACTTTATATGTGACCTAAATTGTATTAACATCTACACTAAGATCAAAAGTGACAACAAGATTAGGCTCCCAGGGATCTGGGAGGAATTAAATTAAGCCCTGAATCAAATTGTTCAAAGCTCATTAAAAAGCAGCTGGTGCTTCTGGTCAACCAAACCTGCTAAGGTTTAGGAACAAAACAATTTAAGTCCCATGTCTAACGCAGAGGTACAAATGCCTTTGCCCCATCTCGGAGTTTGGAATAACCCCCTTTCTTTGCTATCCGTTATTTTTAGTTTTGTCTAACTAAAGCAGGGTGGGTAACTATTGTGGTTTGGATAGGTGTCCCCAAAAGGCCATGTGTGGAAGCTTGGTCCCCAACTATAGTACTGTTGGAAGGTGTGGAACCTCGGAGAGACAGCACCTAGTGAAAGAAGCCAGGTCATAAGGGACGTGCCCATCCCTCCTCCCTCTGTTTCCTGCCACTGTAGGGTGAGCAGCTGGGACTACGGAAGACTCCCACCATGATGCTCTGCCTTGCCACAGGCTCACATGTCTGTGGGCTAAAATCAGGGGCTGGAAAGACGATTTGGTGGTTACGAGCATTTGCTGCTCTTGCAGAGGACCCAATGCATTTCCCAGAGCCCACAGGTTCACAACCATCTATAACTCCAGCACCAGAAGCTCCCATACCCTCTTCTGGCCTCTGCGGACAACTTATGCACATATGTCATTGGCATGCATGCAGGTAGAACAACCATGCATGTAAAATGCCCATGCACATAGAATAAAAACAACCCAACCGCAAAACCTCTAAAAGTCAAAATAAGCCTTCCTTTCCCTGAAGATGACTATCTCAGGTATTAGTGGTGGGAATACAGCCTGCATTTTAGGGATATGTCACCTTCATTTGAAAGTGATGCTGCTACACAGAGTTCATCATGCTTCTTGCCAACAAATTCTTCCCTCGAGGCAGGGATATAGGCATTACACGGATATCAATCTATTCCGTCTGCATGCTACAGATAAGAAAGCTCAGACGAGAAGAGGTGACATGAAGAGTCATACCTATTGTCCCCACACTCAAAGCTGAAGGCACAGATCTTTTTGGAAATCGGATGGAAACTAGATAACCCTTTCCGGGCACAGGAGGAGCAGAGAGTAGAAAAACATCCAGCCATACAAATCAGCATACACTTTCTGAAGGTCCACAGCCTGCTTCCTGGCTTCTCCCACCCTGACTCTGGAATTAGACTTGTACCCACCAGGGAACACTAGTACATAGGGACCAGAGGTTCTCAGAAATAAGCTAAGAGTCTTCCTGAGGCATGACCTTAGCATGTAAGCAACTGGAGACTGGGAAATACACCTTACTAAGGCAAAATGCCTGGATAAAGGACTCCAAAGTCTAAAAAGAAACATGACCGTCAGAAGATGAATTGGGCAAAAATAGAAAACAACAATGACAGCTTCAGAGGGAAGATGCCATAGGCTGTCATGGGTCTAGGCAGCACCCAGAATCTGTGCTCACCCAGGAATCTCCTTTCATTTACTCTAAGTCTCTGGCTTCCAGGAGGGCATGTGCTGCCACAGGACCAGCCATACAGTTAGAAGTTAGTTACTTAAAAGGCTTCTAGACTCTATGACAAAAAAGAAAAGAGCACATTTTGCTGTTGTGTGGTAGATCTAGTGAGCTCCCTCATACACTTCAGTATCTACAGACAAGCTTGATGGCAGACGCAGCCTGCACAGCAGAAACAAGAATCTTCTTCACAGTGGTGTATGTTACCTTCGTATCTGGATCCATCTGGATAGATAAAGGTGCCTTGACCGTGCTTTTTATTTTTAACATATTCTCCGATGTACCGGGCACCGTTCTTAAATTTGTAGACCCCCTGAAACACACCGATGATACAGTTCCTATCACACACCGAGACAATATTTAATAGAGAAAACCAGCTTCCTAAGTCACCAGTTCTGACCTGGCCATTTCTTTTTCCAAACTCATAGCGTCCTTCATATGTGTCTCCATTGGGCAATCTCGCTTTCCCGTGTCCGTGCCGTTCTCCCACTTCGTTTCGCTCCCCCTCATATTCCTGGGCAAAAGAAATCAAGGTAATAGTGGCTGCTGTTCAGAAGCGCCAAGCACAAGGCAAGCATGTTAGAGCTATCGCATCACTGAAGCCTCCCGACCATGGGCACTGTCACACTGCCCTGGTGAGGTGGGTAGCCAAGCCTGATGGGCAGAGCCCTGGTCCAAGGTCTCACAGTCAGTGCAAGTGTCCAGGATGGGAGCCTCACTCCCCACCTCCAGCATCTAAGCCGGTGATGAATTATTCCAATCCTGACATTGTAAACATGAACCAATTAATGGAAATGCTAGGTATGGTATGTCATCACAGGAATACCCTTAAAGAACCCAGCCTTCAAAAGACACAGCACTCTTTGCTTTCTCCAGTCATTCGGGACTTAAAGAAATGCCCTAAGAGAATGGCTCTTCCTTGATGGGCTTGCTGGAGAGCCCGTGGTCCACAGAGGTCTGTGTCCTGCTGGGAAGGTACGCCGTGAGGGAAAGGGGAAGGAGTTGGAGTCGTAGAGATTCCAGTAATCTTATTTTCAAACTCCCTATCAAATGATTTACAGTTCAAACACTTTTGACCCTGGAACTTGAGAGATGGCTCAGCAGTTAAGAGCACTAGCTGCTTCAGCAGAAGACCTGGGTTCAGTTTCCAGCACCCACATGGTGGTTCACGATCATATGTAAGTACAGTTCCAGGGCTAGAGAGATGGCTCAGTGGTTAAGAGCATTGCCTGCTCTTCCAAAGGTGCTGAGTTCAATTCCCGGCAACCACATGGTGGCTCACAACCATCTGTAATGGGGTCTGGTGCCCTCTTCTGGCCTGCAGGCATACACACAGACAGAATATTGTATACATAGTACAGTTCCAGAGGATCCAATGCCCTTTCCTGGCCTCCTCAGATACTGCACACATGTGATACACAGATATGTAGAAAAACACCCATACACACAAAATAAAATAATCTTTTTTAAAAAGGAAAAAAAATAAAGAACTTCTAACCCAATCTGAAATAGCTACCAATCTATCTTGTCAGTAGATCAGACTGGGGTGGAGCTCAGTGGTGGTGGGACTGCCTAGCATGTACAAGACCCTAGGTTTCACACACACACACACACACACACACGAGAGAGAGAGAGAGAGAAACATACACACAGACACAGAGACACACACATTCATAGACACAACACAGAGAAACACAAACACGCACAAGAGAGAGAGAAACACATATACACACAGACACAGAGACACACACATTCACAGACACACAGAGAGAGAAATACACAAACACACAAGAGAGAGAAACACACATACACACAGACATAGAAGCACACATATTCACAGACATACACATAGAGAGACAGGCACACAAACACACATATACACACAGACACAGAGAGAAACACACACACAAACACACATACACAAAGATGTGTGCGAGCAGTACCACTTATAAGGGCTGAGGCAGGAGGATCACAGGATTGCTTGAGCCATCGAGTTGGAGGCCAAACCTGAGCCACATAGCAGACTTCTGTGCCAAATTCAAAAACAAGTAAATAAAAAAAAAGTAATACAAGCTTGTGATTCTCCTGCTTCTTACTTTATAAAATAAATGTTCTCTGGTTTGTAAACAAGGATGTGTAGCTCATATATTATGTAATGTAATGGCCAGAGCGTTCCATAATGGTGCAACATGGCCAGCTACATACTTTAAACATACACAATTACATACTCATTTAAACATTTTAAAACATAATATATGGCCTTGGATCTGTGTTTATTATAGGCAGAGGACATCAAGTGGGAGACTTTAGAAGCAAACAGGAAGGCATTTCTTGCCTTCTTCTAGCCCCTTTTAGCCCAGAAATTCCTGCCTGGAATATAAGCGAGGGACCTTCCAGATTGCTTTCAGGGCTGTTCCAAGCCACAGGGTGGCGGTTTGAATGAGAATGTCCCGATCAGCTCAGCTCTCTGAACACTGATTCCCCTCTTGGTGGCGCTGTTTGGGGAGGCAGTGGAGTCTTCGGGAGGTGGAGCCTTGCTGGAGAAAGGGGATAGACTTTTGAGTATTGATAGTTTCCCCCCACTTCCTGCTTGCAGCGTGCTTTGTGCTAGCATTTGAAGAGGGGCACTCTCGGCTTCCTGATCCTGCTAGCATGTCTTCCCCTGTGCCTGTGGTTTTGCTAAGCCTTCCCCACCATGGCGTACTCTTATCCCTCTGGAACTGTAAGTCCAAATAAACTCTTTCTTCATGGTGTTTTATCACAGCAACAGAAATGAACTAACACGCGCAATATGCAGAGTCCCTGCTCCCATCTTAGAGGCCTCTCTGATGGCCAACGCTGAGCCACAGGGGTGGATCCCTGCTCCCAACCCAGGGACCTCCCAGTCTGCCCACCCCGACTGAGAAATCCTTTAAGCTGATCCTTGGGTAGCCTGCCATCATACCTGCAGGCTTAAACATGTTATAGATCAGTAGGACCAGGTAGGGGACAAATGAGAGATTTTGATAGCAAGGACTGGAAATTGGATGTGAGCAGAAGCAGATCATAAATTAGTGACGTCTGTGCATGTGTGTGTGATATGTGCGATAAGTACATATGTGAATATGTACATGTCCCAGCAGTTATTTGGTCATGTGCGCAGCCATACCCATCTGTAGGGGCCAGAAATTGACAGGCACTGTCTTCCTCAGTCCTTTCCACTTTATATTTTAAAACAGGTTTTTTTTTTCCGCTGAAGCTGGAGCCCACCCACACAGCTAGGCTGACCAGCCAGTGAGCTCCGGGGATCTTCCTGTGCCCTGCTTTTTACATGGTAGCCGGATCTAAACTCAGGTCCTCAAGCTTCACGTGGTAAGCACTTTACGGACTGAGCCATTTCCCTGGGGACTGGTCACCCTCTGATTTAAGAAGGAACAGCCGGCCGCAATGATCTCAAGAAAGAGCACATCGTGGGCTTACGAGTCTCTCGCCTCCCCTCTAAGATCTGCACTAGAAAGGTGATTCCAGTAGCTTGCGACAGTTCAGAGAAACTGATTCAGACCTACGTGGTGAAATCTTCAAAGTCCTGGACACCCCAGAACCGTGCAGGAGTTGCCAGGAAGCAGCCTTCTTCATTTCTTTTCCCATGCCCTCTGCCTAGAAATCTTCGCCTTTAATGGGAGGCGGGATGGGAGCGGGGAGGGGGGTGGAAACAAGACGTCACGGCGTTTCACCTTTCAGAGCGACTTCCTGGACGCACCGCCGCTCGTGTGGCCGGCGTGGTCCTGTCCCCGGCCTCTCGGCCCTCTGGTCCCCACGCCTCCCGCTCCGGAGCTGCGGCGCATCCCAGAAGTCCCTCCCTGACCAGGAGTTCTCACCCCAAGATCGTTCTCTCCTTCCTCCTCTAACTCCTCGGAGCCCAGGTCCGACATGATCTGGTCTCAGCCAGGATCTCTGGAGTAGCGGCTGTATCAAGCAGGTACCAGCCACCCCACCCGCGTCCTGCGTCGCCATGGAGACGCTGCCGGCCCGTTTGGCTCTCAGCCTAAAAGGGTGGCGGGAAAGGGCGGGACGAGAGTCGTGGGAGGAGCTAAGGGCTGGGATAGTGTCCTAGCAACTGGAAGGGCATCTCTGTCAATCGCCGCCGGGGAAATGGGAGGAGCGGCGCGGGGTGGGGGGGGAGGACTTGGCGATTTGGTACTCACGCAGATCTGGCCCTCTAACCTAGACAGTGTCACTGGCCTCTGGAATGTCCTCAGTGATCTGGTTTATAGACGCCACAAGGAGCCACCTAAAAAGCGGACCCCCAGAAGGACGAGAGGCGCTGTTCAACTCTGAGCCCCGCCTCTCGGTCCCTTGGGTCCTCCGGAGATGCTGCAGAACCTTTCTAGGTTTTACGGTGAGATGTTTGTGGTCTCTAGAGGCGTGTGTGTACCCTCGAGTCTCTTCTGTTTTCTGTCAACACGTCCACGCTGGAGCGATGAGCTCTGTCCTCTTAAGCAGATACTCACTGACCCAGGCCGGGTTTAAGTATCTCAGCCAACCCCAGCTCAGGTGACTCCTGGTCTCTCACTTGCCAGTGACCCACATTCGTTCTGCTCTGTCCTCAGGTGCCTCCTCTAGTGCCTCTGACTTCCTCTCAAACACCCAACCTGCCATGCCACACACACAGGCCAACTTATTCACATGGACTCTTCTTGGCTTCTCCTCCTGGGAGTGCCATAGTCCACCCTGCAAGACCCCACTGGATCCCCTTCCCACTCCCATACTCATGCTCAGACTCCTCCGCTAAGCCGGACTTTCTGCAGTAGTGTTTAGCCTCCTAACATCCCCACAGCTTCCTCTGTTAAGAAGCCCAAAGGCACACAGGCTCCCTTGTATGTCCCCAAGCTCCCCTCCCTGCACTAATGACACCGCAAACAAATCAAACTACCCAATCCGGTTCCCTCTGCCTGGGTCAGCCTAACTGACTCCCTGGGATACTTGTTTCCCCACACTGGGAAGTATACCAGCACACCAGCACACCAGCACGCCAGCACGCCAGCATGCCAGCACACCAGCATGCCAGCATGCCAGCACACCAGCACGCCAGCACACCAGCACGCCAGCATGCCAGCATGCCAGCATGCCAGTACACCTCTCTTCAAAGATTGGCTAAGGGGCTGTCTCCCCAATCAACTTCAGGATAAATATATTCTGGAGGAAAGAAAGGGGCCTGGAGACTGGGGAAGGACCTCAACCCTATCTCCCATCCATTGCGATGGCAAGCGTGTGGTAAAATGTGAGCCTTAACTTGAAGGCAGTTCTTCATATTTACTTGACAAGTAACTATGCTAATATGCAGCGTGCTGATTGACACACATACACACTGGGTGCCGGTCTCTATAGACACGGCCTACACACACCCACTGTAACCGCCCGTGTGTGCGACACTTCGAATCTGCTCTGCGCACCTCACGTGAACTGTCCTTGTCGTTGTGATGGCTAGTTCCAGTGGTCAAGCTGACACACTCAGGAAGAAGGACTCTCAGTTGAGGAGTTGCGGGGTATTTTCTCACTTGCTAATTGGTGGAGCAGGGTCCAGGCCGCTGTGGGTGGTGCCATCTCTAGGCAGGTGGGCCTGGCCCATGTAAGAAGGTAACTGAGCGAGCAGGAGGGAGGAAGCCGGTAAGTGTTCCTCCTGGCTCTCAGCTCTCTTTCCTGCTCAGACTTTCCATACTCGATGATCAATTATGGTCTGTAACCTGTAAGCCAAATAAGCCACCACTGCCCCTGCGTCGCTTTGAACCATGCTGTTTGACCCCAGCAAATACAGCAGTCGCCATGCTGTGTGGGGGTTTATACCCGAGCCTCTGTACCCTTTGACCCGTTACATCCCACAGTGCTGGGGTTTAAATATCTCCTGCAGAATGCAGATGTTGTTGATATATGCTGGTGACTTTTCCATCACTGTGACAAAATATCCAAGCTTAGCACATGGTGACCGTGGTTTTAGTCCATGGGCTCTGCCACTTTGAGGCTGACTCCATAAACATTCTGTCGGTGGAGCTTTTCTGTCCTGCCGGCCGGTTCCCAAATAACTGCACAGATACTTAATATAAATTATAAGTGCTCAGTCAATAGTTGAGGCTCTTATAACTTAAATCAACCCATTTCTAGTAATCCATGTGATGCCCATAGGCTCATTTACATCATGTATGTACTTCCCATCCTGCTCACCCTGTGTCTCGTGGCATCTCCGACTCCACCCTTCCTCTCCCCAGCATTCTCTCTGCCTTGAAAATCCTGCCTAGCCATCCTCCAATCAACTCGTTATTAACAATGGGAGCGACACATCTTCACAGTGTACAGAAGGATTACCCCACAGTGTACAATACCACAACCCTGGTCATAAGGTCTGCCTCTGGGTGTGAACGTTTGTTTGGATTAAGAGCAAAAATGTAGAGTATCTACAGAGAAATAGGGAAATGAATTAATTCACATTTTTATCCTGAACCATGGAGAGAGAAATTCTCAGTTTCTCTGCATCGGTCCGATAATCGTGTTACCATGTACAGAAAAGATAAGGAAATCTGAGCATGTGCATCAGGCCTGGGTCCATGTTACTAGAACTGAAAAGTGAGGCTTTATCAGGAGAGAGTCCCAGCTCTGACACCAGGACTCTAGTGCACGGCCTGTCCTCACCCAGCATAGGATATGCTGAAGAAATCTGAACCCTCATGGCCCCCTCTGTTACATCTGCATGTCATGTCACGGT
Source organism: Dicrostonyx torquatus (assembly GCA_028555095.1). NCBI lineage: Eukaryota > Metazoa > Chordata > Mammalia > Rodentia > Cricetidae > Dicrostonyx > Dicrostonyx torquatus. The sequence continues at coordinate 1,745,294 of JAQHUG010000235.1, read as the reverse complement.
GGGAACGAGCTGCAGAGGAAACCAGTCATGACACAGGAGCCCCCTTTTAGAGCACGCCCCAGTGACCTGACTGCCTGCAGCTAGGAGCATCATTTTAAAGGTTCTGCCACCCCATACCAACGCCGCAGGCTGGAGACCAAGCTTCAGCATATGAGGCCTTATCAACAGCATCCAGGCCGCTACACAGGAAGTTCCTGAAGCACAGGACTTGACATCTATCCTCTGCCCTGCATCTTTCGCCATGTAAATACATAGCAATAAATACATAGCAAGGAGACCATCCTGGGAAGACCTCTGCATCCCTGATGAGAGAGAAACAGGGCAGGAGTTGAGCCTTTGACTTCCCTTCAGAATATGTATTGTTATGAGAAACTTAAACCACCACGACTAGGACAAGCAAAAGCTATTTATTTCAAGTCTGCTGAGGCAAGGGAGCCAGTGGCCATCACATGCATGTCAGGGAGAACAAGGGCAGAGGGAGTAGGATGGCCAGAAAAGAAATGGCTTGACCTTGGGCTCCTGGAGCCTGTGGTTAGATATTGGCCACAGTGCGGTGTGTATTTGGCCTTCTCGGTTGGTCCTAGTTTAAAATGGGGATAAACATTAGGAAAGTTGCCTGCTATTAATTAAGTCTTGGCCATTTTGGTTGTTATACGGTTATTGTTTGACTTCCTGGGTTTTTGGAGAGAGAGCATGTGATGTCCTCCAAACCTGGCTTAGAGACAGCAGCTGATTCGTCAATGGCGGACGTTGCTGGTTTTGTTTGTGTTTGAGACAGGAAGACCCAGCTGACCCAAAGTTGTCCTTGACCCCCCCCCATCTTTCTGCTTCCATCCTCCAAGCTCTGATTGCTATCTTGTACCACCATGCCTGGCTCAGTGTTCTGTTTTGATACACGGTCTGGCCATTGCCCATTTCTGTATCCAGCCTCTTACGTGGGTGGCTTTGCAAATTAGAATTTGTATTAACTCAAAATATTTAATAGTGCTCTTTGTTGCTCTGGGGATGTACTACTTTAAACAATGATAACTCAATCATCTTATCCTATTAATCTAAGTTCACCCAGAAGTTTGGTCAAAATGGGAAGAAAGAAGACTTTGAAGTAAGCATCATTTGATGGAAACATTAATTCCTGAAGCTGCGTTAGACTCTGGGCTCCCATTGCTGGTTTTTCTTTGAAGCACCCTTAGGAAACCCCCCTCCTGCCCTCCAGCCTCAGTTTCCCACTCTGGAAACCAGAGCTAAGAAGCTTTTGGGGGTGACAGATGATGCCTGACTAATGTGTTGTTATAACAGCCAGCCGATGAAAGCAAGGAGGACATACAAGGATTCTCACAGCGCCAGTGCCCCTCTCACTCTGGGGCGCCCACTCACTGTGCCGTCTGTGCCGCCAGGCTGCATGACCACCCGTGTGGACAATCATCCATAGCCTTCCGGAGCACACACTGCAGACCCTTCCATCCACCAGGGTCTCCTCCAGAAGGCTGAACTCAGCCGAACCCGCAGGCGCAAGCACTGAATGAACAGACAAGCCACAAGCAATTAACACACAAGGCCCTAAAATTACAGTTTCTTAGTTCCAAAGATGAGAAGATTATCAACACACGTTAGCACCCTCTCCAGGGAGGACAGAGCTGGGCGTGGGGACACCCAGGTGAGCACCACTGCATCTGTATTTGTTGTCTTATCTTTTCGAAAGTGAAAAGCGTTTTAAATGTCAGAAACCTGGAATGGCAACATAATCAAGTATGTGAAAACAAACTTTAGCTTTTTGGACCATCCAAGTGCCAGAAACTCAGGTTTCCTATCGGCACTGACGAGGACAGGAGCAAGCACATTGGCTAAGTTCTGAGACTCGGCTAGCTCCGTGTAAGCGCCAGGCTCAAGCGTTATCTTAGAAGCCCTGGCTGCCACTTCATCATTGTACAGATAAGTAAGAAGTCAGCGAGAGCCGGGATCACTGTCGAAGACCGAGCAGCCGCTGGGTTCAGACTGACTCAAGAGCGGCTTCCACTAAACCCCTGATCTCTGACTAAAGGCGGCTAGGATTCGTTTCGATTGACCTTCATCTGTCTCCCAAGCAGGCACCCACCGGCTCCGAGAGTCTCCCACTGAAACTCTTGAGAGTGACTTAAGCAAACCACGGGTTAACAGTCTTAAGCCATGGCTGCTCTGTCAAGTCCTGCGGCAGCGGGTACCAGCAGTGTGGCAGAGCCCTAAAGCGTGCTGTTTTATTTTACCCGTAGAAATAAGTCGTCTTCTCAAAGTTTTCCGGCAGCTTACAGAAATTTTACCCAACTGCATGGATAGCAATTATCCACATAATTGATAGAAATGATAGGGACGAAGGCACCCTGCCCCCTGGAAATCTGAGACTCTTGATCTTCAGGCCCCTGGAGAGAATTTCCAACATGCACCAGCAGGGAGCGCCCGTTGTGCCGTGTGAAAGGCTTCCCATCAAGTCCCATGGGCCCCTGCTGGGTCATTATCCCCAGTTAGAAGTACGGCAAGTGCAGCCCCCCGCCAGGGATATGCCCAGATGGCCAGTCACATGATGAGAGAGGAGGGGGAGCCTTCTGGCTCCCTCTGCTCCAACTTACCCAATTGAAATCCCTTGACTCTTTACCTGCCTCTCTTTTCACTGGAAAAGAAAAGAGGGAAGGAAGAAGAAACATCCCTACTGACCAAGCTTGTGTGTGTGTGTGTGTGTGTGTGTGTGTGTGTGTGTGTGTGTGTG
>JAQHUG010000235.1:1725573-1740157 GCA_028555095.1 Dicrostonyx torquatus | reverse complement strand
TGTGTGTGTGTGTGTTGCTGAACACAGAACTCAAGCAGCCTTCCACTGAGCCACAACTCCCCCCCAGCCCCGGTTCTGATACCACATATAAATAACCTTCCTGCGGCCCATGGTGGTAGCTCAAAGTCACGTGGTACATATGGCTGACTCCACCAGAGCCTAAGAATAGACTGGGTTCCCTGACAGAGGGCCAGAGAAGGAAACAACAACTGAAGAGGCTGGTTTACTATTTGCCCGGATTAGCCCCCTCCCCAGGCCTCAGGAAGGTTGTGAGGACTGGAGAAGATAACGAGGATCTAACCCACCCCAAGTTTCTACAGAAACTTAACGGGTTTCTATAGAAATGAAACATGTCCTTGAGTCATGTGCTGTTTGATATAGACAAAGGAATAGATGTTCGCTGGTCACAGGACAGGAAGAATTTGAGTTGGTCTTGACCAGGAAGCTTCTTCCCTGCTGGCTAGCTTTCAACATACTGAATGCAGGTTGCCAGGGGCAAGGGGTTGGACCTGTCATCAATAGTCTTATGGCTGTGAATCCTGTGGACTGCGGTAATGACCAATGCGGCAAGATATGCCCATGGGTGCAGTAGTGGCATGATAGTGGATTTCTGATTGGGCTGAGGCCCACTCTACCATCCACAGGAGGAAAGGAGTGCCTGGTACTATCAATCTGACCAAGAATCCGCGGGTAGAGAGAGAGCTCCCAGGCCCCAGGAGCGAACTATTACTATCATTCTGCTAAATGGAAATTTAACTTACACCGTGGGAGGGAAAAAGATGTTCATGTGTGCCAATGATCCAGCAACACAGAATGCAGTAGGCACTTGTGACCCCGCTGTCCCAGTGGATGCGCTAGTGCGTGAGTTCACGGGAGTGTGTGAATACACGAATCTTGTCTTCATCTCAAGAGTCCAATCTTAGCCAGGCGGTGATGGCACAGGACTTTAGTCCCAGCACTCGGGAGGCAGAGACAGGCAGATCTCTGTGAGCTCAAGGCCAGCCTGGTCTACAAGAGCTAGTTCCGGGACAGGCTCCAAAGCTACAGAGAAACCCTGTCTCGAAAAACCAAAAAGAAAAAGAAAAAAAAGAAAAGAATCCAATCTTAGAGAACTGAGCATCAAAGGGCCAGCGGTGGGGAATCTTTACGACTTGTTACCTCTCTGTGAGGAAACATCTGACCCAAGCCATTGGGCGGAAGGGGGAGTTTTTGCCTTATGGTTTTAGCAAAGGAGGAATCTGTCATAGAAGAAAAGCATGGCAGTGGGAGCATGAGGTGCTGGGGTCACGTGTCTGCATTAAAGTGCTCAGCTGGCCTTTCCCTCCTTTCTTCTGTCTGGGACCCCAGACCGTAGAGTGTTGCTACCCACTCACATTCAGGCCGGGTCTTCTCTCCTCATCTAATTCTGTCTGGAAACACCCGCACAGCCCAGAGGCGTGTCTCCTAGATGATTTCAAACCCAATCAAGCCGATGAAGATGAACTGTCATGGGTTCTAAATACCGTCACTACACTGGCCTCTGGGATGGCAAAGTCCATCACCCCCGCCCCCATCACAGGGCGTGACTCACTGCTCTCTGGCTTTCTGGAAGTCATGTTCCTTCTTTGCTGGTCTAAAAGTTAAGAGAGCATCTCTTGATGATTGTAGTTTGTATTTTAGTTACTTTTCTGTCGCCATGACGAAAAATAATTTTTTTAAAAAAATGGCCAAGTATGTAATGGCGGGGAAGGGGAGGGGATCACGGTTCCAGAGGATTAGAGTCTATGATCATGGTAGGAAGCATGGAGCAGTAGCCGAAACCTTACATCTGATCCGTAAGCAGAAGGTGAAGAGTGCTGAGAATAATGGTATGGGTTAAAAAAGTTCCCAGTGTGACGTACTCAGTAACGGCTGAGGGGGCACAGCAGTGATGTTGAGTATGTGGGGGGTGAATGTGGGTGCTGGCCTCCTTGGCCTGGCTCAGTGTGGATATGCCTCAATGGACCGTGGCTTTGTGGGGTTTGGATTTATTGGGGTTTTGTTGTTGTTTGTTGTTGCTCTTGTTTTAGTTTGGTTTTTTTTTTTTTTTTTTGAGGCAAGGTCCCACACTGTAGCCCACGCTGACCTCAAACCCAAGGCAGTTTTCCCGCCTCAGATCTCCTAATTGCTGGTATTATAGATGTGACCCCTCAAACAGACGTTCATTCATTCGTCCCGGAAGGCTGGCTAAGAAATGATGCATTGTAACTGTGCAAAGGAACCAAACCTGAACAGCACTTATTGAGGGTGGTGCTGGGAGGTTCAACCCCCGTTTCCTGGAAATGCCAACAAAATAAGCTGATGAAAGAGACTGTGGAATTCCCCTCCCCCACACCGTCTCCGCTAGTCACGTGTGTCCTCTTCACACGTACCTGTTTCCCAGTCATTGGCATGGCCATAAGCATTCAACGCTGATCCGCCATTCCCATAGAAACCTTGCAGTGTTCAGTCAGTAGCCAAGCATAAGGCTAGGCGAGGATTCACAGAAGGAGAGAAGAAGCAGGAAACTGTCTTCCAACCCCTCCCCCCTTCATCCATCTGCACTACAGTCCCACAAGCACAGAGCAAAATGGCCTCCTCGGGGTCCCAGGAAGTTTGGAATCAAGGTTTGAGTTGGAAACCCAGATCCCAAATCCTGTGCCTCTTCTGCTGGGGCCACCACACCCTGGAGTCATAAAGCAATGTTCAGAAAGGATGACCTGGGTGACGGTGAAATGACTGCATTTGGCACAGACTTAGAGGAGTTCAGTTTTAAAGGGCTTAAAAAAGGAAAGCTCTCAGTTGCAGAAGTTGAAGCAACAAGCAAAGTGGGAAGGAACGGTTGCACAGATGAGCGAGCCCAGGGCCCAAACCTTCCCATGACCACCGCAGTGAATGCAGGAGATGATGTGTGGGCCTGTGAAGCCGGTGATAGCCACCTGCTACGGAGGAGGGTCTGTTCTGCAGGTGGAACATAGGGCTTCCTCTGAAATCTCCTTTTCCCGTACTCCTCTTAGGCTGGAAGCCCTAGTGAGACCACTTGGGTCTGAGACAGAGGATATGAGTCACTGCGCTGTCCCACCAAGCCATTAGCAAACTGTGTGTGGTAAAAGGACTCTCATCACGCAGAGCCCCAGAGGGAACTTTCAAAGCATAACCTCTTGATTTGAGCCGCATGGCTTACCAAACCGCAGTTGAAGGCTATTGATCCTTTTGGGGACATCTTGTAAAAACTGCCCAATTTGCTTGTCACATTTATCTGCACACTCTCTGTGGCAGGAATGACTCCATAGGGGTCAGTTTTCTGCTCCCACACGTCTGGCCTCGTTCTAACGGTAAGATTTAAAATGCAGGGAGAGCTGCAGCAGAAGGATGCAGCAACAGGCTGGCCCCGGAGGAGAGCTCAGCTGCAGAGGAGACTGCCACCAAGAGCTGGGACATTTCAGGCCCCCAAAGCTGATTCCAGACTTCATATAAGCCCCATTCCATTTAGGATCCAGAGTCCCCTGAACCCCCCTCTCTCTGTGACCACCTCCCATACCCTACAGATAGGAGAAAAATATTAAAGATATTCTGATGGAAGACATTGTCAAGGGATCTTAGAAGCAAGAACATTTGTCCAATCTGTGTTCTACAGGCCACTTAACAAAACTACCGGTTTTTTGGTGTTTTTTTTGTTTGTTTTGCGCGGGGGGGCTTTCAAGACAGGGTTTCTCCATGTAGTCTGACTTGCTCTGTAGACCAGGCTGACCTCAAACTCTTAGCGATCTGCCTGGCACTGCCTCCCAGTAATGGGACAAAGCCACTCTTTTAAATGTATAGTTGAAGCCAAGAGTGGTGGCAGACGTCTTTAATCCCAAAATCTCTGTGAGTTCGAGGCTACAAAGAGAGTTCCAGGACAGCCAAGGCTGTTACACAGAAGAAACCCTATCTCAGAAAAATAGATATAGATAATGAGAGATGATAGATAGATGGATAGATAGAGATAGGATAGATAGATAGAGATAGGATAGATGCTAGATGATAGATAGATATATAGATAGATAGATATAGAGATAGGATAGATGATAGATGATAGATAGATAGATAGATAGATAGATAGATAGATAGATAGGATAGATGCATGGCTGAATATCAACTACATCAAGACCCTTGTGGAGCCCTTCTCTCTAAACTACATCCCTAATAGTATTAGTGCCTACAGTGCTGTCACTAAAAAGCCACTGCCTAGGGCAAACACAAACTCCTTCATTTCCTTCCTTCTCTCTGTCTTCTCATTACTGTTTGCTTTTAATTTGATTTAAAAATGACTCCTACTGCTGTGTGTAGCTCAGTGGCAGAGTTTGCACCTTCTATGTGCAAGGCTTTGAGTTTTAGGGGGAGGAGGGAGCAGGGGGAGACAGTCATAGTGGGGTACACCTGCAACCCCAGCACTCAGGAGGCCGAGGGAAGAAGACCATGGGTCACAAATCAGTCTTACTTCATGGTGGAGACATGCAATCCTTTATCATAGTCTCCAGCATAAAACCTGCCATCCTTGTAGCCATTTCAAAATACAGATTTATTTTGAAGTTTTATACACATATCTACATATCAAATATAGAAACACTACATTTGAGTGTTTCTTATAATCATATAAAAGATTAATATAAAATATATATTATGAAACATTAACTTACTCTTCTAAGATTGACATTTTCAGGAAATATTCTTTTTTTTTTGTTTTTTTTTTTTCGAGACAGGGTTTCTCTGTAGCTTTGGAGCCTATCCTGGAACTAGCTCTTGTAGACCAGGCTGGTCTCGAACTCACAGAGATCCACCTGCCTCTGCCTCCCAAGTGCTGGGATTAAAGGCGTGCGCCACCACTGCCCGGCTTCAGGAAATATTCTACATAGGCCACCAGACTCCCTCTGCTTAACTCCAATATCTGTGCAAAGATTGTCATTTTTTTGTTGACCAAAGTTTCTGTCCCACCTGGTCCCACAGCCATTTGTCCCAAAGAAATACACAGAGATCTACTACATTAATTATAAACTGGTTGACCTATTAGTTCAGGCTTCTTGTTAACTAATTCTTACATCTTAAATTGGCACATTATTCTTGTCTATGTTAGCCATGTGGCTTGGTACTTTTATCAGTGAGGTGTTCTCATCTTACTTCCTCTACATCAGAATGACGACTGCAGACTGAGCTTTCCTCTTCCCAGAATTCTCCTGTTCTCATTGCCCCACCTCTATTTCCTGCCTGGTTGCCCCACCTATACTTCCTGCCTGGCTACTGGCCAATCAGCATTTTATTAAATTACAAGAGACAAATTTTTACAAAGTACAAGACCATTGTCCCACAGCAATTTTTTTTTTTGTAAGAAAAACAAACATCTATGACGGTCACTCCTGAGTCTTAGAGAGGCTTTCTGAGCTAGGATTCCCTCCTGCGCCTCCTAGGGGCCAGAGGTAGACTGGCGTCACTAAGATTTGGGCATTTTATACAGAACCCCCAAATACAGTGACATATTTGAAACAACAATCCCCAAAGTCCAAGCTCACGCAAGAGCCCCGGACTCAGGAAAGACGAATCTCAACAGCCGGTGTGAAAAAGTCATGTTCTTGGGAACTGAAAAACTACTGGGAAGCTTTGGCACAAGGCTCTTTGTGCCAAGGCCTCAGGGTCCTGTCTTTACCTCCTCAGGAGCTGTTGCTGTTTGTTGAGGTGGCAGGCCCTCTGAAGGTTGTCAACAAATTGGTGACATTTTGTTTTGGGGGGAAGCTTGATGTAGCTACAAAGATGGAACACAGGCAGAAGAGCAAGGGACTCTTGCACAAGCGTGATGACAGAAGCCTTGAGGAGACGACTTGAGATGATGTAGGAGCCCTCCTGAGTTGTTATGGTGCTCACAAGGAGAGTTAGGGAGAGAAGAGGAGACATCTAGCCCACGGGAGAGAGTAGGCCAGCCAGAGTTCACAGGCCACTTCCCATGTGAAGTGTGGGACAGCAAGGTGCAGCTGGCTCAAACAGCAAGTTTGTTTCAAGGGTACAAAACACTTCCCAAAAGCCCATAACTAGAGAATGGCTTGGCCCTACTCAACTCAGCAAACTGTGGGGCCCCAGGGGTAAAGCTGTAGGCGTTCTTCACCCCACCCAGCCTGAAGAGGGCGCTGCAGGGTGCTGGGTTGGGGACAGGCTCTGTCCAAACAAGGTATTACCAGGATGCCTGGCAGTTGCTGAGAAGTTGGTTTCATGCCTGGTTTTGCCATTCCAGGCAGGTGCTGTTCTGAGCAAGGTGGCTCTGAGCAGGTGGGGCTGGTCTTGGATGCCAGGCCTGGCTGTCAGTGGGAGGTATGAGGCAGGTGCTCTTTGGAAATAAACAGGCCCTCCCTGACTTCCAGGGTCAATTCTTGGCGGGAGGTGAGGGGTTTGGAAAATAATTATCCGGGACTGAAAAGGAAGCTATGTGCTCGGGCACCTCCCCATGACCCGGATGCTGGCCTTCTGGGCCTAACCATGCAAGCCGTTTGTCACAGTGGCACAGGTGCAGTACCAGCATGTTCCCTTGTAGCACGCCAGTGGTTTTGATTCTGACACTTGACCAAATGTGGCAGGCCGAAAAAGGCCGTCTTCAGTCCAAGACTCCGAGGAAGCAAATCTTTAGCCCAGAACTTGTCCATTTTGCTGGCATTATTAAGGTCCGCCTCTGGGATAAAAGCCTGGTAGTGCTGAAGGTCCCTAGGAGCCGGCAGTTGGCTGCTGGGCATCATGCCAATAAGGGCCCAGCGCCCTGCGGGACTTGTGAGGGCATGAGAGGCAGGTGTGGAGACCCAGGGACAACTAGAGGATGCCCCAGCTGAGCTCTGGGTCTCAGGGCGCGTGCGGGGCTGGGGTCAGGGGGCGCGCGGGAGAGGGAGGAGCCGCTCCGGGCCGGCGCCCTTAGGGTTGAGAAAGTGAAAGGGCGGCCGCTCCAGGAAGTCGAGAGCAGGAAGCGCGCGGCGCGGGCTGTCGAGCGCAGGTAGGCGCGGGGGCGACAGAGGACCCTCCCCAGCGGCGCGCACCTGCCAGCGGGCCCGCGCCCCGCGCCCTGCGCCCCCGCTTCGGCCTCTCTGCCGTTTGTCTCTGTATGCTGTAGCTGGAGAATCCAGCCAAGTGCTTTTCCTAGAGGAAATCTTTGAAGTAAAGGATCCTAGAGTGGCCTTGGGCGACAGTGTCGGGCGATCCCGGGCGACGCCGAGTTCCCGGGGAAGTGGAAGCAGAAGGCTTCCCAAGGCCCGGGGCTGGGATCGCCTAGCTGTGTTGCCGGGTTCCCTCCCAGTCCCGGGCGACGGTGACAGCTGTGGGGAGCCGGCTGCTGGAGATCCAGCGCTTTGTCTGCAGCCGCGCGTTGGGGACGTGGGCGTGCCCGTAGCCTTCGCCACCGGGCCAGGAGGCTGTACGACCGGGGAGGAGCCGGCTCGCAAAGCCGTTGGGAAAGCTCGCAGCCAGCACCCTTGGTTCTCGGGTTGTTTGTTTGCTAAAGAACTGCTTCCTGGAGCCCGGGCTCAGTGTCCAACGCAGTGACAGCTAACCTTCTGGCGGTAATAAAAGCTTTAAATCACCGGAAAGTCTCCCAGACGCATGCACCGATCTTCCAGCACTCGGGGTCCACCCTGGGATCTTGGTGACCTTACAGGTAAAGATTTACATCTGAACTAAAGACTCTTCCTTACCTTTGTCTAGGTTTGCATTCCTAAACTGCCTTTTCCTGGTCTTCAGAGCTTTCTGCACCTGGGCTCCCGGTTGCCTGCTTGCCCGGCTGCCGGCCCCGGAACTTAAATTGCGTGAAGTTGGGCGAGTTGGTAAATAGATTGGCTTAGCACATTGATTTCTTACTTCATACCTGGTTAGAAGATACCTGGAAATTCCCTCTCATGGGGGATCCGGTTTGCACCCTGTGGTCTTGAGAGTACATTTACTGGTCCAGTTTCCTGGGCAACACCTGGGTTGCGTTGTTCGTTGTGAATGGGCTAAGAGCAGTGGTGGACAGAATTCTGACTCCTTGTATTTATGCCCAGGACAAGTGAAAATGACTGTTTCTGTTTATCTGCCGTGGGAAATGGAGTCTTTAAATGCTTAGAAAGTGCTTAATTGGAGAGGCTGTAATTTGTCTTGATTTAAAACAAAAACTCCTGAAACTTGGAGGGAGTTGTCTGGTTCTCAGGTTTGTCCTTAAATGCCCTCATTTTGACACGTTGCCTTAGGGTGCTATGATTTTGTCCGTGTGCTAGGGGAAACCCTTGAGGCGTTACTCTTTTTTTTTTTTTTTTTTTGAGTCTGTGCTGAAACTAGCTCTTGTAGACCAGGCTGGTCTTGAACTCACAAAGATCCACCTGCCTCTACCTCCCAAGTGCTGGGATTAAAAGCATGCACCACCACAGCCCGGCTGGCATTACTCTTTCTTTTGCTAACTTCTAGCCACTTATGAGTCTCCTTGAAGGGTGGGCGGACCTTGTTCTAGGTGGCTCCGAGCCCTGAGGCTGGAAGGACAGTTCATAGCTGTGTCTTTTCTTCTACTCTTGGCCAGGCTCTGTCGGAAGGGCTAGCCTGCACCGCTTCTGAGCCTGGTAGGGCTGCTGTGTCACAATGCAGTAGTTCCTAATTGTTGTCCCTTCCCTGTCTAATAACACTGCCTTCTTATCCTTTTCTTTAATGGGCTGAAGTTTACTGGGTGCTTCTAAGAGGTGACTTTTAAAAACTTCTTTTCTGTGTTTAGGCTATCCGCCTATACACTGGAGCCAGTCAGCCAAGCCACGTGCTCCCTCTCTGGGCGGGGATGGGCAGGAGGAAGTGTGTTTATGCCTGAGAAGGTGCCCCCAGGCAAACAGAAGGCCTGGGATTAGACTCCTAGCTGGGCTAGCCCATCTCTCCCGTTAGAGCCCTGGTTCTCAAGCTTCCTAACTCTGAGACCCTTTAATACAGTTCCTCACCCCCATGAAGTTACTTTGTTGCTGCTTCCTGTTATTTTGCTACTGTTGTTGCAGTGTAAACATCTGATATGCGACCCCTGTTGGGGTTGCAACCCACAGGCTGAGGACCACTGTTTTAGAGTGAAGGCTAAGCCTTGGGCTCCAGGAAGGGATGTCAGTAGTCAGCCTGACCAGGGATTTTGAGGGAACAGATTTTGGGGATGTTGTCCAGGCCAGCAAAGAAAGGACTTTGTTAACCTGAGTTCTCAGCACCCCAAATGTGGAATCACCATCTGTCCATCCCAAGGTGCACTTCCTGTGAGCATGGATAGCACATGTACACACACACACACACACACACACATGCACACGCACGCACGCACGCACGTACGTACGTATGTCAGGGGAAGCCGGGAGCTTTTTTTTCTCTTTAGACCTTCTGAAACTTTGCTGTTGGACCAGGTTTTGCTGGATGACACACATAGATTTTGCTGGTAGCAAAGGGTGATTTTTTTCAGTATTTTGATGGAGGAAAAAAATTAGACCCTGATTATCCATTTTCAAGCCTTGTACAGTTGAAACCAAATCCTTTAACCCAAAGCCCTCATCACAGTTAATTCACGGGTGCACTCGAAGCCTACATAGGATCAAAGCCCAAAGAACTCCTTTTGAGCAAACCTTTTTTGAAAGATAATCATTTACATATGGATATTTGAGGCCAAGTCCTACAACTTTTGATCTAATCCAGAGGCAGGATCTCGCTACTATGCTCTGGCTGGCCTGGTACTCGCTAGGTAACCCTGACTGGACTCCAACTCAAAATGGTCTTCCTGCCTCAGCCTCTTGAGTGATGGGATTGCAGGCAAAAGCTACGAGGCTGGCTCCGGCTGAGCTCCTTGCTCCTGTCCTGTGCTAGGATATAGGACAGGGAAACCCTTCCCTCCCAGAAGCCCGCAGAACCGCCCACATTGGTATTAATGGACTGTCTGCTGTGTACCAGGCCCTGTGCCAAGGCCTTCCTGAGATCATGGCTTTGTATAACAATGTTGAGGCCATTAGGTCATCACCCTCATTTTGAGCTGGAGAAGTTAAGGGAACAGATTGGCTAGTGGGCCTAGGCTTACCCACTGTGGGTCTGTGTAGGGTCAGGAATGAGGGACACTTGCTAAGGCCCCCATGGGACCCTGAGAAAGGTGGAGCTCTCCTGGCTGGGGTAGAAAGGGCTTCTATACCTCCACGAGGGTTGTGGGGCTGGTTTCTGGGCTAAACTGTCTTCAAGGTTGTTGGCTGTCTGCAGGTGAACTGTGGGGTTTGGGACCCAAAGCCTCTGCCCTGCGACTCCACTACTGAGCTACACGCCCAGGACATGTGTTGAGGCAGAGAAGTAGTTTCCACTTTGGAAAAATACAATGCCTTGGGGAAAAATATGCCCTGAGGGTGGTATGGGGAATCAGGTTAGGAGACCGCCTGCCTCAGCGCTGGGCTCCTTATCAGTTCTCTGGCTTTGTTCTGTCCCACCTAGCTTCACCTTTCTTCAGCCCAGCCTTCAGAGCAAGCTCATTTTCCAAACTGATGAAGTGAGCACCGGAGACAGATCCACAGTGGCTGATGGGAAGTTCATCCCCAGAGTTAGGTGTGGCAGGCTCAATTGCAGAACCACAGCCTAAGCAACTGACGATGGATCCCTTCTGCTGTTTTTAGCCCAGGCCCATAATCCTCCCTTGCCGAGGCTCACAGGAGTCCTAGTGGGCAGTAATGGAGCGACCAAGTCCAGTGCCCGCCCCCACCCCATGCTCTGATCATTGTGCGTGTGACTAAAACAATAGACAATTGCTTTGGGGCAGACTGGCCAGACTCGCGTCTGGAAGCTCTAACAGCACTGTTTAGGTGCCCACTTCCCTTCAGGAATCAGTAGAGCATCCCATGAGCTCCATTTGAGCGTTCTGCCCCAGGGCATCCATGGTGGGAGCTTCCTTTGGTATCAGAAGTGTAACTTTGATCAGATGTGGGCGGCCTCTCCCCATCTGTGGAATGACTTCTGCCTGCCAGCGGCTCAGAGGTATGAACATCAGGACTACAGCTTTTATTTATTTATTTGGTCTTTCGAGACAGGGTTTCTCTGTGTAGCTTTGGAACCTGTCCTGGAACTAGCTCTTGTAGACCAGGCTGGCCTTGAACTCAAAGAGATCCGCCTGTCTCTGCCTCCCGAGTGCTGGGATTAAAGGCTTGCACCACCACCCAGGACCTCAGATTCTTAATGTCTTTCTCCCATAGAGCTCAGCCAACTCAGATGGAAGGAAGAGGGGACATGACTCAGTAGGACATGCTTGCTGTTGCTCCCCAGGCTGTGTGAACTGCAAGGCTGTCAAAAAGAAAAGAACCTTAACCTGTTTCCTGAATCATCCGATTTTGGGACTGGAGCTCCTGAGGTCAGGGGCGACGTAAATGGCTCGACTCCCCGTGGGCATCCGTTTCATCATCTCCTTCTCCCGGGATCAGTGGTAAGCTCTGGAGTGGTGATGTGTGGGGCAGAGCGGCAGGGTGCATTGGGTGGCCTTTTCACCCATGTTTCAGTATGGAGCATGGGTGTCAGGCTTTCTCATACATAGCTTTGGCGTGGTGGCCCTCAAGAGTCCTGTGTTTTGGTGGTGACATCACAGACAGTATTTGGACTCCTAATCTGTCAGGAAGGAAAAACTCATCTTTTCTTTTTTTATTTTTGTGGCATGTTGCGATATAAAATAGTTTCACACTATCCCAGAATGGAGGATAACACAAGTTTATTTATTAGGGGGAAAACTCACAGAAAGAGTGAGTTTTACGTTGAGTGCTTGGGCACTAACAAGTTAAACGGACAAGACAAGTGGGCAAGAAAAAGGGCTTTCCTCGCACGGTCATGGAGGTTCAGAGGGTCATGTGTGTCCCGTGGTGTATTTAGAACCTGGGGCTTACTACCATCTCTAATAGGAGACGTGGGGAAAGGCACTTAGCAGGAAAACAGATGGCTTTTTGAAATGAAAAAAAAGAAAGTCCTTAAGAGCACAGGCAACAGGAGACCATAATGCCTATTATCAGTGGAGGAGCCACCTTGCCTTTCTGGTTGCTTCTAGGAGACAGTTCGTGCCCCTGAGGTTTTCTGTGGTCTTTCTCAGGAAGCTCAGCTCCCCCTCTGCTCAGCATGGGGCCGTCTACACAGTCTCGTTCTGGTCCACTCACCCCCTCACACAGTCTGCTCTTCCAGAAGCTCTCAGGATGGGTTTGGGAACCTCTGCAGCTGGCTTCCCTCCACAGCTCTCCCTTGAGGTCAGCTAGGGATCCAGTCACAACCCTTTACACACGTACCGGGAGACGGTTTAGCTTCTCTTGTAGACCTATGGTGTGCTCTTGTGTCTACAGATTGCTACCGTTTACTGTTTTTCTTGTCTGTTCCTCCTACTTTTACGTAGATGGGTGTGGTAGGCGTTGTACAGTTTTTATTTTTTAGATTTTGCCTTTTGCTGGGCATGGAGCCCAGTGGTGGAGTGCTGGTCAGCATGAGGCCCTGGGTTAAGCCTTTAATCAGTGGTCATGGTAAGTACCATGTCCAGTGTCCAGCAAGATCTTCGACGGTTCCCCTTCCATCTAGAATCTGACAGAGGGCCGCATGTTGCATTTTGCCATCTTGTGGGGTTTGCCTCCTTCAGTCTAAAAATGTCCCATGGACTCTCTGTCTTTTATGACCTTGACTCAGGGAAAGGTTCAGACACAGGTTTTATGGGTTGTCTCTCATTCTGGATATGCAGGTGTTCTTGGCTAGAAAGTCAGACGGCGCCTTCTGGCAGGTGGGGCTGGGGAAGAAAGGGGCTAAAGATGCTGTGGGGGGAGGAGGAGGGACTAGAGTATGGAGGTTGTTTGTGATCTAACAAATGAAGCTTGCTTGAAGATCAGAGTGGGGAGCTACTAGTCAGCCATAGAGGCCAGACAGTGGCAGCACACACCTTAATCCCAGCACCCGGAAGGCAGAGGCATTATGGGTCTCTGTGTTCAAGGACACCCTGGACTACACGAGATTGCTCCAGTCTAAAGGAGAATCAGAGCCAGGTGGTGATAGCTCACACTTTTAATCCCAGCACTAGGGAGGTGGAGACAGGAATATGGCTGGGCAGAGAGAGGAGTATAAGGCAGGAGGAGACAGGAGCTCAAGGCATTCAGCCTGAGGATTTGTGGACACAGGATCTTGCCCCCTTCAATCCGAGAATTCAGTAGAGGTAAAAGATTTCTCTAGCCGGGCGGTGGTGGCGCACGCCTTTAATCCCAGCACTCGGGAGGCAGAGGCAGGCGGATCTCTGTGAGTTCGAGGCCAGCCTGATCTACAAGAGCTAGTTCCAGGACAGGCTCCAAAGCTACAGAGAAACAATGTCTCAAACAAACAAACAAACAAACAAAAAAGATCTCTCTAATGGCTGGCTCCTTTACTTCTCTGATCTTTCAGCACTTACCCCGAGGTCTGACTCAGGTTCTTATAATTAAGACCAATTCAAATGCATGCTGCAGGAGGTGGAATGAGAAGGGACCTCAGAGGTCCAGCGCAGGTACGACGCACACCTAGCTCCTGGTCTCCTTCTGTGTGCGGCTGGTCTGCATACCCGGCTCGGGGTCTTCTGTGTGTGCCACTTACCACTGACAGGAGCCAGGGCCTCAGAGACACACTCATGCCTTGACTGGCAACAGCAGCAGAAGTTGGGCAGGAATGCCCTGCCATGCCAGGAAGCAAAGCCGTGAGTAAAACATGAAGGAACCGTTGCTTGCTGACAAGATCTAGAACAACTTGAGACTTCAAATAATTGATCCTAGGAGCCGATGGTGGCCCACCGACTGAGAAAAGTACCCTGATGTATCCTCACAGATGTCCCAGCCTGTGAGCCACTGGACAGGATCATGCTTCCTTCCTCAGGAGGCCAGCCAGCCTCTGGGATCAGGGACCTGGTAGCCGGGACCATCTCCATCATCTCATAGCCGGCTCCTACAAGATTCTTATTCTCTACTGAGTGTGGGAAACGGTCCTGTTGCCAAGGCAGGTGGCGTCTTCAATGACCAGTGTCAATCTGAATGACATCTGTCTCCTGATCCAGGCGCTGACAAAGTCTGTATCTGGCTGCGTGGTTTCTGAGTTCAGAAAGGGTTAGGATTCGTTTCTAAACCAGCCACACTGACGAGTAATTCTCAAAAAAGCACTTGTTGAGTCCCTATGTGACCGAGGCAAGTGACACCCAACCAAGACCAGGTGGTGCCACAGTGGCTTACCACTGCTTCTCTGAGGATCATGATACTCAAGGGCATTGTATTAATTGCTTCTCTCATCTCTATGGCCTGCAAAAAAGTAGCTTAAGGGAGGAAGGGCTTCTTGTGCGTGTCTGAAGGTACAGTCCCTCCATGTAGCGAGGGAAGCTGCTGTCGGCTGCCTTGACAGAAACACGAGGCTGCTTTGCTCTGATCTCCGTGGTACAGGAAGTAGGGCCAGTCTGTAAGCCTCGAGGCCCACTCCCCAGACAGCCATTTCTAAGACCCCTCCCCAAAAGGTTTTGCCACCTTCCAAAGCAGCACCACCAGCTAGTAACCAAACGTTCAACACAGGAGCCGTCCGTACAATATGATTGGCAGTCAAGGATAGCAAT
>JAQHUG010000235.1:1682437-1721124 GCA_028555095.1 Dicrostonyx torquatus | reverse complement strand
GAAAGAAAGAAAGAGGATGACAATAAAGCTAGCAGGTAGAACAAGGGCTCCTGAAGAATCCTGAGGGACCTCAGTCACTTAGACCAGGATTCAGGATTGCTCTTCCATGAAAGCATGGGACCCACTTCTCCCAGAGACCAAGCGGGGACAGATGACCACTAGCTGAGAGCGGCTATTACTTGTAGACCCTCTTGGAAGCCTGCAACTGCTGCCTTTCCCATACCACAGGTCCTCTAGGAAGCTGAGGCCAAAGGAAGAAGGGTGACTTTGGAAACTGAGGAAGTAGGCTGGTCCCACTTGTAGATAAAGGCTTCCTTTTCTGCCTTTGGGAAATCCTGCCTGTTCTTCTTCATTGACCTTTGACTCCAGCCCTCAGGAGGAGGCTTGTGAGCCCTGCCTCCATGAGGCTCTTTCTTATGGCTTCACCAGCAGCAAGAGCCCCTTTGCCCGCACGCAGGCTTTGTTCCACCTTCCCCCAGCCACCTGGAAAGGGGCCTGGTGGAAAGTGTGACTGAATGAAACCTAGTGAGGACTGAGGAATGTAGTCTGTCAGGGCCAGGCCCTCCTCATCCCTTATCATCACAATAGGAGAGTTTCAATTCCGGCAAGGGGTTGACAGAAAGCCTGAGGCCACTGAGTCATCCTTTCCTCTACTCCTGCAAAGCAGCCCTAAGCAGTGGTCACTGGAAGATATACAGGCTCCTGAGTCCTACTGAGAGCCTCTGAAGGGAAACCCATGCCCAGGCTGCCCTGTCTTGTGCGCTGGAAGAAAGTGTCTGGGGAGGAGCTAGAGCCTGCCTGGGAGCTGGAAATGGCACTGCGGAGGTCAGTGGGTGACTCATAACCAGCCTCAGGCTCAGCGCGTGGGCCAAAGGATAAAGAGAACCTGTGCTGTCCCAGGGAGCCTTTCACAGACTGAGATGCTGCTTGTCCCTTGCTGGGGCAGACCCAGCTCTGTCTCCTGAGTGCTGGGATGAACTCTGTTTGCATTTCACAGGTTTACTTTCTTCTTGTCACCTTGTACGTTGGGATGAGTGTCCTGTGAACTTTCCACTCTGTTTCCCCAGGGAGAAGAGAGCTCAGACAATTCTGTTTTCTGAAGCCGATTTCTACATGCGGGTTCTTTCCCACAGAGCGACCACCCTCCTTCCTCCACCTCAACCAGGGCCTTTGTTTAAGTCTGGGAATGCTAATTTTAGCCTCTAATTTTTTTTAAAAAAAGCATCCGTTTATTACTTTTGTTTATGTGCGTATGGGTGTGGGTTTGCTCCTTCATGATGGATTGTGGAAGGTCAGAGTACAGCTTGCAGGAATAGAGTCTCTCCTCCTTCGTTCTGGGGTTCAAATTCAGGTCATCAAGCTTTCCTTGTGGATCTCTTCCTCTGACTGGCCCAGGCTTTACCCCTTCTCATCTCCAGGCATGAGCATCCTAGGGAGACTCTCACTTCTTGGGGTGGGGTTCATGGTTTCAGAAATCTTGTAGTCAGAGAGGGGGGAGAGACTTGTCTCCCCAGCATGTCTTCCTTCTTGTCAAGCAGGCTGGCTCCGTGGGCTTTGAAGTAAATGGCAGATGCAAGCAAGGGTTTCTCTGGGTGCAGGGAGTCACTCAAGCAAATGAACTGAACGAGAGACAGGGCCTGTGGGGGCCATGTAGGGGATCGAACCCTCAACCCATGGTCTCTGACACTGTTACTGGGTAGACAGCTGTCAAACATGCCTTGAATTACAGAGCCCCCAGGAGGAATCCACTCAAGAACTGAAGATGTCGGCATCCCCCAGCTCCTGCAGGGCTTCGGTGGTCTCGGTTCAGACAATCAGGGATAGCAGTGTTTTTGGTGTCCTGAGACTGTCATAAGATTGTGAGTGGGGTTGGTGCGTGACGAGTGCACAGATGACGGAGTGTGACACCTCTCATGCCCCGTGTGCTACATGTGTTCCAGGTACCGGGCCTTCATCTTCCTGCTGACATTCCTGCTGTACACAAGCTTCCACTTGTCCCGAAAGCCCATCAGCATCGTGAAGGTAAGAGATCTCACTCACACACACACACACACACACACACACACACACACACACACACACACAGCTATCTGATAATCTGCCTGAAGCCTGGGGACTCCGGGAGCCAGAGGGCAGAAGGATGAGAGGGCCGGGAGATTGTTAGAGACCGCTTATCCCAGCATCTTCCTTTTAGGGTCTTTTGCTGTGGTTTGTTTTATTTTTCTTTTTCAGAAACTCAGATCTTTACAGTGTTTCACGCTTTATCCCCTCAGGGGCACATCTCCATCTGACTACATCACCAGAATTCCCAAACTTAATTAAATATTTATGTTGTCTGGTTTTTTTTTTTTTTTTTTCCTGGCGAATCCCGTCTTAAACGCTTCCCCAAGCGGCTCCAACACTTGGTACAGTTTGACCCCCTTGCCTGGTTCTGGGACCCTCTCTGTGGCTCACACACTGAGTGTACACGGGAGAGCAGGGGAAGGGCCGGGGACAGGTGTCCCACTGGACCTCAAGTCCTCTCTATTGACATCAGAACTAGGGAGGAAGCGGGTGTTTTCTCACCTTACTTGTGGGCCAGTGGCAGGAGTAGCTTTTGACTTATAGAAGAAACAAGACTGCTGCAGGCTGCTGCCTCGCGCCAAGACCCACCTATTTATGGCTCTGTTACGCACTTGCCTTCCATCTGCCAGTAGGCACCTGATCCAGGACTCTGGTACTGTGACCTTCCCAGCTGAGCAGGGCTAGCTGCCCTTCAAGGGCTCCCAGCATTGGAGACAAGGTAGGGGCCTGCTGTGCCTGGGTGCCTTCTCCATTTACTAAGAAGGTTCCAGAGTTTTTCCTTAGCTCCTGGTAGCCAGGAGTTTGCTGTGGAAACGAAACACTCGGAGACCTTTAAGAGAGGTTTCAAAGAGACCTGAGGGAGTAGGAAAGCAGTCAGTGGCATTAAAAGCCAATGTGATAAGGGCTCTGACATAGGCCCCAGTGACCAGCCCTGGAAATTTGAATGCTGTCTCTGTGACTCCTCTTGCTTAGAGAAATTCCTTGGTGGCTCCAGACAGAGGCACATCACAGAAGGCAAATTTGGCAGGTTGCCCTGCAGGGGCCTGAGTGAGCACTGAAGACCTGGGGTCAAACAAGGTCAGGGAGCCTTCCTGGGGGACCCAGCTGGAAAGATTGGGCCTGCCCATGTGGGAGGGACCACCTCCAGTCCCAGACTGAAGGTGGAGTGTCACCAAAGAGTCACTTACCTATGGGACAGGTTTGGTGAGTATTCTGGGGCTGGCCACCAGAGGGTCTCTGGGGCACCTTCTGACCCTTGAACTCCACCTGCCAAGCGGGAGGGGTTTTGCCAGGAAGGGTGTGAACAGGTCCAAGGTCACACTCTCCTCGCCTTAGGTGTGCACAAGTCACCATTGGAGCCTCTGAGTTTCTTGAGGAAGGGTCTTGGTTTGAGCCAGAATCCCATAACCAATGGTCTGCTGTGTTCACTGTCTAATGCGGACCTCATGGCATCCCATGGGTGTCATGGGGAGTAAGTGAGCGTGTGGTAGTGTCCTCTACATTGGTCCTCTGGTCCCAGAGTCTCTTATTATTTTTTAAGGTCTATCTATTTTTATTTATGTGTATGAATGTTTTGCCTACATGTATGTGTTAGGGAAAAAAAAATCCTAAAAAGGGCGACTCCCCCAGAACAAAGAAATCCAATTAGATCAGATCAACCCGAATTAAAATGTCCATCATTTTATTAAATACAATGCTCTTGGGTGGCCTAGCGCATGGTGGGGAGACAGGAAAGTGGGGAGCACATGCAAACAAGGAACCATGTGTTTCTCCTCTGGGAGCCTACTTAAATACCCTGTGGGAGTGGTATGCTGGGATTTGGAGTCCAGACTAATGTAACTCCTAGGCCAGGGGGGGCTGGGATGGACGCCAGGGGCTGGAGGCTACTCTCCAGACTTAACGGTATGTATGTGTATTGTACGCATGCCTGGGGCCCTCAGAGGTCAGAAGAGGATGCCAAATATCCTGAAACGGGAATTATGAACAATTGTGAGCCACCGTGTAGGTGCTGGGAACCACGCCAGGGTTCTATGCAAGAACAGTCGGTGCTCTTAGCTGTTGAGCCATCTCTCCAGCCCTGGGTCTCTGCTCCTGACAGTGCTAGCCTGGAATCCCCAGGACAGCTAATTACTTGCATATGGTCAGCATCTCGCGTAGTTCCCTTTACCGCCCAGACTTTCCAGTGTACCTGTGTATGCAGGCTGCTTTGCCTCTTGACACAGACAAGACTGTAGAAGTGATGTAGACATCACTGAACCTTGGGAAGCGTGCACTCGCTGCAGCTCCCACTGTAAATGACACAAATGACCCTGGGGACGGGAACGATTCTCTCAGGGACCCCATGACTCACCATCTGCAGTCTGTATTTCCCAGAAGGGTGTAACAAAGCTGGAATACATTTGCTTACTGGACTTGGACCTGGCGGCTGAGACTGAGCTGGGCTTCGCCAGTGATCATGACTCACTTCAAGTGTTGCCGGGTCAATCAGGGTTACATTTGCCTTGAATCATCACTGATTACTTTTATTTTTTCTCCAATTTAAAAAAAAAATGTGCCTTTAAAAACACGATGATAAACCCAGGGCTGGGAGGACAATGTTGTCCCTTCCCATGGTCCTCCACCTGTAGCCATCTTTATTTGAGGCAGATGTCTTCCCTGGCTGGTAGACAGATGGGGTTTGTGTCCACGTGGAGGGGAACTTTTGGGGGCTCTCCTCCAGGCTGGGCCAGAGCAGAACCTGTAAATAGGTGGTTTCTCAGAGAATTACTTTTGCAGGGTCCCTGGAGTGTGTGTAGACAGTTCTCTTTGTGCACAGAATTGAAAATGGTAGGAACCCCAGGGCAAACAGTAAACAAGTCAGAAGGGCCAGAGCTGTCAAAGAAACTGTTTTCTGAAGTTACAGCACTTCCTAAGGCCACGGGGAAAACCTCGGAGAGATTTCCTTTATAGACAAGGTCTCAGGATGTGCCCCTCACTGGCCTGGGACTCACCAAGTAGGGCACACTGGCCTCGAACTCTCGGAGATCCGCCTCTGCCTCTCAAATGCTGGTGATGCAAAGATTCCCAGGGAACATTATATATAGCTAGAATCCACTGTCCTTTTTTTTTTTTTAACTTTTTAAGTACATTTATTTCTTTATGTGTGTGGGGTGTGCACTGGGAGGTCAGAAGATACCCTGTGGGAGTTGGGTCTCTCCTTCTACCTGGTTCCTCAGGCTTGTAGCAAGCACCCTTGCCTGCTGAACTGTTTGCACCAGCCTTGACATACTCTTTTGGCTGGTCAGTTCTTTTCTGTGTGTGAGAAAGAGTGTGTGAGCAAGCAGAAACCAGAGATCAATTTCAGGTGTCATTTTTTTTTTTTTGATTTTGTTTTTGTATTTTTTTTGTTGTTGTTGGGTTTTTTTTGTTTTGTTTTTCGAGACAGGGTTTCTCTGTAGCTTGAGAGCCTGTCCTGGAACTAGCTCTTGTAGACCAGGCTGGCCTCGAACTCACAGAGATCTGCCTGCCTCTGCCTCCCGAGTGCTGGGATTAAAGGCATGAGCCACCACTGCCCGGCTCAGGTGTCATTCTTAAGTCATGTTTTACCCTGTTTGGAGTCTGAGTCTCTCGCTGACCTAGAACCCACCAAGTTGGCTAACCTGGCTAGCCATCCATGCTTAGAGATGTGCCTGTCTCTGCCTCCCTCCCCAGTGCTAGGATTAAAAGCACTCACTACTATGCCCAACCCCTCCCCCATGGGTTCCGGAGTTCTAATTCAGGCTCTCCTGCTCACAAGGCAGATACTTTAACTGACAAGGCTAATCTCCTAGCCCTGATCAGTTCTTATTAAACAATTGCCGTAACAAGCTGATAGATTTTTCTGTGTAGCTTGTTGAAAGATAATCCTGTAAATGTTTGCAAAGGACTGCATTGACATAAACTGTGTTCCTCAAAGGACACATCCCCTCCCCAAAATGCCTCTTGGCAGTCAGCCCATGGGAGCCTAGTATGTTTCTCTGCAGCCCAATGTAAGAATTTGCTCGACGTGGCTTCATTTTGCTTAATTGCCATGCCCGCCCCCCCGGACACCTGGTTTTCAGAACAGACATTGTTGGAATATTAAAATAGAGCAATGTTACTGAAAACTAATGTGCTTATTTAAATAGCCTCCAAGTTCTTCATCCTTTGGAGGTAGCCTCCTTGCAGGCCTACAGGAGAGGCAAAGATGGCATTTCTGACATGAAAGGCTGGGGAGGGGGTGTGAGAATATGGTGTCCAGGGAGACTGGAGGTTAGCTGCTGGAGCTGTGCCCTAGAACCCTGGAAATCAGTCTCCAGATGCTGGCCCCAGGGGAAGGCAAGGGACCTGGGCGGTGCTCTCTGTGTGAAGTCCATCCTTCAGCCACCCTGGGACTCCAGCCATTGTCATATTGGCTTCAGCATTGGTGGCCAGGGGGTGTGACTGAGATCAATCAGTTACAAGCAGCCACAATAGTCTATGGTCCCAGCCCATACCTGTCTATGACCAAGAGCCTGTGACCCTAACTAACCAGGGTGCTGGGTGCTGGGTGCTGGGTGCTGCTCACCCTGGGCAGGAGGACCTGAAAGCTTCTCCTGTGGCTTATGGAAGATTCCGGATCATTTCTAATGTGCTCTGGTTTCCATGGATGGTGTTCCCCAGGCAGGTTAGTCCCAGAATTGTGTTCTGAGTATGGCCTATAGAATGCATGTTCCTCACTTCCATGCAAGGCTAGCATGCTCGCTTAGTCCTGCAGGTGACCCTCCCGGCCTGCGACTGTCCTCAATGAGCAGCAATGGAGATGCTCCCTTGGGTGTGGTGTCCCTGGGAAAGAACATAGTACAGAAGTCAGAAACTTGCACATATGAAGTAGTCAGAAAACTGAGGTCCTGGTGGTAGAATTGAGATACACACACACACACACACACACACACACACACACACACACACACACCCATCCATTCAGCAGCCCTGGCAGGGGCAGCCAGGAGCTTGAGTGGGGAAGGTCCAAGTGACCAAATTCTATCCGGCATGACAGAGAGGTCAGAGCCTCTTTGGCATGTCAGTGCTGCCAGTGGAAGCTTGTGAGAAGATAATCAGTTTATAAAGTGGTGAGCTTTGGGGTGGCATTTAAGTCAGCATTTAACAGCACAGAGCTATGCACAAAGCTAATGATGTAGGAAAGCTATGTCGATGTGTCATGCTGTGCCTTGTGCCCAGCCAGGATGACCAAGGAAGCCTTCCAGATAACCTGTCTCACGAGAGCCACTCTGCCCTGATGGAGATGGACGAGCCTGCCACCTGCATGGTGGCCAAGTGGCTCCTTGCCTGATGTTACAACAAGACCAACTTTCTGTACCAGCCCCCTATGACTCTCAGGATCCAGCCCCAGGACACTGGAAGAATTCCTTGTCTCCTGAGGGACATTCCCCCTGACCAGAAGGTCCTCCTTGTCACCTTCATCCATACCTGGTGGGCTGCTTCATCTTTGTGTGACATGGGACCTTTATGAAATCCAGTGCAGAACAGGTGTGAGTTCACAGATACGAAAAAGTGAGTTTCCTACTCCTCAGTGTCCCCCAGGAGATGGTCCTGGCCTACTCCTGCTGCAAGTGTGGCTTCCTTCCCTGGGCGGCCCCATCCCACACACTGTGTAGAAAGTGTGGTATTCGGTCTCACAATCTCAGTTCTTTAAGTGAGCCGCAGCCTCATGTGCAGGTGGGGAAACCAAGGCAGGACACTGTGTGACTTGTCCTCAGAGTCTCTCCTCATACTTGCCGGCTGCGTCATTCCCTTCCTGTCTCCGTCACCTGTCAAGAACCTCCATCCTAATACAGCTTGCTGGTCCTGGTAAGGTGGACTGTTGGCCACCTGACTTGCTGATATATGTATGTATGTATATGTGTGCGTGCATATATGTGTATGTGTGATATATATACATACATACACACACACACATACACACACATATATATATATATATATGAATGATCTGTGTACAATACATTCATCTTAAGCATCTGGTTTGACCTGTCTTTGCCTCTACACCTGAGTACCCAGCATCTAAGTTAAGGTGGAGCTTTTCCAGCCCCCTATGCCAGACCCTATCATCCCCTCCTAGTAGCCATAAGACTCATCCACAAGAGTGTCTCTCTTCTGGGCTTGAACTCATGGAGATGAAGTCACGCAGCCTGTGTTCCATTGACTGTTTTCGAGTGCCGTGTTTTGAGACTCAGTCCTATTCCAGCAGTACCTAAGAACTCATTCTTTCCTTCTGCAGTATTCGGTTGTCAGCATCGAGCACTTAATCCCTTCCTTTCCCTGGGGCAGCCCGTCAAGGATGACTGGCAGTTGGTCCTCAGCTTGGTGCTTTCTTTCTTGCCAGATGCTGTCTCTACTGTTAGGTCTCTAGAGCCTGGTGGTACTTGGGTTGGCTGTGTGGGTGGGAACTGGAGTTACTGCAAAATGCTGCTGGAGCCACCTGTCTGTGGCAGGAACTCCTGTGGGCTCAGATGCCTACCAGAGGCCTCCTGATCAACATGCCATTGCTCTGTGAGGAGGGGAAGCCACTTTACCTGGTTGAGACATCCCAATAAATTCTTTATCTGCACCACTGTCCTGTCTGCTGTAGGGTGAACTCCATAAGCAGTGTGCTGCGGGGGATGAGCCTGATCCCAGATTCAATGGTCCAAGCAGCAGTACCAGGCATGGCCCCACCCACTGGCTCCTGAACAATGAAACTGAGACCGACTGTGGCTGGGCCCCGTTCGGTGAGTTTAGTCAAATGCTCTATTGCCTAGGGATCTTGATAGTCATCCATCCACGCTCCTACAGCCTGGCTGGTCTCAGGACAGTGCCGCTGTCCTCAAGTATGTGTTTCGGTGACAACTGTCCCTTAGCAAGCATTACTTGGCAACCACCAGATCTTCGATGCCTACGTTACAAAGGGGCCACCCCTTAAATAAGCACCCCTGTGCTGGGTAAGTCTCTAGAAGAGAGCCTGCAGTGTGTCCCCGTCATACTTGGAGGTTAGGGCTTGCCAAGCAAAATCTGATTGAGGGTACCACGGGCCAGCCAGGTGACATTGAAGCACAAAGTCAAGCCCACCACAGCCAGTATGGTTTATGTCCAGTCTGAAGGACACATTCAGGGACAACTTGGGGGGGGGAGTGGCTTTATTTTCTTTCACAAGAAGCTGGCCAGTAGCTGGGATGCCATGTTTTTTTGTTTTGTTTTGTTTTGTTTTTAATTAGAGTACCTCCCATTCGGAGGGACTTCCAGAATATAAGATTTGTATTTTATAACCCAACTCTAGAACCTACTAAATGATTCTGAGCCCTTCTGTTGCTTCTCAAACCCACACAGATAAGAACAACTACCAGCAGCTACTTGGAGCCCTGGATTACTCCTTCCTCTGCGCCTATGCCATTGGGATGTATCTGAGGTAGGGACACCCCTGCTCTGACCCCTCCCAGTCTTCTGGGCCCTTCAGTACAGAAAATGTTCTTTCCTGTCATTGGACGGACCTAGGAAGGAAGTAGCAGAGGTTCCCAGGATCAGTGAGCAATTGAGTGACCGGTTAAAAACTGGTTGATGTTGTCATTCCCGCCATATTTTAAAGTAACATTGTAGAGCATTTAGAGAGGTCACTTGGTGAAGGGTGTTTGCCTAGCATGCACAGGGTGCAAGGGAACCTGGGTTCAAGCCCCAAATTGGGAGGCATTAAAGATAAACACCACAGAGACTTAATAGCCTTCATCCCAAGAGACTTTATTTAGACAGCCCGGAATCCGGGAGTCTCAGGGAATCTCTGAAAATGTTTAACTTCTTCTCTGAGAGCCTCCCAACATGGGAAATCAAGACCCTTTCCAGCCTAGGGACCCTGTGGTGGGTGGCATACGGACAAGTCATTCCTGCCAATGGTAAATGCAACTCCCTTTATCAGATGCCAATGCCACACGAAGCTCAGCTTGTGTATATGATGGCAAAGGGTACTCAAGTGCCGGGGTATGAGGTTATGCCTGGCCAAAGAGCAATAAGGTGTGGGCCTAGTCTCCACCAGCCTGCCAATCACACACTCTCCTGAGGGGCAGATGCCCCTGGTCTATCTTACCGCACCCAAACACTCGGCAGTGTGCAGAGGGCTAGGGCTTCCTCAGTTACTAGAAGTGATGCTTAAACTTGACTCTAGGCCGGGGCCAGTTTTATCCCCTAGAGAACACAGCAGTATCTGGACCATCTGCAACTGTCACAGCTAAGGGAGGGGAATCTAGCATCATCTCGTGGGCAGAGATGAAAGACTCTGCTGAACACCCCAGGATATAGCACCATCCTCACTCCAAAGATGCCCGGCCAGGAAACCCGGCTTAGTAAATAAGCCGGTTTCTCACTGCATCTTTATCAGCAAAGGTAGTTTCTCGTGCTGCTCATCAATGAGTTTATCGAAATGGGGTTCTGTTGGGCGTGAGGTCCATACAGAAACCTCAGAAGGGGGGCAGGGACACCTGCCACTTCACTGGTAGGCTTTGTGCCGTGAAAAGCAGGCATGACAGCACCACCCCATTGTGCAGCTACCACTGAAGTCTTGGTGGTGGGTGTCACGTGACTCTGGATGGAATAGAAACATGGAGATGGGTGCACCCAGGTCTTGCCTGGCAGGATCAGCAGGTGCAGCGTGGGTCACCTGCTGTGAGTCAGACATGATGTGGGGTGGTGTCCATTCTGTCAGAATTGCTCCTTAAATTCACAGAGAGGAGGTGCCGGGTGGTGGCACCAGGCGGCCATACTAGAGGACATCCCTCAGTGGTAGCCAGTGGCAAACCCTCTTGGGAGCCCACTTGATCCAGCCCCTTGTCCTGTGCCTCAGCAAGTTAGCAGCCTCTGAGATGTCCCCTGATCCCTGACATGAGCAAGGCACAGCAGATAAACTGAATTCTAGAATGCTCTCCAGTCCCTGTGGTTAAGTTCTGCTCAGCAGAACATGTTAGCCGGGTGTATTGTCATTGCACATCACTCCTGTTTAAAGGTCATTTGCATGGCTCCCATTTGGTGAGGGCAGAAGGGAAAGCTTGCTGGCAAGCAGGTTCTGGAGAGGACCTGGGAACAATGGCGCCTACTCCAGGGTGCTGCTCTCAGGCAGGCAGGTGTCTGCCCGTGTTCTCTGCTTGTTGGAGTCCTGGACTGCTTATGTGGAAGGAAGTGTGGCTTGTGAATTTTCTAGATTTTCTGAAGGTGTGTGTGTGTGTGTGTGTGTGTGTGTGTGTGTGTGTGTGTGCAAGCGTTCATAGAGGCCAAAAGAGGGGGCATCAGATCCCCTGGAGCTGGAGTTACAGGCAGTTGTGAGCCTCCTGACATGGGTGCCGGAAACCAAATCTCCAGTCCTCTAGAACATAGTGCCATTAACCACTGACCCATCTGTCCAGCCCACATGGAGTTTTGAAAGATCACAAAGGGTCTTTTGTATCTGCTGAAATCACGTGTGTCCTTGGTGATGCTGTGGGTGAAGTGGTAGAGTGTGGTGTCATGGTGATGGTGACCCGTCCTGTGCTTGCTCTGTTATGAATCTGGAGCTCTGTCTGCTCATCATCGTGACAGTTTCAGAGCCAACCTAACGTGGGTATAGCTCACTTTCCCCTCAAACAGCCCAGGAAGGCGAGACTCCAAAAAGTCAGCTCACTGTGCCTCTTTGTCGCTCTTAGCTCTTAGCACTGGGGCTCTGCCCCTTCGATGGGCCTTACACACCAAATAAAAAAACCTGTCTTTCAGTCAGGCAGCAGCAACTGTGGCAGGAAGTGGTTGGCCAGGCAGGGGAGTGTGGACCTCGCTGACCCACCCAGTGGGTGTGTTCATGCAGGTTTCTTGGTTATTGCTCATTGAATGGGTGGCGGCTTGTTCGGGGTCACAGTGGTCCCCTTTTCAAGTCCCCTTTTGCAGCTTAACGGTTGATATTTTAAATAGCTCGGTACACTGACAGTGTGTTTTTGATATAAGCAGGGCAAGCCCTGCTTTGTGAGGCAGTATTCGAGCGAGCCCCAAGTGTGTGCTTTATACTGTTTGACGGTGGGTGAGTTTTATGACAGGTGGATCTGAGGGGTCCCGTGGGAGGGAGGGAGCTCCACAGAGAAGCATTCTGTCCAGTCTCCCGGGAAATGGTGGGACTCGGAGGTCCAGACGCACAGAGCAAAGCACAGGACATCCGGGAGACGTGGCCATAGCTGTTGGCCGTGTGCTGTGTGGTTTCCTCATGCCTGCCTCTTTCCTTGTTCCCCTAGCGGCATCATAGGGGAACGCCTGCCGATTAGGTATTACCTGACTTTCGGGATGCTGGCCAGCGGCGCCTTCACAGCCCTCTTCGGTTTGGGCTATTTCTATAACATCCACAGCCTGGGATTCTACGTGGTGACCCAGGTAAGGGCCTGATCCAGGTTCACTGTGAGGAACGGGGTGGTTCGCGTCCCAAAGCAGATGCTGGTGAGGGGCAGAGCAGCGCCCCTCCAAGGTCATGTCTCCAGCCGCTGGCTTAGGAAGGCCCTCCTCCCTTGGCACCTGGACTGCTACTTCCTGGTTCAGGAGCTGTCAGCGTGGCAGGTCAATGAGGTGTGAAGCTTTAATGATCACTTCAAAGTGGCCATGGGGTGGCCAGGGTAGGAGTCACTGCCAGCAGAACACAACTATGAGACCTTCACCTGCAGGGCCCCGGGGCAAAGCAGAGGTGCTGAAGGTGGGCAGGGGTGGGACCAGAAGCCCAGCTTGCCCTCCTTGAGAGCCCAGCCTTTGTGGGACCTCTTGGCTTCTGTCCTCTCCCACAGTCCCATGGGTAAATATTGACTAGCAAAGGAAATGGGGCTGCCCGACTTCTCCAGATGGCCAAGGGCTGGGAGGTGCGATAGAAAACCCAAGCAGCTCTTGTTTAGTTTTTGCTCTTCATGACCACGCCATCAAGCTTGAGAAAGCCTAGTCGCTTTATGACAAGCATGCTTTGTTCTTGCCTGCACCTGGTTACCCCTGGCATCCTTGGAGAAATCAGTTCTAGGATTCCTGTGAGCCAAGCCCACGGCTGCTCAAGTCCCGTGTATTAAGCGGCATAGTGCTCGCAGAGATCCCGTGCACATCTTCCTGTAGATGACTTGTCCCTAGATCACTTATAATATCTAACAGCGCGAGTGTTGTGTCTCTAGCTGTTACCCTGGTTAGAGAACATCGACCATCTGGTATGGATGCCGCCATTGTAGGCCCCACAATGCATTTGATCCTTCCGCTTCGTCTCCTTGGTTGCAGCAGCCTCAGACTATGACCTGCAGAATTAGCAGGGAAGGAAAGCAAGTCCCTGGGGTTGCAGCATGCTCCTCTAGCAAAGGCCCAGCTGTCAATGCAGAAGCAGCAGCAGGGGGGCTTGCCACCCTCCGTGTGCCTCCTGGAGAATCCACTGTCCACTGAGACAGCCTGCACCGGGCTGGACTTTTTGCTATGGCCTCACTTCTGGTGACACCAACTTGAACCTCCTGGTATTGGTCCAGCACCTGCTTGGAGAGAGCAGGGAAGCATGCCAGAGCTGATGGAGGCTGCGTTGGTTTCTGAGAAGGAGCCTTCTTCGTGGGCAGTCAGGGAAGGCATGCCATTTCTAGGCTGCAGGTAGTTACTGCCGCTTATAAACCAGTCTGTGAAGAGAAAAGTTCTTGCTTTACAGAATGTTTAGATTCCAAGGAGTCTGGAACGCTTGAGCCCGACCTGTCAGGGTGTTCCCGGCTGAGGGTCCTGGCTGGGTTGGCTTTATTTTTCATGTTTTTAGGCCACGTCTCATATGTAGCCCAGGCTGACCTCAAACTTACAACATTCTTCTTAAGTACTAGGGTTATAGGTTTGAGCCACCATGTAAGGCTTGAGTTGACTCTTTTTGTTTTTCATGTATGTGTGTGTGTGTGTGTGTGTTTGTGTTTTATGTTATTTTATTTTATTTTTTGGAATGGAGTTTTGTGTTACCCAGGCAGACATCAAGCTCCTTGACCAGTCCTCCTGCATCAGCCTTCTTAGCAGCTAGGATGGCAGCCATGCACCACCATTCCTGGCCTATATATACTTTATAATAGATCCGTGTTTCTGTGTCTTTTATGTATATGAACTACATATGTATTTTAAATTTCATAGCTCAGCCAGTATGTAAATATAAAACTTCCTTTCTCACCGTTGGTGGTGGAAACTGACATAAAGTGGTGTCGTTTCTGTGTGAGCCCCAGCACAGGGAGGCTGGGGAGGGACCAGCATCTCCCCTCAGTGAGCCTTCCTTCCTCCCTACAGATCGTTAACGGACTGGTGCAGACCACAGGCTGGCCCAGCGTCGTCACCTGCCTCAGCAACTGGTTTGGAAAAGGGAGGTGAGGAAAGCCTGGCCCCTTCTTCTTCAACAGCTTTTTCTTTCTTTTTTTTCTTTCTTTTTTTTTTTTTTTTTGATTCTGATAGAAACTGGACCACATTATCTTCAAGGTTTTTTTTTTTCCTCAGTCTATTTCAGGAACCTTAATGAGGCTTCTCTTGGAAGCAGTGTACTGAAAGCTCTCAGATGGGGGCGTTACAGTCCCCATGGGGCTACAGCCTTAGAACCCATGTACCTACAGAGCACAGCCTTCCCCCTGGCCACTTAGGCAGGTCGTGTGACCTGGACTCCACACCTGAGAGCTGTGTGGCCCTTGGCCTCAGCTTCCCTCACACTTGGGTGACGTAGGGCGCCTGGGCCTTCAGGCTCCTCTTAAATTGGAGTCTGCATCTGGCCGTGGGGTTGGCAGAGGTCACCCAGTCCATAATTAGCAGGCCTGGTCCAGCTCTAGCGATCTGACTACAGTGCAGTCACTTGTGGTCCCTGCCTAGCGTAGCTGGGGTGAAGTAACCATAGAGACACCACCCAAGATGGAGAAGCTAAAACGGGAGACGGACTCAGAGGCCCAATTTAGAAAGCCTGTTTTAGTCATTTGGCATGTGCACCAGTGTGAGCTTCTGTCACCATGAGAGTCAACCGACTACCATGTTTGTGGAGGCTCAGATTTAAATTCTGAGCCTTCCAGGAATTGTAGGAAAAGCCCCCCTTCCCTCTTTGAATCATAGACTCAGGATTTCTGAGCGAAGGTGGACTACAGGCTGATGCAGCCTGAGGCAGAAAGAAAGCACAGGCCTCCAAGGAGCTGCCGCAGTCTGGCGCCTATAGATGGAGCCCCTGTGGGGCCATGCTGGCTCCTCTGGGCCCCAGCTCTCATGATGGAGCAGCCGCAGTCTGGCGCCTATAGATGGAGCCCCTGTGGGGTCATGCTGTCTCCTATGGGCCCCAGCTCTTATGATGGAGCAGCCGCAGTCTGGCGCCTATAGACGGAGCCCCTGTGGGGTCATGCTGGCTCCTCTGGGCCCCAGCTCTCATGATGGAGCAGCCGCCAGTCTGGCACCTATAGACGGAGCCCCTGCAGGGCCATGCTGGCTCCTCTGGGCCCCAGCCCTCATGCTGCCTCACTCTTGCTCCAGTTTTGCATGCCGATCCCATTTTGACACGACTGTACCATTCACTGTCTCGTTGTGCCGTGTTGTAGGCGAGGCCTGATCATGGGGATTTGGAACTCCCACACCTCCGTGGGCAACATCCTGGGGTCCTTGATTGCCGGCTACTGGGTGTCCACATGCTGGGGACTGTCATTTATCGTGCCCGGGGCCATCGTGGCAGCCATGGGGATAGTGTGCTTTCTCTTTCTCATTGAACGTAAGTATGCACGGCCCTAGGAACGGCCACCTGGGCTTTAGTCTTCAGGGCAAGTTAGTGTGGACTGCAGTGTTGTGGGTGCCCGTATTCACCCCGGCCCTGCACAGACTTTCTCAGCAGCCCATTCTCTCCTAGTCTTTTTTCTGCTCTCTCCCAGTTTCCTGGGTCACCCCTGTGGGAATTCCTTTCCCATCATCCCGGTATCCCCATCCTCATCACCAGGGAGTCTCAGGTCCTCCTCGAACATATGCCTGAGGGCACAGGCCCAGCCGACGTGGCTGCACCTGCTCCCTCCAGCCACCTCCGCCTGTTGACATGGACTTTACCAGCTTGTATACGCCATGATAAACTGCATCTCGGGCAATGTCATAAAAACATGGTGTGGCTCGAAGCCATATCTTATTAGATAAAGTGTCTCAAAGAAAACGAGGTCCACGTTCTATTCCGGTCAGCTCTGGACTTCTGATTTAACAAATTTTGAAATTTGTTAAAAATTTTGAAAGTAACATTTAAAGCCGAGAACCTGCATGTGAAAGATTCGAGCAGCCCTACTACGGTCGAGGAGCCGGGCTGTTCTGACCCTCATCTTAGCTCTGGTCTCAGAGGTAGGCTGGCCATTTAGTTCTTGGATTTCTGCCTGAAGCAGGATGAGCACACACGGCTGTGGAGTATCCTGTGGTCCCCAGCCTGTGCTCTGCCCTCATCTCCAGGGCTCCAGTCCCCGTAGTCTGCACACACTGACCTCGCCCCACTCCGGCTTCCAAGCTGTGCTCTCACCCAAGAAATGAACTGGCATTTGTGGGTTCAGGTTCTCACTTCTCCCCCCCCCCCCCCCCCCCCCCCCCCCCGCTCAAACCAGTCTTGTTAGTTTTTCAGTGACCTCCATCTTGCCGAGCTTGGGAGATGTGGCCCTCTCGGCCAGCCCTCTGGGTAGGTGGGAACAGAAAGGAACATTCAGACCTGGAACCTGTGTGGTCTGTGAGCAGAACGGATGATATGTGGAACACGCTTTTGCCCCATTTCACAGTGTCCTCCAGAGTCCCAGGAAGTGGCAGGCTGGCAGGCTAGCCCCAGCAAGTACACTGTGGCATAGGCAGGGCCTTGTGGCTGCTGTCCTGAGGCAACCAGCTAACTGGCAAGTCACTGGAGTTCTTGGAAAGGCCACGGTGCCACCTGCCTTCCTGGGCCTTGTCCCCTCCCCTCCCCCAGGCTACCTGGAGAGTGCCAGTTCATCCTCACTGAGGCTCCAGGCCCTGCATCTGCCCTGTCCCACTTCTAGAGGTCCCCAGGGTGTGTGTTCTCTTTAACTGATGGAGGGAGCTCATTCTGGGTAAGGAGGACGGGAGGAAGCACAGAGGGTGTGGCAGTGGCTAGATAGGTTAGATGTTGCCATTCAGCTCCATCGGGGACAGGACATCGTCGCCACTTAGGACAGACTTATCCAGAACAGTGAACCCCTGTTTTCACCAAGCCAGAGCCTCGTTCTTATGAGCACCCACTCCTCTAATAATGGACAGGCCGGTACTGAGAGGACTGTCTGTCGGGTTGCTTGGATCCTGTGCCCCATCCTGGGTGACCTAATGTCCTTCTTGCTTGTTACTGTCATAACCTTGGTGCTGTTCTTCCTCATCCCCGGGACAGACAAGCTCCACTCCTCAGGCCAACCCAGCCTGGCAGAAGGTTGACTGAGCCAGAAGCCACAGGCCTACTGTTGCCTGTTTCTCTGGGAAATTTGGCTAGAGCCGACGTGGTCAGGACCATTGCTCCAAGCTGGTCTGTGTCTCCTGCCTACCCAGTCCTTCTAGGCTCGGGACAGGAAGGTAGTTTGCTGTGGGTGGTGGGGTATCCTAGTGCCAGGGCAGAGAGAGACAAAGCTGGGGCCCTGAGCCTGGTCTCAGGATTGACCTCTGTAGTGGTCACGCCTCCCCAGTTCCTGGGGTTGCTAATATGTAATATATCAACCTTTGGTGGTCACTGCCAAGTTCAGGGAGAACCAACTACCGTCTATTTTAAAAGCTCACTGTGCTGCTTGTCTCCATGTCTCCCCTGCTCCTTCCATGCTGTGCCTTCCTTATGTGGGCCCCCGTTGACACCAGCTGGTTTGCCTAATTAGCCACCTCCCACCCCTGCTCCTGCTTCTGCCTCTGCCTCTGCCTCTCTTGGGCACTTCACTGAAGTGTCTTGTCCCCATACACATCCTAAGTCACAGGCCTGGTCATGGTACTTTGGCTGCACCTTCCCCTTCCCTGTCCAATACAAGACTGTCTCGGGGTCTGGTGTTCAACTGTGCACCGCTTCGGTCTGGACACGGCTGTGCTCATAAGGACGGCTCTCCTGTGCTGTGCCAATCATGCCTGAGGTCACCTCCACCTCCTACCCTTTTACAAAGAGGCCTGAGCTTGGCCCTGCTCCCTGCCTTAGAGTTGAGACCCTCTTGCCCCCTGCTTCTTCATCTGTCATAACTGGGACATGCCCCTGGGTGGCAAGCAGAGAATGCCCCATGTGGAGTGCTGTCTGCATCCCAGATACCATGTCAGGCCCCAGGGCTGTTCTCACACATACTCTCTAAAGTATGCAGGGTTCAGGGACAAGCTGCTGCTTGCTTGGGGAGCTGAGTGACCACCCAAGGCCCAGGAGGCCACGGGATGGGTTTCAGGTGGCAGGACAGCAGGACCTCCTCATGACACCTCTCTTCCTTTCCGCAACACTGGCATTCTGTTTTCTCCTGGGAAGTGTCTGGTCCACACACTTCTATTTCTTAGAAGTTCATCACCCATTCCAGTTGCCGTTCTGACAGTGTTCTGGCATCAGCCTCGGGCTTCGGTGTTCCGTCTAACCACTCTGTGGGTCCACCGTGTCCTTGGCTCAGACTGACTTACCACATCATATTCAAAGTCCTGTCCACCACACCCATGGCCTGGCACTTCCTGGAGTGGGCTGCCACGTGCCCATCAGAAATCAGCGGAAGAATGGGAGGGGAATGGGGCTGCGCCCTCCCCTCCCCTCCCCAGCCCCTTAGCCTGGGCTGTCTTAAACTTCCGTTTATTTAGTGAGAGCAGCACTAAATAAATGATGGGGTCTTGTTCTCTTCAAATGATCCTTACTACATACATTCAAGGACGCACGGCTAATAAAAGCTACAGTCATGAAACACACCCATCTGCTCGCACAGTCCCCTCTTTTGTTTCTGTGAGGAGAGACGCTGAACCCACTCACCTAGCAGGAACACCAGGTGAAGAGTGGTTCCATTGTCAACAGCGCCCTAAGGACCGCCTAGGGCCCCGGGTGGGTTCATTTGCCGTGGGCGGCCATGCTCAGCCACCCTATCTCCTTCTTTGCTCTTTCAGATCCAAAGGACATCAAGTGTTCCTCCACCCTGCCCACGGTAAGAGCTCCTCCGTCTCCTGTTACCCTTCCAGAACAGCGTAGTCTTCTTTACAGCCCACACTGCCAGAGGGAGAGGCTGGCCACAGCTTCACACATGACAAGAATCTCTCTCAGCCCACATCACCAAGCCCTTCCGGCTGACCAGCTTCCAAGGCCTCTCAGCTCCACCTGCAGAGGCTACCTGAAACATGTCACCACAGCCTGGCCTGACATCCCTCAGTGGCCCCCATTTCTGTCAACATAAAATCCCCGTTAACCTGTGTCCCCTTTGCCCTGTGGAATGTTAGGACCTTTCTGTGGATAGCCAGCAGACCTGCATTCTCAGCTCTAGGGACAGTGCCTGAACCGTGCAGCAGAGGGCGCCAGAGCCTTTTCCTGTTGAGGTTTAATAGCTGTGGGCTAGGGGGGAGGGTAGGGGGTGGGGGCGGGGGCATTCTGGTACTTTATAAACCAAAAGTAAGCAAAGAAGACTGCTGTATTCTGGCAGAGTACCTGTGATTGATATTTGAAAGTGCTCTTAAAGCCAATCCAAGCTTACAGAGCCCGCAATGTTTCCATTGTGACCTGGGGCAGGAGGGAGGGAGGCGCGTGGGGGGGGGGGGGGGGGGGGGGGGGGGGGGGGGAGGGTCAGCCACAACCTATAGATGCAGTAGAACCTGGACACTTGCTTCCATGTGGGAACATCTGTCCCTCTGAACAGCTGTGGCCACACCTGGGGAAATGAGACATCCTAGAACCTAGAAGTGGCTTCTTCCTCACAGCCAGCTCCAGACATACAGGGACCGGGCCAGGCCCAACCTACTGGTGTCTGTGTGTGATGTAGGGCTGGCCGAGTCTGCCTGATTCTCCCCATATACGTGAGCTTGGCCGAAAGGCCACAATGCATTTTAATCTCCTTTTCAAACCTCTAATCTCTGAGCCAGTCCCTAGGGTCTCGCAGAGCTCAGCTGTCCTGAGGGTTCTCCGGCAGGCTGGGCAGGGACCATGGAAAGAACAGCTGGTATTTCCCCTTCTTAATGTTTCACAGTTGCGGTTCAGCTTTAATGTGAAGTCATGGGGGTGATCAGCCGTAACATAGCAGAACTAAAGGGGAAAAATTTTCAATTAGGCTTCATCAGAATTCAAGACTTGTGTGTTTCAAAGTGAGGCAGTCCCCCAGGATGGGAGAAAATGCTTGCAGGTTGTGTTTGGGGCGGGACCTGCATCTGGAATAGACAAGGAAGTCACTGCTAAGCTGTTAGTGAGTCTTAGTGAAGCAGCCAGTCCAGTCCAGTCCGCTGTGCAAAGCGCTCAAGAGAGGATACGTCGGTGGGGACAAATGAGTCGGTAGTTTGGTGCTGGGCAGGACACAGAGTGACAGCCTCCTGTCTCTAAAGGTGAAGAAGTGTTCCGAGATTGAGGTCAGTGTTGGAGTCAAGGCTCTGACTTCCAGAACACTGAACCGCGAGCTTTACGTGACACAGTGTCCTGTGTGTGTTCGGAATTTTCCCAGGGCGTCATGAAACCACAGCATATTTCTGGGCTTTTGCCACATTTTTTCCCCTCATAATTTTTCTGTGGTGATTGAAGTGTTCCTTAAAAAAAAAAAAGCTTATTAGTTTTTAGTATGTAAGCACTTGTCTGCATGTATGTGTATGCACCATGTGTGTGTGTGCTGCCCATGGAGGCAGGAGAGTACATCAGATCCCTGGAACTGGAGTTACAAAGGTTGTCAGCCACCATGTGGGTGCCGGGAATTGAACCCGGGTCCTCTGGAAGAGCAGCAAGGGCCCTAAACGGCGAAGCATTTTTTCAAGCCCAAGTAAAACGTTCTTAACAAACTCTATGATGAGATGCTTTTCTTGCAGCATTCCAGAGTCTCGGAGAACGGCATAAACAGGTTTAGATTGCAGAAGCAAAGCATGCACAGTGAAAAGAATGGACCTCTGGTGAGTAACACACGGCTTCCGCCTGCTGGGATGACTGCAGAGACTCAGGACCAGTCTCCCAGCCCAGTGGGCTGAATGACTGGCCCTGTGCCTTAGTCACGTCTCAGACAGCCACCGAGTCTGCTTGTATTTCTGAAGGGCCTCTGGGGTACCTCTGTTGACTTTCTCTGGGTAGTCAGCTAAACTTCCATGTCTTCAGTCGACTCTGAAAGCCATTCACTCGTCAGTAGCTGTTTCCTAGCCCACAGAGCCCACCGCTCAAGGTCATAAGGGCTGAAAAGTCAGGTGCAGATGTGGGAAGTGAGCAGAAAGGCCTGACCACCTGGTACCCCAGGTGGAGAGGCGGGGCAGACAGGTGCGGTCCCAGCTGGTCCCAGCAGGTGTCACTGCAACACAGCTGTATGGCAGGTGGGTCTTGCAGGTCCTGGAGCACAGGGCAGGAGGGAGCACACAGTGGGCAGGGGTACAATGTGATATAAAGAGTTCATGTCACAGGCCCAAGAAAAGGTGACCGATGCCATAAAAGGTCATCTCTTACCTTTCCCCCGCTTTCTAGATGAAGAAGCTAAGGCGTAAAGGTGCTAAGTTTGTGATTCATAGCCCAGCTTCTGCCCATGCCCTCCCCTTCTCCCTGCCCTCCCCTCATGCACTTCTGGATTCAATTCCTCGGATGGTTCACCGACTGAGCCTTCTGGAGTAGTTTGGACTCAACCTTAGTCACTGAAGTTATAGTCGTTTTCTTTTCATTCTGAAGTCGGGTTGCTTGAAGGATCGATGCGCTGAGCATGCTACCACTTTGTTTATTGCCCAGAGAAATTTATTTATGGTGCTTGAAGTGGGAGAAGCAAGATGCGTGATATCCCATACAACCTGGTCTTTGCACTTTAAGGCGCGTGTGGGCTGCGACTGGTTAACCAAAATGCTTATAGATCTGTCCCACCCTGCGGCCCAGAGGCCACACGCACCGTACCCCAGCGTAGCCATGAATGCAACCCGATGCACAGATCTTGAGTATGGGCTTTGTAGAAGACAGTGTTGTCTCAGTGTTGAGAGGTTGGGCGTGCCTGCAGGAATTTCGGCTCGCTTGAGTTTCATTTTTCAATATCACATCTTGATTAAGGTTCACACCTCTGTGACACTCCTCCACGGTGACTGTGAAGGCTGACATTTTGCTCTTGGTGGTGACTAAGCTGGAAGGGCTCGCTCTGGCTTCAGTGTGTGGCTTCCCTCTCCCCGCTGCAAATCTGTTCACTGCTGCCAAGAAGCCACCACGGCAGCTCGGTAGCCTTACTCAAGCTGACCGTGGTGGGGACTGGCCCTGCTCACGGGGTGTCTTGAGCAAGCCCCTGCCACGGGTTAGGATGCGTAGTCGGGTGTCCCCTGAGCTTGACAGGAGCCCCTCTTTGTCCCCTGTCCCAGGACAATCTAGTCTGACTCCAGGTGCTGCTCAGTGCAGCTCATGCCAGGCCCAAGGCTTAATGCAGAGACCACGTGTGGCTGCACGGGACAGGGAGCCCCCTTTGGTCTTTGTGGGCTGACAGTGGTTGCCTTGAGGTAGCCATAATT
Organism: Dicrostonyx torquatus; assembly: GCA_028555095.1. NCBI lineage: Eukaryota > Metazoa > Chordata > Mammalia > Rodentia > Cricetidae > Dicrostonyx > Dicrostonyx torquatus. Next base: position 1,698,447 of record JAQHUG010000235.1, on the reverse strand, counting down.
CCCATCCCCACGGCCACTCGTCCTCGTTGGTGTCTCTGACTGGCCAGGGCTCAGAACCCATGTGAGCACCAGAATCAGACCTCACCAAGGACAGGATTCCCACAGTGTGACTACAGGCACATTCAAGTGAGGCGTTTCAGTGACAGCAGAAGCCTCTGTGCGTGCGTGCGTGCGTGCGTGCGTGCGTGTGTGTGTGTGTGTGTGTGTGCACGCACATGTGCACACACATTGTTCTTTTATCAAGAGCAGGAACAACCTTTGCCCTTGGGCAGCAGAAGCCAAGAGCAGGGCTCCAGCTGAGGAATCCTCATTCATCCTGCAGCCCCTCAAGCTGGAGCACCATGAAACCTGCTTCCTGAGTGTTTGAGGCGGGAACCCTGCCCCCTGCCGTCCCACACCCCCCTACCCCCCCCCGCCCAGGATTTGTCTCTTGTTAGCCAGTAGCCCCTTGTTCACTCTGAGAGGAAATAGCAGTCCCTTTTGCTTGCTTTGGAAGATGTACCATTACCTTATTTTTATAGTTCTTCTGCCTGGCAAAGTCTACATGAGTGTAGACTGGTGCCTGCTCCCAGAGCAGTCTGTGTTTGCAGCTTTAAGTCAGCCCAGCAGGTGGCGCCACAGGACACGGTACACTCCCAGGCATTCCCTGTAGGTGGGCCTTCTGTGGTCGAACTGTCCTTGTTCTCCAGGTCACAGACAGCCCCTCTCCTAGCCAGGTGGACTCTCTGCCCTTGCACTGCCTCATGGCTTGCAGCATCTTACCCCTGATTTGAAAGGGCCTGTCAAGTCCTGCAGGTCTCAGCTTGGTCCCCAGGAACTAGCCTGAAGCCTGGAGCTTTCCGGAGAGTTCTGCAGCTCAGCCAGTCTCCGATTGAGGTCTCAGAGGAACCAGTGTCAAGTATGATAGAGAACTAGTGGGGAGTCCCCCAAGCTAAGCACCAGACTTGATTCATGAGAGGAGAGCCAGTTCCCAGTGCGAGTGCCAACCCTTTGTTCCCTGTGTCTGTAAGGAGTGGAATGTGACCCTTCACACCCGTGTTTTTCATCTTCCTTCTTAAGTACTGAACACAGGTTCAGTGTGAAAATGTCCTCCTGGTCAGTGAACCTGGCCCGGCTGATGTGTCCATCTCAAGCTCACACACAGTGCTGAGTGTCCGGCATGTCAAACCTGCCACCTAGCTTTTTATCTCTTTTATTTAATATGTGTGCCTGAGTGCCTGCTTGTTTATGTGAAATGTGTGTGCAGTTCCCACAGAGGCCAGAAGGGGGCATTGGATCCCTAGAGCTAGAGTCACAGGCATTTGAATGCAGGAAATTGAGCCTGGGTCCTCTGCTAAAGCAGCAAGTGCTCTTACCTGCTGAGTCATCTCTCCAGCCCCATCATCATCATCATCATCATCATCATCATCATCATCATCATCATCATCATATCTCTTTCTTCTCTTTCTTTTTTTCTTTCTTTTTTAAGTCTGCTGTACAGTAAGGCAAATAAAATGTATCAGTGGCTGTTGGATCCCACGGCTCATCTGAAGTACACAGGAACACTCCTTCTTAAGCCCCTAGGACTCACGGTTCCTACAGGAAAAGCCTTTTTATATTGCCCTTGCTCTGACTTAAAACCCCATGCAGAGCTGGGATCTCTCTGCTTTGCTCCAGCGGGCACGAATTCTGTCTCTTAGGAATGTCCCCGGTATCCGAAGGCACAGATCTCAGAACTGGCTTATAGAGTATCATTGCTTCCGGCAGTGTCCGTCCACTGTGAACTCTGTGAGCTCCGTGAGGTTCAGGGCCCTGTGATGATGAGTTCCTTACTAGGAAAGCCATGAAATCGCCTCGTTCTACAGCTCAGTGACCACATTGCCGGTTTAGAGTTCAGCTTCCCTCTTTCCAGAAAACACCCTGTAGATGGAGATGAATGTGTGAGCCATCCCTTCAGGCATGTTCAACCATGTTGTCATCTGCAAGGTTCATGCAGAGAACTGTGTGATTGAGTTAAACAACAAAACCACACAAATACACACACACACTTTTAAAAATCTTACTGTTTTAAGTTTGTTTATAATTTTCTGTTGGGTGCATTTCTGAGTTATCTTTGGACACCTGTCATCCCTGTGCAGCAGGCTGGACATACCTGACTAGATCATAATGAAAATATAATCTGATTATATTAAGAGATGCTGAGAATCTTCTGTTACCAGAATCTTCCAGATGTTTGGGTACAAGATACATTATCTAAATGGGTATACTTTAACCAACTGATCTTTCTCCACATGTAGGTTCATTTTTCTTTTTTTTTTTTTGGTTTTTTTGTTTTTTTGTTTTTTTACTATCTCTGACCCAAGAAATTTTATGAGTTAATGGCATTTCATCAGCCAGGTGGATACTAACGTCTCATGTGACCATGGGGTTGACACTGTCACCCACATGTGTCCCTAAAGCTTTTTAGCAGAAAACCAAGTGACTTAGAATTCTAGCCTCACTTCAGCTAGACACCCCTGGTGACATCTGTTCCTTTTGCTTTTGTGTCCAGGACCCAGAGCTGCAGTGCTTACTGCTGTCTGATGGGAAGAGCTCCCTCCACCCAAGTCACATCGTCGTCCTCCCTGGGGACAGCAGTGGCAGCATGGCAGCCATCAGCTTCACAGGAGCCCTGAGGATCCCGGTGAGTCTGCATGCTTGGGGAGAACATACCGCGGGAGAGCACTGGGCCGCGGGGGGATTTGATGGAGAAGGGTGGCCTCTGTGTTTGAGGGTCAGGCCCTCCAGTTCGGTGTTAGCAGTGTGGCTGGTCACTCTGGGGTAAATGTGGCTGTGTGTGTGTGAGATCTCTCTTTTTTTTTCTATTATTCCCATAATTTTTAAATTAATTTTTTCCACTCTGAAATTTCATAGACAGATTAAATTTTGACAAATGTTTTCACTTAAAAAAACAGAAAGCTGGCTGCTCTGGACTTGGGCCCATGATACCTTCTGTCCCTCTTGACTCTCCATCCTCCCAGTCATTTGCCTTCTGGCTCTGAGGGCGTAGGGTGCCTCCCGTGTAGTGCCCTGTGCTCACTGTACGGTGGCTCTACTGAGCCCACTCTGTTTCCCAGCACAGTGAGGGTCTAAGTGCCCAGTGTGGCATGTGGCCACAGGGAGGGCCAGACATGAGGGAGTAGAGGTTACAGAAGAATACCCCGCAATGCGCTAGGGTCCTAAGTGGCTGGGCCTGATTATCCTCTGGCCCTTAGTGTCAGCTGGCCCCCACAATGCCCTGAGTTAGCAATCTCACAGTTTATAGTTGTGAGCCCTGGCGAATCTCCACAGCTTGGGTGCAGGCTTGGGCACCGACTTCCTGAACAGGCCTCACGGCCAGCTAGTGGAAGATGATAGTTTTAAATGAACCTCATTTCTAAGACTGTGTTCTTACTACTGGCTAGCAGCCCTTCTGTGCTGCCCAACTATTTCTGCTGACATCAGCTGGGGAACAGACCAGCATGTACATGCAAGCCATGGGGCAGTGTGGACAGGACAGACTTTGGAGGCCTGGTCCAGCTTTCATGCTCCCCCTGCTCCTGCCTAACTGGTTGGCCTGAGCATCCCCACCGAGCTTCTGTCTGCCTGTCACTGGGCTCCTCCTTGGTCCAATGCCATCTGTTGATCTGAGGATGAAGTAAGATGATGTCGTCCCAGTGCAGAGCATGCCAGGCATATAGCAGGCTAATGGTGGACTACACGCTCCCTTCTTCATGCCATGCTAACAACTGGGAAACGTTAAAGGTGGCGGTGATGGGGTTCAGTGTGCGAGTGTGTGGGTGTGCCTGTATGTGTGTGATGTTTACACGGGAGTACACAGGTGCACGCACCCGTTGCAGAAGCCAGAGGAAGATGTCGGGTGTCTTCACCTGTTGCTCCCCACCTTATTACTTTGAAGCAGGGTCTCTCCCTGAACTAGAAAGTTCCTGGTTTAGCTAGATCGCTGACCAGTGAGTCCCTGGGATCTGCTTCCCCCTACCTCCACCATCCAATGTTGGAATTACAGGCACACAACTGTGCCTGGCTTTTTGCGTGGGTGCTGGGGATTTGAACTCGGTGTGCTTACATACTCAGCCATCTCTCCAGCCCAGTTCTCGAGTCTAAATGAGCATCCCTCCTCCCCCTAGGAGGAAATCACTGGCCATCATTTGGCATGACTAGCTCATCAGCGTACATTCTCATTGGCTCTTGTTGGGTGTGGACATCAGGTTTCTGCCTTCCAGGCAACTTGGCGAGTGTGTGCTTCGGATCTCCCGGGGCTTGCTTCCCCATCATGTCCTCCCTTGTGCCAGGCCTGTAGAAGCACAGCACGCCTGCAGGGGCATACTCATTTGTACCCAGTCACACCTGAACACACACTGCCAATCCCACCCTCGGAGCTGACAGTCAGTTACCCTCCCTCTTCCAGGGCGTGATTGAGTTCTCTCTGTGCCTGCTCTTCGCCAAGCTGGTCAGCTACACCTTCCTCTTCTGGCTCCCGCTGTACATCACCAACGTAGGTGAGTGCTGGCTGGAAGTGAGGTTCCGATCTCTGCACTGACCGCCTGTGTCGGTCACAGGGACCACACGTGGCTAATGGAGAGGCACGACGTGGCTCAGCCGATGGGATGGGTACACACACGCTTTGTGGCTCTGTAAACTTCACTGGGCTCAGCGGGCACATCCCGACCCCTCTGCAGTTCTCAGAAGCTGCCTGCTTTTCAATCTGGGCCACATTGGGCTTTGGAGCACAGCAGCCAGCGAGCAAGAGTGTGGCCTCTGGGGATCGAGATAAGACAGCCTGAGAACTCTGACCTAGAAACTGTTTCTGGGGGTGTGAGGGCTGACAGCCTGTCTTAGGTTCCCAGAGTCCAGGAACATCTGAAGCTGTGGATCGGATAGGTGTTCCAGGAAAATAGTACTAGATAGCTGTGTGTCTGTGTGTAGTGTGACAGGGATCAGCAGTTCCCGGGAACCAAGTCAGGGCTGTCGCAGGTCCTGTACTGATGGGGCAGGGGTCACAGGGTGTGCTGAAGCAGGAGAGGGAGGAAAAGCAACAGGGTTTGTAGATACAGCCTGGGCCTTGGGCTCTGGGGGCAGTACAGGAAGGGGCCTTTGAGAATGGGAGAGTCAGATTTCAAGGGTGTCATATGGCCATAACAAAGTTAACCAGAGCTCAGAGCTGGAAGGAGTGTCACCTCAGCCAGGGAAGCTGGGGAGGCAGCGAGGGGACCTTCTGGGGGACGTGGCTAACAAAGACAAGCTGTGGAAGGAGAGGGGGTGAGTGAGCAGGCTTCAAGGAGCTCCCTCAGGGCCCGGGGCCCTGTCTAAGGATCCCCACTTCATCTCAAGTACAGAACACAGTCTAGGAGGGAGTCTCAGCTGGAGTGTTGAATTTCCTGGGTGCCCAGTCTGCGTCTGGGTTTGAGCCAAACCCAGTTCCCTGCAAGTGGCATTCAGGCTGAGGGAGATGGGTCTGAGGAGTCAAGCGCTTCCCAGCTGTCTCCTCATCCTGGTCAGTATCCATCTACTGGAAGCAAAAGGGACATGAAGGGTACCCTGCTGCCGAAGCACGAGAAGGCTCTAGTCCCCCTGGCATCAGGTAGCACAGGGGTACCACATGCTCAGTTTCCCTGTTCCTGGCCATTGCCCTGGGGGAGCTCTACCTACGACCTTGAACCATCTGCACACCGGAGAGCTTCCTGAGCTGATACCCCTATGGTGGCCAAGTGAAGGGTGCAAGGATGGCCAGGGAGTGCCAGGCTGTGCCAGGCTGGGGCGAGATGCATCAGCCAACCTCCTTTTTAAATCTGAGATCAGGTGATTTCTTGTGGTGTGAAACCACTCGTGGAAGAGAGTCCTGCGTGGGTCCCTCTGGGATAATCCCTGAGGACATGTCCTCATTAGGCCATATGCTGGTCATTCAACAGATCACCTGGACGCCAAGAAAGCGGGGGAGCTGTCCACACTGTTTGACGTGGGCGGGATCTTTGGTGAGTCCCAGATCATTTGCTCCACTCTGTCGAGAACCTAACAAGAGGGGGCTGGAGAGATGACTGAGAGATTTAGAGCACTCTAACGTGGGGGCTGTTCTCCCAGAGGACCTGGGTTCAATTCCCAGCACCCACGTGGCTGCTCACAACTGTCTGTAACGCCAAGATCTGACACTCTCACACAGACATATGTGCAGGCAAAATGCCAATGCACATAAAATAAAAATAAATTACACACACACACATATATATAAAACCAACAAAGCTGGGTGAGCGGCACACTCCTGTGGTTTTAGTACCCTGGTGCTGTGGCAGCAGAAGGGCAGGCTTGAGGCTAGCTTGGCCTACATAGTAAGACCCTGTCTCAAAAAAACAATCTATCCATCCACATTCAAGTTTGTTTCGCTGTTGGGAGGGCACCGTGTGACACAGTGATCTTGAGCCAGCTGCCCTCAGAAGTGACATGCACACATCCTGGAGGTGGTGGCCTTAGTGCATGCCAGGTAAAGGGGCTTTGGGGCTGCCCTAAAGCCTGACCCGAAACCAGCCTGTGACTCCATGGCCCTTACACAATGAGTCCTGTTAGGCAGGCCCCAAGCGGCCGCTCTCTGCTGCCCAGCTGGGGACAGACTCTGAGAAGGTGGCAGCTGTTCTTGTCCCTGTGACTTAGGTCTCCTCTGTGATGCCAGGCATCAGCTCCTGAGGCCATTCCCTCTATGTTACAGGTGGGATCCTAGCAGGCGTGATCTCTGACCGCCTGGGAAAACGAGCTTCCACCTGCGGCCTGATGCTGTTGCTGGCAGCACCCACAGTGAGTCCCTGCCCTCTGTCAACAGTCAGTCACTTTCATGTTCTTCACCAGCCACCACTGCTCCGGCCTGAGCGCCACATCCCTAGCAGTTCAGCTTGTGCCTGACTGGAAACACAGGGCTTCCTTCAGGCTGGCCTGCCTCAACTCCTGGGCTGTGCACACAGCGCTTCTCCCTCACCCCGAGTTTCCCATGGGCTGCTCTTTGGGGTATTGCTCACACCCATTGCTGTCCCCCTTCCCAGTCACACTCTTGCCTGTCCCTTAGAATCTGTGTTCCATCCCTCCCTTCTATGCTTAGTGAGCCCGTCATGGCAGGCTCATCCTTCTTTAAGCATTGTGACCTTGGGCAGGTGACCTGATTCCTCATCTGGTTGACAGTCACATCACCCCACAGTGTGGATGTGCAGAGCCGGTGTGGTACTGGCCTGCCATTGTTGTTTGTGACTTGAGGGGCCGTTCTGTTGCCACATTGCCTCTCTCCCCAATGCTGCCTCTGTCCCTGGAACATGCCTGAATTCTGAGTTCTCTCAGGCCTTTTTAGAACATGCCTGAATTCTGAGTCCTCTCAGGCCTTAGGTTCTATGAAGCAGTTCTTTAGACATTACGAACTGGGCAGTGGCAGCACACGCCTTTAATCCCAGCACTTGGGAGGCAGAAGCAGGTAGATCTCAGTGAGTTCAAGGTTGGCCTGGTCTACAAAGTGAGTTCCAGGATGGCCAGGACTGTTACACAGAGAAACCCTGTCTGAAATAAACAAAAGTCATTGCAAGCAGCACGGCTCCATTGCTGGGAGCACTGCCTCCCAAGGTACAGTGCTCGGACAGGCAGCTTCAGACCTCAGGAAGAGCTGGGAACTATTCAGTGTCCTGTCCACCATCCCTGGTCACGCAGAGTCCCACCCTGTGAGTTCCCTAAGCTCCAGATCCTTCAGCATGGAGGTCCCTGTTAGCTCCCTGTCTAAACCACAGGCTTCCAGCAGCCCTTCAGCTGTCCCGTGCTGAGCCATCTTCTCCTCGTTCTTAATTCTCGCAGCTCTACGTCTTCTCCTCTGTCAGCAAAATGGGACTAGAAGCCACCATAGGTGAGTAACATGAGACTTTGTCACTAATTCTCTCACATGTGTCTGTCCACATGACCTCATGACAGGAAAGGTTAAAAGCCAATCTAGAGGCATCAAGATGAGGTGACTGAGCAGTGTGGCCCCATGTCCCTCTTGGGGAGAGGCCAGGCTCCAGTTTCTGGACGTGGACCTGAAGAGTGCACATATGTGTGACAATATGGATAAGTAGGGCATGTGGTCAGTGGTGCTCTGCTCTGGGAGTCAAGAGGAGGAGCTGCTCAAGGGAGCCTGTTCAGCCTGGGGATGGGGCATTAGCCACAGCCCTGGAAGCCATGTGTAGAGCGGAGAGCCAGCCGTGGAGACTGGACGGAGTAGAGGAAGGTCCTACTGCAAATGACCAGAACGCGCTCTGGCCGTGAACGTGGGTTTCCCATGGACCCAGAGTCTCTTGAGGAGAATGAGCTCGTGCCATTGAAGGGATGGGCCCCGTAGTTCAGCATCCTTGTCTGTGGTGAAGAAAGGCAGTCCCCTCTGTGGCTGAGAAGGCTGTGGCATAGACTGGGCACAGGCCCGACCTTGGTCCACTCAAGCTCTTACCCCCTCCCAGTACCATCATCAGTGGCTGTCCATAAAGATCAGGGAACTTGAGTCTTAAGTCCTCCAAACAGGGGGGACTCTGAGGCTCTGGGGAAGCATGGCAACGCATCCCCAGGCACGGGTGCAGAATCCGTTTGTGCTGCACCCTAGAGATTGCCCCCAGGGGATGGACCCCTGCCTTGAAAATGCCTGCCCTCACCAGCGGACTGCTGGGCCAGGCAGGCTCTGTTCTGAGGCCCCTCTGTTTTCCACAGCCATGCTGCTCCTCAGTGGGGCCCTAGTCAGCGGGCCCTATGCGCTAATTACCACAGCCGTCTCCGCAGACCTGGTGAGTCACACGCTGCCCGCCTTCCTCAGGTCCAACTCTGCCTCATCAGTGGGTAAAGCTTCGTTCACAGTCAGGATAGCCTGCATCTTGAGAGCTTTCTAGCGGCTGCCCCTTGCCACCCTCTCTCAGGGTTCTTCTTCCCACGAGAGGTATAAATCCTGTCCCTGAGTGGCCCACAGAGAGTGCCCAGCGAAGAGACCCAGGAGTGGAGCTTTGACCCTCTCTCCACCTCTCTGCACCCTGTGTCATCTCTCCCAGCAGCAGGCTGGCCCTGCCTGGGCCCTGTCTTAGGGGTGTTTCTGAATCAGCGCATAGGAAGCTTATCCCTTGGGTGGGCATGAGTGTTCAGGCTCGGCTAAGTACCCGGGAAATATTCTGGAAGGATTCATACCAGACCGAACAAAATGGTCATCACACAAGGGGAAGAAGCAGAGGAAGGATTCTAACTGTATATTTTAGACTGAGTAAGAGAGTCGCAAATAACTAAATATACTCAGTCAGGTGTGGTGAAGGGTTTCTGTCTCTTCAATGCCCTCAGAGCTTTGCTCAGGGTGCTGGAGGGTGTAGACTTCCAAGGAGTATTCTATGTGATGGCCACATGTGTCAGGAGCGAGTTTATTTCTCACTCTGTATCTGTGTGTGTGTTTTCCTCCACTCTCCCAGGGGACTCACAACTGTCTGAAAGGGAACTCCCACGCCCTATCCACCGTGACGGCCATCATTGACGGCACTGGGTCTGTAGGTACGCAGAGAACATTCCCTCCCTCCCCAATACCCACGTGGGGGAAGCAGAGAACGTCCCCTCCCTCCCCGAGACCCACGTGGGGGAAGCAGAGAATGTCCCCTCCTTCCCCAAGACCTGTGTGGGGGAAGCAGAGAACGTCCCTTCCCCTCCCCAAGACCCACATGGGGGAAGCAGAAAACAGGTCTCCTCCCTCCCCAGACCCACGTAGGGGAAGCAGAGAACGTCCCCTCCCTCCCTGAGACCCGTGTGGAGGAAGCAGAGAACATCCCCTCCCCTCCCTGAGACCCGCATGGGGGAAGAAGGGAAGCCCTTGCTCCTAACTAGCAGGGACCCAAGGCTCTGATGCCAGCATCAGGACCGACTGACTGCTCCTGGATGCTCAGGGGAGTCTGCTGTGGAGGCTGTAGCACATCACTTCAGAGAAGACAGCTGTGGGTGGCTGGATCTGTTTCCTCGGTGGGGGCAAATGTACTGTCAGGCTCTAACTTGACCCAGGGGTTGGCAGACTTTAGGTTCGGACTTGTCATCACTGTCTCTCCAGGAAAGACAGGATCTTGTTTTGATTTATGTTATGGGAAAGCACACGATTCTGACACCCACCTTGCTGAGGTCTCTGAAGAGATGCGTTAGCACATTCTGATGTGACAAAAGGTGGCAGTGTGTTCCACTCATCCCTATGTTAGTCAGTTCTGCGTAACTATATCAAAATACCATAGGCGATCAGCTTCAATAGAGGGAAGGATTGTGTTGGCTCACGGTTCTGAAGATTGTATTCCGTGGAAGGAAAGCAGCATTATGGGTACACCATACCACTCCCCTCAGAGAGAGAGGAGGGGTGGGCACACACCCAATGTCCTAGCTTCCTCCCACTAGACTGTGCCCCGAATGTGCCACCAACTCTCAGCAGCACCAGAGACTGGTGACCAAGTCATTATTAGCACATGGCCCCTTTGGGAGCATTGCAGATTCTAACTGGTCCTGTTCAGGGCACAGACAGCTAGGATCTGGTAAAACACCGAGCCTGGAGATCCCAGGAGTCTTCTCCTTTGGACCATACCCCACCGAGTACAACCTGAGCCTAGGGAAGGCAGAGACCCTTCGCTGCCCTTCTGTAGGTGGGAGTTAAGGCTCCCACCTAGGTGGCATGGGCACTGAGCTGCACTGACTGGTCCAAGGCAGCTGTAGTCGCAGGCAAGGACTCACAGGTCTCCTGTTCAGGAGGCGGGGCTTCACAGATGTGGGTTCCCCAGGATCATGGCTGTGGCAGAGGGGTTCATCAGAGTTGGACTTCCAGGCCGAGTCACAGGAACCTCATCTCTGTTCTGTCCCCCGACTGTCACTTCCAGGGCTTCTTCCTGTGAGGGTTTGGTGTGTTCTTTGAGGCATGGGGGAGGTCACTGTTGTCAACAAAGCCAGGCTTCAGCTTAACTGGTCACCAAGGTCAGACCCAGCTAGTCCTCAGCATGGGTTCCTTCATTTTGCCGGACCTGGAGGTGATACAGGTGTCTCGGATGGTGTGTGTGGTTGCTCATCTGATACCTTTCAGGGCCCCTCTTGGCCCCTGCAGTGAATGTGTCTGGGACATGGGGGAGGGCGGGTTGGGTTGCTGTGCCTGGTGATGGGTCTCAGAAACAGCACAACCCTTCCTGTGAGGAGTGGTCCACCATTCTCCCAGTTCACCCAGACCAAGAGAGACTTCACGCAACTATTAGATACACACCTTCCTCCAAGTCTCCCCTCTTCACTCTGCCCCACAGAAGTCTGCTGCTCCCAGGACACCATGCTTAAAGCTAACATGGAGTCCTGTCAGCAGCCTGGGCACTACAGTGAAGCAGAGGATTAGAGGAGATAGAAAAATCAGGAAGGAGGTGGAAAAACTGCTTATCTCTTGACGTTCGCCTCAAATACTAGGCTAAGGGGAGAGAGGCTGCCGGGGCGAAGAGGTGAACCTCGCTGCCACACGCTGGGCTGCGGAGGAGGAAAGCACCGTGTTCAAAACAGAGGGGCAGCAGGCCAGTGAGCCTTCCCCGCCCTCCGTACCATGCGCTGCCCCTCCTCAAAGCCCGTGCCCACCTGGGTTTCTGCGGCATTGCCACTGAAATCCAATGGGATGAACTCCTGGACCCCAGCCCCCATGCTTCCCTGATTGCTCAAGAGCACAGGGACTCAGTAGCCAGTCACCATGGAAACAGCATGAACACTGGTCCTCCACCAAGTCCCAGCTTTGTGTCTCTCATACGCGCTCCCCACAAGACGGAGCAAGAGTAGGCTCGAGGGATGGCACGCCACTTTAGCAGAAGCGTTACACAGGAAGTGTTTGCCTCAAATGCTTGTCTAGCGTTCGCGCCCATTAGTCAGTGCGGGTATAGGTACCTTCTCCCTTGCTGGGAGAGCTTTGCGGCAGGTGTGCAGGGTCCAGAGTGGCACCGCAGTGGGACCCAAGGCTGTCCTCATGTCCACATGTTCTCATGTGTGTGCAGAACAGCTACATAGAGTCATGGGTATTTTCAAGGTCTTATTTTTATCAAAGTCATACGTAATGTAGCCCCAGGGGCTAGAGAGTCCTAAGAGCTCTTATGACACAATGTGACAGGCCCCGGCTCTGCCTGCCCAGGCCCTCTTCTCCCAGCTGCTGCTGGTCTCACTGTATATGTGAACTTTCTGCACTTGTCAGTCTAGACCCTTTCTCATATCCGCTATCCAGGGAAACTAAACATGACTCTTCCACACTCTCTGCCCTGGACCACCCCCCTCATCGCACTAGTTCTGCCAGTCAGCCTTCTGGGTCCTCAGACCTGGCACTCCCCTTCCTGACTTAACTGCCCCCCTTTGCTTCTTGTTTGTTTCTGTCCCTGCCCTGACACCACCACCTTCTCAATCCCTTTCTTACTGCCATCAGTCTAGCAGCCTGGTGACGGACCACACAGCTGCCCACCAAGCCACATAGATTGCTTCCTCTCCGTCCCCACACTACCTCCTCCTCCTCCCTCTTACATCAGAGCCCTGTTGGCTAGATTCTTGGTCACCACTTCTCTGTGAGTGGGACGTCTAGTAGCTTCCTAAGACTCCTGGAGCTAGCCAGGCAGTGGTGTTGGGGGTCCATCTTCACTTACCACCAGATCTCCAGAACCCCAGTGTCTCTCAGGTTCCATCGCTGGCAGCAGCTGTCACTCTCCTCTGCTCTCCACGCTGACCTGACTTTCCTGCTCTGGGTCTTCAGGTTACCCTCTTACCCACCCTCCACCCACCACACTGCCCCTGACAGGCTTCCATGGAGAAGCAGGCCCTGCATCTTGGGGGATGGGCACCACTGTTTCTTTGCTGAGTTTGGCTACCATGTTCTATCTTGTTTTCTGGAAAACATCAGTGAAACATCAGGTCTCCAGATTGTTCCTTCGTGTTTCTTTCTTCCTACGTTTGTCCTTCCTGCCTCTCTCGTTCTCTTTCTCAGGTGTCCTTGACTTTATCTTTCAACCTTTGCGTTCTTATTTTAGCTGTCATATTTTCAACACTCGTTAATTTTTTTTTTTACAATGCCCTTTTAGTGCCGCAGACACTGTGTTAGGTGAGAATTCGTTGATGATAACTGATCTTCAGCTACAAAAATGAGAATTGTATAAGATTCCAGTTAGTTTACCATGTGCACTCGGACAGTATTATCCGGGCCTGGAGATTTTCTTTTCTCTTTTGGGTGGAGCGGGTGTGTGTGTGTGTGTGTGTGTGTGTGTGTGTGACAGGATTTCTTTTTTTTTTTTTTTTTTTTTCGAGACAGGGTTTCTCTGTAGCTTTGGAGCCTATCCTGGAACTAGCTCTTGTAGCCCAGGCTTGGTCTCGAACTCACAGAGATCCGCCTGCCTCTGCCTCCCGAGTGCTGGGATTAAAGGCATGCGCCACCACCGCCCGGCCGAGACAGGATTTCTCACAGAGATCCTCCTGCCTCTGCCTCCCGAGTGCTGGGACAAGAGGTGTGAGCTACTACCGCCCAGCTGGGGATTTTCTTCTGGTTAAACTGTCCCTGGGTTTCTTTCCTCACAATTTGGATGTGTTCACAACTGGGTCTTCCTCAGCTATGGATCCTCTAAGCTGCCCCTTTGTATCTTAGTATTTAAGAATAAACCACTAAACTAGTGTGAGCTTGGAGTCCTTGGAGACCTGGGGAGCACCCCCAGGTCTTCACTAATCAGCCTAGAATCTGCAGGAATCTTCCTGTCCATAAGGTGCTCAGTGCTGGCATTCTTGCCATTGCTGGAACATGGATAACTGCTTGGAGGCTCGTCTTTACCCTGGGTCCCTGTTCTCCATACCCTTCCTAGTGCCTGCTGTCCCCAGAGGTTAAGATACTGCTCTTTTGTGGGATGCTACTGAGATGCTGATGAGAAGGGACCTGGATTCTGAGGTAGTGGAGGGAACAGATGATGGTCCTTTGCCTGCTGCAGCCACTCCCCTCCTTGTCAGGTTCTTGGCCAGCCTGACTGTGGGGAGAAGTCCCAGGTTGTGCCCGTTATTGTCTTTTCAAAACAAAACACAACAAAAATGTGTTTTCCCTCTCATCTACCCTCGACTTTGTGGATTTACAGTTTTTGAAATTTCAGCTGTGGTCCACTCCGTGGTCTTGGGGGAGTGCAGAGAGCTCGTGTTTGCCTGTCACTTTGCTGAGACATGGAAAAAGTCTATCAGATAGCCTCCCGGATCACAGAGTAATGTGTGTGCTGGCACACCCTGGACTAGTGTGGAAGAAGTACCTCAGCTCTCAGGTGCTACATTCTAGTCAGTAACCCAGAGGCCATCCCCCAAGCTCCTTAGCACGCAGCTGCTGGACAAGCCCTCTTCATGTCAGATTCACCCACCCCCTGTGAGGGAAATACCAGAGCCTGCAGCAAACATTCTTCTGCAGATGGCTTTTGTTTGTATGGCTTTCAAGGTTTGTTTAACATAATTTTAGACTTGCAAAAAAAAAAACCCCACAAATATAATGCAAAAAAAGAGTTCACAGGATCTGAATTTTCTTTATCCCACACCTCATTTCACACGTGCATGCGCACACACACACACACTTGGGCACACACGTGCACTCACAAAAACCTGTACACATGAATACACATGCAAGTGCACGCTTAAGCACACGTGCTTTGCACACTGCCCTTTGCAAATAACTGGTCATCAACCCCCCCCCAAATACAGGGAGTTCCCTGACTTGTGGTGATCAAAATCAGTTGGTTGACATTAGCAGGGTCTAAGTCCTGTGTTTCTTACACATTTATTCAGTGACATTTTCTGAGCATGTGGGTGTCTGCAGGTATATATTGGGTTCAGGCTTCTTTACATAAGTCCATGTACTTATTGTTTGGTTTTGTTTCTTTGAGACAGGGTCTCTGTGTAGTCCTAGCACCCAGTATATAATCAGGCTAGCCTTGAACTCACTGAAATCCTCCTGATTCTTCCTCCCGAGTGCTGAGATTAAAGGCACGCACCCCACACTGAGCTCATTTATAATGGTGGCGTGTCAGACAGAGTGGACATCCCAGACATCGATACCTACTTTTAGAATGGGTTCCAGAAGATGTTTATGGCAGTTGCTCCCTGCTTGGCACTGTGCCTGTCTCCTTTTGTTAGCCTTCCTTAACCAGTATCCGTGTGCCTGTTTCAGGAGCAGCTTTGGGCCCGCTCCTGGCGGGGCTCATCTCCCCTTCCGGATGGAGCAACGTGTTCTACATGCTGATGTTCGCAGACGCCTGTGCCTTACTGGTGGGTCGCCTTGCTCCTAACCCATGCACCTTCAGTTAGCCCTGGGGCTGTGGGACAGACGCTAGCGGAGTGTCTTCCCGTGCACTCCTACGGTCCCTAGCAACGAGTGCCATGCTGCCTTGGCTGAGCACACATGGACTGAGGCTTTTTCTGTCTCCAGTGGTGGGGAGTAAGTCAGAAGCAGGTGAGGCTGTTGAGAGTCAAAGACTTTGGTTCTGGCTGGCTGGTGTGACGATAGTGATGGCAGGCCTGTTGGGGCGCTTGAGCAGATGGTGAGCAGAGAGAGCCCCACCTGACACTGCCCACTGTGTCAGTCGCTATGGCAAACACCGGACAGTCAGGCTGAAAGGTTCAGTTTGGCCCATAGCTTTGGGTATTTCAGTCCAGGAGAAAAATAGAGAAACAGGAAGGAGTTGGGATCCCACAGTCCCTTCGGACCATGCCTGATGACCAATAAACCTCCCACTGGCCCATAATTCCCGCACTCAGAAAGCATACAACTGCCACAAATTTGAGGCTAGCCCTAGTTGTATAATAAATTCCATCCCTACCTTGACTACAGAATGAGACCTTGTCTTGAAGAAGAGCCAGAAATGATGGGGATGTAGCTCAGCTGGCAGAGTGCTTGCCTAGTGTACACAAAGTCTCAGGTTTAATCTGCAGCACTAAATTAGACTGGGAGTGGTGATGTACCCCTGCAATCCCTGTAACCCCAGCACTACACACCTGTAACC
>JAQHUG010000235.1:1666720-1681675 GCA_028555095.1 Dicrostonyx torquatus | reverse complement strand
CTGAGGATACGGCTCAGTAGAGAGTGCTTTGCTGTACGCCCTGCCCAGCACGTCACTGAAAACTGTTTAGAGTTTGGCTGCCTGAGAGGATTCCTCAAATTATACATACACAAATAAATGCCCTAACGCTCAGGTAGGCCCTTCCTCTTTCCAGTGTTTTTGTTTTGTTTTGTTCCATAAAATAAGCCAGTTTTACCCACTTCCCAGTCAGGGGCCACCTCCTCAGGGATGTTAGGGGATCACATTCCTGCTGCCTGGGTAGAGGAACACTCAGGCTTGTGGCTTTTAGTCTCCTGTTCAGTCCATGCCATCAGGTCCCCAGCGTCTTGGAGGCAGATGCTGGGAGTGGGCAGTCCCCTTTCTGCTGGTCACTGTCCCCTTCGTTTTCTGTCTTGTTTCCATTGAGCATCTTGTGGTTGGCTCGATTTTCAAGTCTGTGCTACAATCCTGGTTTGGGGCAAGCATCTGGATTATCCCGAGGACTTAGAAAAAGGCAGCCTTCACCTCAGGGCAGATGGCGGCATGGTCTCTGCTCTGATGACGGTGTCTCCATGGGGCATGAGCCTTCAGAGGAATCATGCAGTCCAGCAAGCCTCAAAAGGCCACACATGCCCTCTGCTTCTGTCTTCACACGGTGACAATGCCTTTTCTCTGTTTTGGGTGCAGTTCCTGATACGCCTCATACACAAGGAACTAAGTTGTCCCAGGCCGACTGCAGGAATCCAGGCTCCGTAAGTCCACTGTGGCCTCTCTGGAGTTCAGGCAACTCCAGGCAACCTGACAGGAAGGAAAGAGCTAACCACTTGTCCCGGTTTGGGCACACATCGTCACTCTCCTTCCTTGTCTAATAAGTGCCTCTGTGTGGGTGTGATTCCGTGAATGTCTCCTCAGACTCCCAGTGAGAGGACTGTGAGGAAATTGCCTTCTTGGTGGCGTTTGCTGAGCTGTGGCTTCCCAGCCAAGAGAGTTTCTCCAGCAACTGTTCCCCCTTCCTCCCCACTCCCTGCCACCGAGAAGCTGTGGGAAGGGCACGTAGTTGATCCACCAGTCAGCAAGGCATCTCAGGGAGGGCACAGGGCTGTCCCTGCATAGGGTCTGTGCATTTTGTATGTGCTTGGTGTCTGCTGTGTGGCCCTCTGTCACCATATCCTTTGCATTTAGGCTGAAGGAACACTGACCACGAGCCCTCTGGAGTGCCTGGACCCATCTTACACACACTGTCCTTGGAAAAGCTGAAATGAAGGATCCTGTCCTAAGAAGGAAAATTCGCCTTTGCACATGCCCCTGGGGCGACTCACAAGCTACCCTGGGACTTGCTGGATAAATGGATGAGGAGCTCAAATCGACAGTGGGGAGCCTGGCTGGCTGTGTCCCACTGCCTTAATGGGCCGAGGCCCAGTGGTCCAGCCAGCCCCGCCTGGCAGGTGCAGGATGCCCACAAACCACTGAACTCTAGCCTGCATGCTGACAGGCAGGACTGGGCTGCGGCACCCAGGCAGCCCACCCCTCTCAGGTATCTAGTGCAGAATGTTATATAGCCTGTGAACCCAGGTCATCCTGCTCTCCTGCTTCCCGAATGTGCAGGGTAAAAGGACAGGACGCCACAAATGTCCCGTCCACAAACCAACAGCCACAGAATAGCAGGAGAGCGCCCAGTCATGGATAGAAACTGAGAGGGAGTCCCCCACCCCCAGTAGTTACGAAGACCCATGCTCAGAACTGACCAGGAAACCGTTCCTGTCAAGATGTAAACGACTGTGAAGCAATAAGCCCCAACAAGACAGGGGCACTAGGAAGGCCAGTCCCAAAGCACCACCGGCCTGTGCTGCTGTCCCCTGCAGGATGGAGAGAGCAGAGGCTGGGGAGGGGACTTCATTGGGTACCAGGAGCAATGGGTCCCACCTAGCCATCCCTCTTACCCCAGACACCTGGGCTGTGTCTAGACCCGCAGGGATTATTTATTTTAAATGTATAATGTGTTATATAGATTTTAAGAGATATAAATGGGATTTTGTTATTTATTAAGACAAACTATGATTGTTCCGTGGCTATTTGTCTTGGTTGTATGTATCTGCTCTTTGAAATAAATTTTTATTTAAAAAACAAACCCAAGTACAACATAAATGATTGTTTCCAGCCAAGTCTCCATTCTGCTAGCAAAAGCCTCCAGACAGTCCACGTCACTCCGGATTTCTTAGGACTGGAGACTGGATTAGTTTTTTTACTTGTTGCTGGGACAGAATGCCTGATAAAGGACACTTATAAGAAAGGAAGGTTTCTTTCGGCTCCTGTGGCAGGGAAGGCATGCCCGCAGGAGCTTGAGGCAGCTGGGCACATTGCATTGGCTGTCGGCAAGCATTTGCCTCATGCCCAGATGGCGTCTCCTTTATAGATAGTCTGGGATGGCAGACCATGAAATGGTGCTGCCCACATTTAAGTGGACGGTCTTCCTACTCCAGCTTTAACCCAATCTAGAACTTGAGCGACATGCCCAGAGGCTTGTGTCCTTGGTGACTCTAGAGTCTGTCAGGTTGAAAAATGTTAACCGTTACAAAGACATATTTGCTGACTTTTGTGACAGAAAGGGGGCCGCTTTCGGAGTGTACCCCGGCTCCACACAGAAAGCTGAGCCAGGACCCCAGTAAACACCAGCTGTGGATCTTTGGTAAGTTGTGGAATATAATGACTATCCCAGCACTTGTCCTTGATGGTGAAATGGCGCACTTGGTGAGTGTGAGGGTCACACATCTGGACACTAAAAGATTCAGTCCTCAGGAACTGCAGTGGCCCAGTTCCCATGATGCATGTTTTCAGAGGGGGTGGGTGCTATGCTTTAAGGCTGGTCTGCTGAGGTATCCATAGCAACAGTCTATGACACAAGGCTAGGGTGGAGCACCCCCAAGTTCTGCAGAACAGCAGTTGGTGGAAGGCCTGACCCTGAGCTCCTCCGGAAACCCCTGCCATCTTTAGTTGTTATGATTGTTCGGATTTTTTGTTGGTTTATTTTCAATGTTATTTCCACGTGTGTAAATTTTTTTTCCGCAAATGAAATCCCTACATTGATTTGTCAGTTTCTTACACACAGCAGTTGCCAGCCCTCCTAGTGATAACGGGGAACATAGGGGTCCCCTTTGGGGTTAGTCTCATTAATAAAAGAACTTAAGAATGGGCTCAAATGTTAGCACTTGGGTACTGTTATTGGAGTTTAAAGGAAAAGACTCAAGGCACAGGGCTGTAGAACCTCAGCCCCTGCCCAGCGGAGAGAAGGGAAAAGCCATGCCTTAACCTAGCGTAAACACATGGCAGGGAGAGAAGCATTAGGGAAAGACCAAGGTAGCCCAAACTGTTGGGATAGAGAGCCCAGTGTTAGGAAAGCACTAGAAAAGAGATGGAAGAAAGGAAAAGGAAAAACAGGCAAACAACACACACACACACACACACACACACACACACACATGGCTGTGGTCTGTAAGCTGCTGTACTAGAAGCAGGGAAACACACACACACACACACACACACACACACACACGGCTGTGGTCTGTAAGCTGCTGTCCTTGGGGCAGGAATTCCCAGAAGGAAAAGCTCAGTGTCTCATTAAAGGACTAATTATTCTGCCCACCTCTTCAGCATGGCTTAAGGTGAACCTGCCGCCTTTGTAGAGATGGTCTTGAAGTCAAAATGACTGAACCAGCCCCGCCAGGATGCTCAGCTCCACCCGGGCTGGAGGTTCTGTACTTATGACCAGGAGCTTTTTCTCTTCAAACACTGGCTTCCTTTCCGTCTCCTGGCAACTCTATTTGCCCAAAGCCTCTCAGCTGGGGCTGGGACTTCTCTTTGTGCCCACCTCCTGTCTTCATGACAGCATTTGGTCCTGGTTGAACTTGCAGCTCTGTGCTTTCTGGCACAGTCGCTGTGAGTTCATATGTACAGCTGCCCTGTTGTGAGATTTTTCAATGCCAGTTTCTCTGTGTAACCCGGGCAATCCTGGATCTCTCTCTCTCTCTCTCTCTCTCTCTCTCTCTCTCTCTCTCTCTCTCTCTCTCTCTCTCTCTCTGTAGATAGACTAGCCTCGAACTCAGAGATCTGCCTGTCTCAGCCTCCTGAGTGCTGGCATTAAAGGCATGTGCCATCACCACCCAGCTGAGAAATTTTTTAAATAAGCAAACTCTTCTAAAAACCCACCATTCTCTGCCTATGGAAGGTGCCTATGAGGACTCCCATGGGGCAGGGGCAGTGGCAGTCCCAACCCATGGGTACCAGGCACTCAGTGCAGGAAGCCTCAAGGGGTGACGGTTCCACTCCTAGCTCAATGTACCAAAGCACTGGGAGAAAATCTTGCATGGCCCATGGGGAAAAGCTGTCCCACATTCCTTCGCCTTCCAGGCTGAGCCCTGCAGATGGGTGCCTTGAGAGACAGCCTGAAAACACATACACATCGCTGCTTTTCAGAGCGGTTTAGCAGGAATTCAATTCATGAATGAAGAAGACTTTGAAGGGGAAAGTGTACACTTTCAGTCTAAAAACTCTTCTTCTTTTCATCCAGCAGCGGCTGAGATCACTGGAATCTGAAAATAGCGGCTGAGACCCACGCTGCATTTACATGGAAATGTGCTGGCCTGTGGCTCCCATGCGGTTCTGCAAACAGCCCCTGCAGGGCAGGACTGCAGGCAGGGAGCCCAGGCCAGGGAAAAAGAACCTTTTATCAACATCTCCTGACCCCCTGGACCTGAGCCAAAGATTCTCAGTGGGCTTTTCTCTCCTGAGCTTCAGATTGTTCACAGCAGGGACCACGGCCAGCCCTCCAGGCACCGGACTGTAAATCTAGTCAGAACAGAGCTATGGATTTAGCTTAGCTGTTAGAGTCCTTGCTTAGCGTCCATGAGGCCCTGGGTTTGATTCCCAGCCCCCCTTAAACAAGGTGGTGCATACCTATAATCTCAGCATTCTGGAGGTAGACAGAGGGTCAGAGAAGTTCAAGGTTATTCTGGGCTACAAAATGTATTCAAGGACAGCCTGGGCTACGTGACCAAAAAAAAAAAAAATGTCTAGGCAAAATAAGTTCCAAAAAATGAACACTTAGTGTCATGCATATGTGTGTCTTTGTCTCTGTGTCTGTATGTTTCTGTGTAAGTGTGTTTGTGTGTCTTTGTCTCTGTGTCTGTGTGTTTGTGTGTACTTGTGTGTATGTCTCTGTGTGTGTGTGTCTGTGTGTCTGTGTGTCTCTGTGAGTATGTGTGTATGTGTGTGTGTGTGTGTGCATGTGCGTATGTATATGTAGGGATTCCAAGGGTCTGAGCGGGTAAAAGTATTTTCTACCCCGACCACATATCATCTCTCTGTGGGGTGCCTACCCTCCATCCCTGGGTGACGATCAAATAGTCAGTTGTCCTGGGACCCCCAGAGGACACATATGTGGTCTTATGAGGTAGACAGTAGTTGGCTTCCTATAGCCATTCTGCTCCCAGACCCCTCCTCGTTGACTGGCATTCTGAGAGAAAGGGTATATCGGGTGCTTTTCTCCTTACTCTGGCCAAAGCAATGTCAAGAAGGAAAGACTTACAAACCCATCGTGGTGATGACGGCCCGGTGGCAGGATCCTGAGGATGCTCACATTGTCTACAGTTAGGAAACACAGAGGGATGAAGCTGGCATTCCAGCCTGTGGCACAGTGGCCCCTGATGTAGGGTGGGCATTTCCTCCGCAGTTAAACATTTGGAAACCCCGTTATAGATACACACAGAGCTGTATTTCTGCGGTGACTCAGAATCCAGGCAAGTTGAGCTTCCAGATTAGCTAACTAACATGGGGCAAGTGACAGGAATCCTTGGGGAAAAGAACAGAACTTCAGCCATGCCCGTCTCCTTCTACCATGGTGACTGCTGACACTGGAGAAGGTGACTGCTCATTACGCTAGCCCAGAACACAGGATATGAAGCAGAACCCCTGGGACCTTTGTGGCAGGAGACCCGTGAGAAAGGCAGCTCATTTAGTCCCACTGCCAGTCTGTGGGAGACTGTGACAGTACCTTCTTACTGCAATGGCATGATGGAAGGGGTGAGCGATCCCTCTTGAGCCTCCTTTGTTGGGGTCCTAATCTCACTTGTGAGGGCTCCTGACTGACAGGCACCCCCAACTGCACGGTTGACAGGTAACCCAAACTAGCACACACGGTACTTCCTCAGTCAGTCCATGCAGGTGACACACCCCCTTCATGGGCAGGAGCAGAATATTGACACGCAGCGTGGCTAGCTCTGATTTTATACTAGTTTTCAGACCGGCCACAGGACCACCATCAGTCTCCTCATCTGGAGGAGGGAGTCGCCGATGTCTCTCAGACTCAGGGAAAACTGCCCTTGACAGCTTCCCACACACAGGAATGCCTGTGGGTGTCTCACTTCAGCTCAGCTCTAATGACTCCCTCATGGCACATAACTTTCCCAGCGCATCTTGGTACAATCTTGGATATTTTCCAAAAACGTTACCTCCTAGAAGACTTTCGCAAACAGTACCGAACAACTTTAGTGGCTCCTCAGAGTGGGTTCCGGCCATATTTTTAAAAACTTTTTTTTTCTTTTTTGTTTTTCAAGACAGAGTTTCTCTGTGTTGCTCTGGCTAACCTGGAACTCACTCTGTAGATCACGCTGGCCTCGAACTCAGAAATCCGCCTGCCTCTGCCTCCCGAATGCTGGGATTAAAAGCATGCACCACTACTGCCCAGCTTGAAAACACTCTTGATGAAGAGCCTCTCTGGTGCAGGAGAATTGTCTGTATTCTGTCAATCATGTTTTAAATAAATGCTGATTGGCCAGGCAGAGAGTATAGGCAGGAAAACCAGACANAAAACCACCTATGAGTGAGTACATGTGAGGAATAACCTTTTTCTCTGGCGCAGTTGCATGTTCTGCGTGATGCAAATGAAGAACTTGACATTCATCCCAGCCCAGGAAAGATGTAAGGCAGCCTCTGGCAAAGGGAAACAGACAGAAAGAAGAGTCTTCCGGAATAAGTGTGAGCACCTGCCACACAGCGGCCGCCTCCATCTGGAAGAACAGGCACACATCCCACATTTAAACCATCTTCTTTTGTATTAATAGCTAATGATCACAGCTCAAGGCTAAAAATAAGAGCAACACCTACCATTAAACTTCAGACATTGACAAACATCTGTGCTGTCACCGGGAAGAGCATGCATGTGCTGAGGGAATGAGATTCTTCTGGCCAGGGCCGGCTCTTAACTGAGACTTGCCAAAAACTGCTGAGTTAGAAGAGGTGACTAGCTGGTCTCAAACATGGCTCTCCATCGTCAGCCAGCTCACACTACAACTGACAGGTGCCAAGACAAACCCACTTGTTCTTGTCACACAACCCTTGGAGTCAGTGACACCAAGTGCCTCTGTTGAGGGCGTGTGTTTAAGGCTGCCTCACCATGAACCAGGACCATACAGCCCTTTTGATAATCCTGTTGGGTCCTCCACACTTTCTACCTAGGGGCTTTCCCTCACTTATTAAAGTCAAGATTGCTTGGCCAGACTGTGAAGTGATCCCACTATCAAAGAGCAGAAGGCTGCCCTTGCCCTGACTCTTCTGGACAGAGATGGCCCAATGTGGCTGCTCCCTCCTTCAGGCATGGTCTGTGCACCTCCTCTGAGTCTCAGAGCTTCTCAGATACCATCTTTTAAAAAATATATATATTATATATATATAATATATATAATTATATATAAATAATAAATATAATATATATAATATATATATAAAACTTTATTTTATGTGCATTTGGTATGAAGGTGTCAGATTCCCTGGAACTGGAGTTACAGACAGTTGTGAGGTGCCATGTGGGTGCTGGGTCCTCTGGGAGAGCAGCCAGTGCCCTTAACCATTGAGCCATCTCTCCAGCCCCTCATGTACCATGGAGCTAGGATTTTTCACCCCTGTGTCTGCCTCCGTGCTGGATGGTATCCTCCACCAGGGATGCAAGCCATGGCGGCATAGCCTTGCTCTCAACACACTACCCACCACGTGTGACATTCCAAACATTGCTGACAGATGAGGGAATCCAAGGGGCCTTGATGTGTTTGCTTTCTTCCTTCAAAAAGGCTTTGCATGGAGATCTTACTTTCAAGACAGTCACGGCAACACACCTCTTCCCTTGGAGAGACAGCTTCATTCTGTAACTGCTGGTGCCTGAGCTCAGAAGAGGCCAGTCGGCTACCGTCCTGTCTGCTCACCCCCATCTCCAGGAGGGATGGGAGGGGCCTCTCAGTAGGTAATGGCGTGTGCCTCTCATTAGCCTCAATGAGGCTAACGCCACGGCTGGCTTGCCTCATCTTTCCTGAAAAACCTGGCAGTTGAATTCTGATTGTGCCCTGCATCCTGCTGGTGCTGTAGCAATCACTGGGGCGTATGGAGCTGTTGCAGGATCCCAGGACCTCATAGTCCCGTGTGGGGGCAGCAGTGTCTAGACTGCTATACCAGCAGCGAGTTGTCCCGCCCCTCAGGGCTGCTGAGCCATCCTGCAGCAGCTTGCCTGGGTCAAGGCCATTTGGCTTCTTTTCCTGCCCAGACTGAGCTTCTCACGTGAGGTCTTAAAAATAATAATCCCTGGGCTATTTTACAGGCAACTTCTGTCATCTGCATTTCCATTTTGGGACAAGCTGTCAGTCTCTGCTTCCCTGACATGCATATGGCTATGCACGGGCTAATTTAGGGATGGCGGGATAAGTGACTAGTAAAATGGCTGTAATATGGAGGAGGAGCCAGTTAGAAGGTGTCTGCTTTGAGATGCTATGGAAATGGGATGACCCAGTTAGTGCTCCTCAGCCTTATGACTCTCTCTACAGAAATCTGTGTCGGGGTCACCAGGAGGCCAGATTCTCCTAATCAGGAGGAAAACGAACAAGTCGCTCCTTAGCTCATTTGCATCACGCAGAACATGAATGGGTCTGGGGGCCCATTTCTGGGAGGTCCCACTCCTTAGCAGAAACCTCACCCCCCACCCCAGCCACAAAATCTTGCCATCAGTTGGATGCTGGGTTTGCAGCTGATTCGTGACTTCCTCCATGCCACACAAGTGCTCTTGACAGTTTAGATCCCTCCATCCTCAGAATCTGATTCTTTTGGTCAAGGACCGGCCCAGGCATCTGTTTATTTTTAGACGGGGTCTCACTGTGCAGCCCTGGCTGACCTAGAATTCACTATATAGGCTGGGCTAGCCTTAACTTTGTAGAGGTCCACCTGCCTCTGCCTGTCAAGTACTTGGGTTGAAGACTTCACCATGCCCAATACCCTGAGTGTTTTTAAAGTTCCCGGGCAGACAGCTGTGGGCAGAGCCTGCTGGAAGAACTGGGCTAAGGATGCAGAGCCCAGGAAGCTGCTTGTCCTAGCCCCTGTTACCCCGGTCTAGAGAACAACCCTTAAAAACATCTGTGCTTGAATTAAAATCTTGAATTTCCGCTGTTGCTGTTTTTCAAGACAGGGTTTTTCTGTGTAGTCCTGGCTGTCCCAGAACTTGATCTGTAGACCAGGTTGGCCTCTGCCTCCCGAGTGCCGGAATTAAAGGTGTGCGTCGCCACTGCCCAGCTGAACTTTTAAAAAATCTTTCAAATAACTTCATTTATTCTACAGGGGAACTTACTCTTTTGCCCCAAACAATGTAGTAAAATGGCTGTGCTCCATAGACATCAAGTGTAATAGCTTCCTCACTGCTGTAACCAAATACCCTACAAGATGCAGCTTGAGAAGGGGAGGCCAAGTTATCTTGGCTCATGGTTTGAAAAGATACAGGCACCAATGATGGGGAAGGCATGGCGGCAGAAGACAGCTGATCAGTCATGTTGTCATGTCATGTCATGCCTGCATTCAGGAAGCAGAGGGTGCAACAGGAAGTAGGGCTGGGTAAAAAGCCCATGACCCACCCCTAGTGACTTACTTCCTCCAGCAAGGTTCCACCTTCTAAAGGTTCCAGCCTTCTCAACTTCCCAGTACGGTAAGTTGGGCACCAAGTGTTCAGAGCCTATGAGAGACAGTTTGCATTCAAGCTGTGCCATAAAGTTAGAAGGTAAAGTTTTCATGAAATAGACATACAGTGAGCTGTGTGCCATGATCCATATCTTCTGGTACCTACCTGGTTGTCTTCTTTACATCCATGCAGCAATGAGCATATCCATGAAATGGTAAGCATGTCCATGAAGAGGTGGGTATGCCCATGAAGAGGTGAGCATGTCCATGCAGTGATGAGCATGCCCATGCAGTGATGAGCATGCCCATGCAGTGATGAGCATGCCCATGCAGTGATGAGCATGCCCATGCAGTGATGAGCATGTCCATGCAGTGATGAACATGTCCATGCAGTGATGAGCATGTTCATGAAGAAGTGAGCATGTCCATACAGTAATGAGAATGCCCATGCAGTGATGAGCATGCCCATGAAGAAGTGAGCATGTCCATGAAGAAGTGAGCATGTCCGTGCAGTGATGAGCATGTTGTATGCAATTCTGCCCTGACTGCATGTGACCTTGGGAGACAACATATAGGTGGGATATGACCAGACCAGGGAGGAGGTTCCACCACACAGCACTGGAAAAACCATCATCCCCGCTGGACGTAGACCTTCCGGTATCTACCAGTGCTTCTGCTGCTTGCCTAACCCATTTCTCTGTGAGGAAGCCTAATGAACTCCTTGGTTCCCCAGGGTGAAGTTGGCACTTAGGAGGAGGAGATGTTTATGTCTCATCCAGTGAATGAATCTTTTTGCTGTGTTTTGTTTTGTTTTTTGAGAGAGGGTTTCACTGTGTAGCTTTGGGTGTCCTGGAAGGATGCTCTGTAGACCAGGCTGGCCTTGAACTCACAGAGATCTGCCTGCCTCTGCCTTACCAGTGCTGGGATTAAAGGCGTGTGCTGCCACTACCACCCAGCTCCAGGGAATGAATCTTAACATTTTCACACCCTTCTCCCCTTTGACTTTGAGTCTTCTCTCGTTAGGGACACTTGTCAGTTGGATTTAGGTCTTATTCAAGGGCGACATAATCTCATCCCAACATCCCTCAGTTTTAAACTGTCAATTTGACCCACAGCCTTGAATCACCTGGGAAGGGTGTCTCAATGAAGTTGTCTAAATCAGATTGGCCCTTGGGCATGTCGGGGGTAGGGTAAGGAGATTGTCTGAATTTATGTGGGGAAACTGGCCTGAAAGGGGGAGGCGCCATGTGGTGGTTTGAAAGAAAATGGACCCCAAAGAGAGTGGCACTACTAGGAGGTGTGGCCTTGGAGGAGGTGTCATCTTGTTCAAAGAAGTGTGTTCCTGCAGAGGTAGGCTTTGAGGACTATTATATACTCAAGCCACATCAGGTGAGACAGTTTATTTCCTGTTGCTTGCAAGATGTATGACTCTCATCTGCTTCTCCAGCACCATATCTGCCTGCATGCACCATGCTCCCGCCATCATGATAATAGACTAAATCTCTGAAACTGGAAGCCACCACCTCAGTTAAATGTTTTCCTTTATAAGAGTTGCCATGGTCATGGTGTCTTCTCACAGCAATAGAAAGTTCCTGCCTCCTTCACTTCCCCACACCTGGAACTGTGATCTGAAACAAACCTTTCTCCCCTAAGTGGCATTTTTGTCCGGGTGATTTAGCACAGCAACAGAAATGAAACTAAGATACTAACTTACCCACCTCTTCCCAGACCTTTCTCTAAATGGCTTCACAATCATGGGCCAGATGGACACAGGAGGCTCCAATTCAACCTGCTGGCGTCGGCTGTTCTCTTCCCAAGGAGTGGCAGTGACCCATGGGAGAGCTGAATCCAGATGGAAGTTTGACTTTCTCTGTGGTCAGGGGTTTCCCCAGACACCCAGGGGCAGGACCTGCCTCATCTACAATATGTCACTGCCCCGCCTTTTCATCCTGCCATCTGGAACCGATTTATAAACTCAGAAAGGAGATGTTTATGCCGCTTTTAAGGGACTCAGCAGGGACTCGGCTTAAAGGTGAAAGCTATTCAGATTATAGCACTGCCCACGCCCTTACTTAAAACCTTCTGCCTCCCTCCTTCGCGGCCCCAGCTATCATGGCTTGCTGTGGGGCCCACCAAGCCCCATATGGGGTCCAATGGGTAGCTGCACCTGTCTTCACAGCCCCCAGAGCCTCAGGCCACAGTGACATTCTAACGCTGTTCTAAGATGCCAAGGTTGCGCCAAAGAAGATGGGAGAGGCTGCCAGTGCCTCAGGACTTGCAAAAACTGCATTCGTCTCCAACCCAAACTCCAACTGTGGGTGGTCACCATGGAAGAGGTTCTTAAGAAGCCCTTCCCTGTGTCCCCAAGGCCCACTAACCAGATGTCCTGTGGCCTGCACCTAAGAACTTCTGTGTTGACACCTGGGCATGGCTGTGCTGACCTAATGGGGCAGGAGGAAAAAGAGGTAGGCAATTTATGTTTGTGTCTTGAGTTTTGTCTATTTTGTTTTTATGGAGCTAGGCCTAGAACCTACCCATTCCCACAGAGGCTCAACTCCACCCTGTATATTTGAAGTGTTCTTTTACCAAATCATTTAAAGTGGTTGAGAGAACACTGGGAAAAAAAGAAAAATTTGGGTTACTAAAACATCCTAAAAGGTTTTTATCTACTTGCCAGCGTGGTATGGCTGACACAGCAGAGCCAAGAAATGGCTGTTTCGAGGGCTAAAGAGAGCCAGCCCACAATAAATCATAATTAGGATTTGGACCCGCAGCATTCAAACCTCTCCACAGTCAATTTTAGTGAAATTTTAGTCGGTCAGCCTCGGCAGGCACAGTTTCCTTCCAGGAATTCTTCATAACCGACCATGCTCCAGACAAACCATCTCCCACAGAGCAGGTCTGCCCTCCCACAGGACCGGACCGCAGCAGGCATACAGTGTCTCTTCACTGTCTTCCTGGCTGAATTTAGAAGCACCTGTGAGACCGAGGCGCAGTGATGGGTGTGTGAGAGCTTATCAGGGGAAATTGGCTAAGATGCCTCACGGAATAGGAGTGGGAGGGAGAGAGCCAGTTCTCTCGCTTGCTCCATCTCTTTCTTTCTTCTCCCTTGTCACTGGGGTATGAGGTGCCCTGCCCTGCTGTGCCCTCACACAATAAGTTAACCCTTCACCCCCATCCCAGTTGATTCTGTCAGGTTTGGTACAAAAAGCAACATATTGCTTACTGCCTGATGGTCAGAGCCCTGGGATCCTGGCACAGGGGCAGGGAAATCTGAGCAATTCACTCAGACTCAAAGGTCTCTATGTCACACCCTGGGCCTCCACTGTCCCTCACTACTGCCCTGACCTCAGGACTGCTGACATTTGAGTTGGTCAGTTCTCTCTCTGTGTGTGTGTGTGTGTGTGTGTGTGTGTGTGTGTGTGTGTGTCCTGTGCACTGGAGCATAAGCAGCAGCACTCCATCCAGGAGTGACAACTGTGACAACTGACATATCCCTGATCCCACCGCATGTGCTAACAGTGCTCCATCATCACCTTCTGGTCCCAGCCTTGGCTTAGCCACACCTTCCTGGTGACTAAGCTGCCCTTTCGCTTCTTAGGTGCGTGACCAGTGGGTTTCATTTTTCTTTCTCCCGTGTGTATAAACTCTCCTCGATCACAACCATTGCCATAGCAACGCCAGCATCTCCCCGGGGCTTCACCCTCCCCTCTCCTCCTTCCATGCTGACACTGGTAATGATCTTAGTCATTGAGATGCCACTGCACCCATGTTTACTCGTGTCCCATTGCTTTAGCAAGGAGATCCTCCTGCCCTGCTCCTACAAATGCCAGCCCACCCCAGTGTACATCGAGGCCAAGTGTTTCCTGGCCAAGGTCTTGATAGACCCTCAGTCAAGGTCCTCACAGGACACAAAGCTCAAACTAAAACAACTGAGGTGTGCTATGTGGCAAGGGCTGTGATAAAGGCAGAAGCAGGAGATCTGGGCTGCTCACAGGAGGTGTGGCCACCAGGCGTCAAGCACAGTGGATCTGGGAACCCCTGGGTAAAAGGGACCAGAGCTTGAGTGTTTAACAAGCTCTGAAAGCCTCCGGTCACAAGCAGGAGACTGTTTGGAACAGTGACCCTTGGTCACCAGCCAGAGGCAACTTCCCAAGGACTTGAACTCCACCCCATCTCTTAGCTCCTGATGGAGCCTCCCGCTGGCTGAGCCCCGTCATGGTTTGGTGTGCCTGTGTGGGTCAGTCTCAGAGTATATAGAAAAGAAAGTGGGTTTGGAGGCACCTGAGTGTGTGCTGTGTCCCTGGGGCCCATGTGGACTATCACACTGTAGTTTCCACATGGTGGCAATGTCCTGTCGTTAACTCTTGGTATTTCTCTCTGTGGTAAAAATCTGCCTTGTGTGAAGCTGGCTCCTGGCTCTTTCTCAGGCCAGATGTCACCTCCTCAGAGGTAGTGGTCTTTACCCCTTAAAAAGGATGTCTCATCCATGAATCTTGGGCCCCTAAGACCCTAAACTTGCCCCATAGTAAGAATTCAGGGCCTGTGTGCCTGCCTATCTGTGAGTGGAGGCACTGACATTTACCTGACACAGACCAAACATTTTTATTTTCTCAGTCATCCACATACATATATGCATCTGGGCATCCATGCAAGTATCCATCCATCCATTCATAGACACACAGATCTAAGCATCCGTGCATGCATCCATTCAGCATCCTCATATCACCCATCCATTCATATACTCACGGCTCCATCTACCCATCTATCCATCCACCTGCCTGTTCACATATCACCTGCCATATATCAACATCCACTCATATATTCATGACTCAAGCCTACACATCTAACCATCTATCCTATCCATCCACTCATCTCCCTGTCCACATACCACCACCACCACCACCACCATCACTACTACCACCACCACCACCACCATCACTACTACCACCACCACCACCACCATCACTACTACCACTACCACCACTACCACTACCA
>JAQHUG010000235.1:1650505-1664582 GCA_028555095.1 Dicrostonyx torquatus | reverse complement strand
CTGAGCCATCTCTCCAGCCCTCCAGGTTGTATGTTAAAGCACACCAAACGCTGCTGAGACTGAACTGCAGGCGGGGATAACCTTGCCTTTCTTAAAAGGCAACACAGGCCGCCTGTGCTGGTTAGGTTTTTGTCAGCTTGACTCATGCCGGGGTCATCTGAGAAGAGGAAGATTGAGAAAAATACCTCCACCAGATTGGCCTGTGAAGAGGGCGCAGCCCACTGTGGGTGGTGCCACCCCTAGGCAGGTGGTCATGAGGTACAATAAGAAATCAGGCTGAGCAGACCACAGAGAGCAATGCTGTGAGCAGCATTCCTCCACAGTCTCTGCTTCCGCTCCTGCCCTGGTGTCTCTGGATGACAGATCGTGACACAAGTGGAAGCCAGGTTGTTTTGGGTCGTGGCGTTGATCACAGCAACAAACTAGGACAGCATGTCATCTCCACTGCGAAAGTAACGGACAGGGTGGGGTGGACATTTCACACGCAGGAGGCAGAGGTGCTGCGTGGTTGCAGCCATGCTTCTCATCTGCCCGTCAGTGAAAAGAGGATGCAGCGCGCCTTGGAGCGTGCGCCCTGATGTTAAAAAGCAGAATGCCTGGAGCATGCACACTGATGTCACCGAGCTTGCTTAAGAGCAGCACAGTTTCTGCTTCCTAAGTAGCTTTAACAGCATGCACTAAAACTGCAGACCCTCCGGCGGGTTGTGGAGCTGTTTCAATGCACTCAAATACCCAGTGTGGTATTCCAAAGTGACAGGTCCTCCGGGTGCCCGAAGCAAAGCCGTTTCCCTGCTCTGCGGCGCCAGCTGCTCTGCCAGGTACCACTGTGCAGCGCGGTAGTCTCGCCGCTCAAACACCTCGATCCTAAAGTTAAGGAGCTTTTCTAAGCAAGTCTGGCGTGTTTCCCGAAGAGCTTTGTGCTTCCTCTCGGGTGCCAGTTCTTGTGCTTTTGTCCTTCCTCATTAAAGCTGGGAAGTGAGCAGGAGGCCAGAGCTCAAGCCAGCCTGAGAAGCAGAACTGTCTGCTGCATTCGACGGGAGCACAGGTTGGGTGAATTTCTTCCGTGTTCCTAACTACACCAACTCGTTCCTC
The DNA here is from genome assembly GCA_028555095.1 of Dicrostonyx torquatus. Taxonomy (NCBI): domain Eukaryota; kingdom Metazoa; phylum Chordata; class Mammalia; order Rodentia; family Cricetidae; genus Dicrostonyx; species Dicrostonyx torquatus. The sequence goes on along the minus strand of JAQHUG010000235.1, from coordinate 1,663,490 downwards.
TCCTTGTAGGCTGCTCTCAAAGAGATGCCCAGTTCGGCAGGATGGAAGCATCTGAGAGATTACAAGTGTTCTTACACAAAGAAATGGGAGGAGCTAGAGATGGTGGGGAAAGCTCCAGACAATGCACAGGGCTTCCATGTTCCCACTCTTATATCATGCCCTAGAAAAGTGGGATGTCCATGTGGCCACAGGTTATTAGGGAAACCAGGAATGTCACACACATGGGGGTTTCTTATCAATGGAGGGGATAAAATATCTGTTTTCCCACCCAGAAGGATGGCAGTGGGTTTTGTTGGTGACCTGCTGACCTTTTGTTAGCTGTGGAGGTAGGACCTCCTACACCTTGTGCTGTAGATGCAGGCCTCTCCCAAATCCCCCAGAATGATTGTCCCAGACTCTTCCCTCCCTAGACTTTCACCCATCCTTAAGGGAGATTGTACGTTATGGCCTGCTGACCTCTATGCTGTTGGTCCGAGGCCACAGGGCTACAGAACCCCCTCCTGGTCACATGTTCTTTGTGGGGGAGTTTCTATGGGGTCGCACCTAAGCTTTACTGTGCACCTGGAGTTGGAATAGCTGTTGCCTGGAAACCTTTCCCCAAATCGACTGTGTCTTAAATACGCTGACAATGAACTGCCTGGCGTTAGATCCAGGCTGACAAAGTCCATCTGAACTGGATTTTCATTCTCATCTCTTTGAGGGTCCGCTTCCTTTACCTGCAGGGTCCCCCTGAGTGTGAGGTCATCAACTGTCAGTCAGTCTGATGTAAATGGAGACTGTGCAGTCCTTTGGGAGCTGGGAGTGCTAATGCTTCTCCCAAACCAGGTGGCTAGGTTTGGGTTCTAGTTCCTAGATCTGGAAGTCCAATCCCAGCTCTGGCCTGGGCTGGTGGTTAAAAGGGCTCAGGCAAATGACTTCTTCATAAATTCATGGCCCAAAAGTCAGGTGCCATAATGTCAACAGAGACTGTTTTCATTTTCTGGTCACCCAGACCCAAATAATCACACAAAAACTATATTTATTACAACACTGTTTGGCCAATGGTTCAGGTAAATCCTAGCTAGCTCTTAGATCTTAAATTAACCCATTTCTGTTAATCTACATATTGCCATGAGGCTGTGACTTACCGGTAAGGTTCCAGCATCTTTCTCCTTCAGCAGCTACATGGGGTCTGCCTGACTCTGCCTTCGTTCTCCCCACATTGTTTAGTTTTCCTGTCTACCTATATTCTGTCCTATCATAGGCCAAAGCAGCTTCTTTATTAACTAATGGTAATAAAACATATTCACAGCATAAAGAGGGGAATCCCACATCAATCTGAGGGCCCCAAGAGAATTGCTCAGTGGTTAAGAGCACTTACTGCTCTCATAAAGGGCCTGGGTTCAGTTCCCAGCACCCACATGCATGGTAGCTCATGACTATCTGTGACATAGTTCCAGAGGGCCCAATGTTCTCTTTTAGCTTCCAAGAGCTCTTATACACACTGGACACATAAACTCAGCAAAGTACACACATGTAAAAATAAATCATTTTATTTATTTTTGTCTAGGGAAGCCTTAGAGAAAGACTGAGGAAGCCCCAAATATTGGAGAATAAAAAGCCCAAAGTATTAGGAAAGTACTCTAAAAGATAGAAAAGAGGAAAATCAGGCATACTTCACATGCGTGCATGTGTGTGCATGTGCATGCGCGCACACACAAACACATGCAGTTGTGGTCTGTAAACTGCTGCCCTGGGGGCAGGAATTCTCAGAAGGAAAATCTCAGCATCTCCTTAAAGAAGTAATTATTCTTCCCACCTCTTTAGCATAGCTTAGGGTGAGCCTTCCTTTCTAGGGATAGTCTTTGTATTAGCCAGGGGTTTTATTGCTGTGCAGAGACACCATGACCATGACAACTTTTATAAAGAAAAACATTTAATTGGGACTGGCTTACAGTTAGAGGTTCAGTCCATCTCATCACGGTGAGACATGGTGGCATGGAGGCAGACATGGTGCTGGAGAAGGAGTTTGAGAGCCCTACATCTTGACTCACAGGCAGCAGGAAGTGAACTACATCACTGACTGTAGCTTGAGCATAGGAGACCTCAAAGCCCACCCCCATAGTGGCACACTTCTTCCAATAAGGCCACACACACTCCAAGCAAAGCCATACCTCCTAATAGTGCCACTCCCTGAGGGGGGGGAGCATTTTCTTCAAAGCACCACAGTCTTGAAGCCAAAATGATTAAACCAATTCACCTAGGATGTTCAGCTCTGCCTGGGGCCAGAGGTTTTGTTCTCAGGAATTTTATCTACTCCAATACCGACTTCCTTTCTACTCCTTGGTTCAGTTCCCTTCTGGCCTCTGCCCCTGTACTGAGGATGCCATCTCTTCCCTTGGCCATCACAGTAGCTCACACCACGGTATCCCGAGGAACACACTAAGCCTTCATCAACCCTGTCTTCCAGGATGCTCAGTTTTATTATTAGCCAGGATAAACAGAGGGAGGGAGGAACATAGAAATGTGTCACTTAGTAATGTACAGAGGAGTTTTAAAATGTTGTCATTAGTTCTTTGAGATTTTATACAATGTATTTTGATCATATTCAGCCCGAGCTCCTCCCAGTCCCACCCCAACCTCCTTACTCACCCAACCTTGTGTCCTTTTTGCTTTTTGATCCCACTGAGTCCAATTTGTGCTGCCCAAACACTCTTGGGTGTGGAGCCTGCCCTGGAGTGGGTCAGCCTACCATGGGTCATGCCTTTATAGAAAACTGACTTTCCTAGCAGTTCTCGGTTGCTAGAAGCTCTTCAGCTAGGGCTGTATCACCTCTTTGTGTCCAAATCCTTGCTGGGATTTGGTCTGCCTTAAGCTTGTGCATATTGTCACAATCAATCACTGTGAGTTCATATATACAACTGCCCTGTTCTGAGTTTGGTTTTCATTAGTATTTGTTGTTTGTTTGTTTGGGGGCAGTGTTTCTCTGTGTAGCCCTGGCTGTCCTGACTCTCGCTTTGTAGACCAGGCTGGCATCGAACTCACAGAGATCTGCCTATCTCTGCCTCCCAAATGCTGGGATTAAAGGCATGTGCCACCATGCCCAGTGTGTGTGTTATTCCAGTGACTCTGGTAGCTAATTTTGATTGTTAATGTGATTAGATTAAGGAATACCAAGGGTGTCAGTGAACCACAGTTTAGGGCATTTGCAGGGAGGATTTTAACTGACTAAGCACGTAAGACCCACCTGGATGTGAGCGGCAGCATGCCGTGGGCTGAGGTCCCAAACTAAATAAAAAGAGAAAATGCAGACAGCCAACTGAACCCCAGTACTCATCTCTCTCAGTTTCCTGATGCACCCAGAGTGAGGAGTCCCCCGTCCAGCACAGGTAGGGCTATGCTGCCACTGTGATGCTGCCAGCTTGATGGGCTGTGATGGACTGTACCCCAAGACTTGAACCAGAACAAACACTGCAGTAGCTTCAGAGCCATCGTTCTGCCGTGGCAATGAGAGAGTAAGGAAGACACAGCGGTCATCTACCAATCAGCCGTCACCAAAAGACATTCTGCTCCGGTCTCACTAGTGCCGAGCAGGCTCACGGATGGAATTTTAGTGTCGCCTCTGGGGCAGTGCCTCCTTCCCAGAACAGCTCTGAGCTCTGCTCAGCCTGAGAATTTTGATGAGAAATGACACTTCTCAGATAGGGAAGGAGCATAAAACCACGATGATATAATCAGAGGCTGAAGAGACACACAGGGGAGGAGAAGCCAGCTCTGCATGCAGAAGAATCAGAGCTTTATGCAGGCACCCTGTGCTCAGGGGTGGGGCATGGTCGGTGCAGAGTCATTCCTTTCCAGGAAGGACTGGGAAAAAGCAAACAAACAAACAAGGAAGAAGTCTGACAAGGAAGAGAAACTTGACAAACAGTCCTCCAGCCAGCAGATCAAGGTCAGGGCCAAGAATAGTGATCCTGACACTCAACCTCGCCTTTGATACAACATGAGGAACCCGTGCTTGTTGTCCCCCTTGGAACCCCAGACTGCTCAGGAGAAAGGCATCAGGCAGATACCAATTAAGGGACAGTCTACAAAAGGTTGGACTGGGCCTCTTTAGAGATGTCAAGGTCGTCAAACACAGGGAGAGGCTGAGAAGCTGCCACAGCTGAGAGGGGACGTGAAAAGTGCCACACTGGATCTAGGGACACAAAAGAAGGGCAAGGCAAACCCAAGGAGCCTGAATAAAACATGGGCTCTCGTTAGTGCTAATGTATCGATGTTGGCTCATTAGTTTAACAAATGTACCCTACTATTCTAAGATGTTAGCAGTCAAGAGAATTGCTCTGGGACATCTGGGAACTGTGTGTTCTGGCTTAGCCACTTTTTCTATAAGTCTAAAATAGTTCCAGCATAAAAATTCTATTTAAAAATATAATTAACAAAGCAACCTGTGACTCATGGCTATGACATTAAAATGTGGCCCACTGTACCTAGTTACTCCCCAGGACATTCCTCTTAGATTTTCAGAAAGTCCCTCTTCTCTGTTGCCTGACTCAACCAGCCAGATGTGGGGCTGGACAGTTAACCAGTGGACTGTGACGCTGGCCACATGGGAAAGCCCACAGGGTGGAGAGGAAAGTACAGACTGACAGACAGACACAGTGTGCCCTTGGGTCCTGCTGCAACTAAAGTCAGTTCACCCTTGGCCTTTTAAAAATTAAGGCTGCCTGTGTACATGTTTATAAAGTTGGGGTGTTGGTGGCTGGTGGTGGTATCCAATAACACCCCGGATGAAGCAGAGTTCGGCCGGTCCTCTGACCTAGGAAAAAAAAGAAATGTGGAGATCACAGAAACATATCATCGAATCAGCTGAAGCATGCCGGGGATCCTCCCAGAGGAATGGTTCCAACCTGTTTTCTTTCAAAGCATCACACTTCGCTGCAAGCAGCAGCTAGACATGCCCGGTCTGTGTCCTTGCTCTGTGCCCTCAGGTGGCCATCACAGTCGCTCCTGCCATGGGTTTTGAGGAAGACTGGAGATTTCTATTTCAGTGACAACGGGGCCTACACATCACCGAGCTTCCTGGAGCAACTCCTGTACAAGCATCATGGGTCTCCAGGGAGACAGCCTTGGGAAAGTGGCTGCTGCACACACGACTTCCCAGCCTCCACGGCTGCTGGTCATCAGCCTGCTTCCTGCCTAGTTGGCGGCAGACTTGGTTGAGGAGGATGTCCCGTGCCTCGGGAGATACTCAGTAAAGATCAGAGTCATCCTGCGGCCCCTCAGGGTGCTGGTGCCAGCATGTGGAAAAGTCTTGGGGCAGGTGAGGGGCAGGGGGCGGGGGGCGGGGGGAGAACGGCTGAGATCTCCAGGTCTAGGCCCATTTTTCTTGTCATTCGCTTGTTCTAGAGGAGTCTCTTCAGCAATCTTTAAACCTATGCTTCAAGGGGAAACTACATACACTGCGGTTACAGTGACTGAGTGTTTCTGTAGGGAAACAGTATCCCAGGACTGCACTGGGTGGGAAGGACAGGGCCTGCATGGACCCATCACTGTGAGCAACCTTCATGGACTTTCAAGTCCTTCAGAGACTCTATGGTCCCACTTAACAGACAAGAATACTGAGGCTTAGCGTTGTGGAGAGTTCTATTCAATGCCACTCGGCCCGTAAGCACTGGATTCAGAGCCTGCCCCAACCTTGTTCCTAAGTCTGCTGCCCAGGCACCCTCTTCCTGGGTCTTCTGTGTGCATGTCCTCCGTGGCATCAATCCAGGTCACCTCCAAGATTCCCATCCCCCTGCGGCTCTTGCACATCTAGAAAAGAATCCCAACTGCTGTGAACACTATTCTACCTGCCTTTTGGCTGCTTTCTGTTCCTGTCCCCCATCACCTGGCCCAGCTCTGGCTGCCTCTGGCCTTTTTGCCATGACTCACTGCCTCCACTGATAGTCATCCTTTCAAAGACTCCTTTCCAGATGCCAGTATCCCACTGTCTAAAACATTTATGCTGGAGAGACTTTATGAGCAGAATACCAATAGCACAGACACTAAGACCAACAATTAACAAATAGCACTTCATGAAGCTGAGAAGCTGGTGTATGGCAAAGATCACCATCGGGGAGAGTGGCGACCTATAGAACGGGAAAAGATCTTTACCAATTATACACCCGATAGAGGGTTGCTATCTATAACATATAAAGAACTTTTTACAAACTAGACATCAAGAAAACAACCCAATTAAAAATGGGGTGCAGAACTAGATAGAGCGTTCTCATAAGAAGAAACACAAATGGCTGAGAAACACTTAACGGACTGTTCAACATCCTTAGTCATCGTGGAAATGGAAATTAAAGCTACTTGGAGATTTCTTACCCCCGCCAGAATGGCCAAGATGAATAAAACAGATGACAGCTCATGCTGGCAAGGATGTAGAGTAAGGGGAACATTTATTCACTGCTGGTGGGAGTGCAGACTTGTACAGCCACTATGGAAATCAGTGTGGCAGCTCCTCAGGAAGTTGGGAATAGACCTACCTCAAGAACCGGTTGTACCACTCTTGGGCACCTACCCAAAGGACTCTACAGCCTACTACAGAGACACTTGCTCATCCGTGTTCATAACTGCTCTAGTCATAATAGCCAGAAATCGGAAATTGCCTAGATGTCCACCAGCTGACGAAAGCTAAAGAAAATGCGGCACGTTTGCATGATGAAATATCATCCATCTGTTAAAAAAAAGGAAATTAAGAAAATTGCTGATAAATGAGTGGATCTAGAAAACAAATCGTCCTGAGTGAGGTAACCCAGACCCCAGAAGATAAGTCTTGTACGTTTTCTCTTATATAGAGATATTAGTCTTTAAGCTTTCAATACGTGTGCTACAATCCAAACAGCCACAGAGGTTGCATACTCAGTAAGGGACAGTGGTGAGGACAGGGTCTCCCAAGAAAGAGGGAATAGGATATAGAATTATAGAGAAATAAGGGGGAAAATTGAATACAGGGATTAAACAGAGAGGGGGATGGGAGAGAAAGGTAAAGGAGGGACAATGGGGAGGGGAAATTAACACTAAAGGCTACTTTAAAAAATCATATAAAAGCCGGGCGGTGGTGGGACACACCTTTAATCCCAGCATTTGGGAAGCAGAGGCAGGTGGATTTCTGTGAGTTCGAGGCCAGCCTGGTCTACAGAGCGAGTTCCAGAACAGGCTCCAAAGCAACACAGAGAAACCCTGTCTCGAAAAACAAACAAACAAGAAATCATATGGAAAACTATTACTATAGAAGCTTCCTAAAATATAAACATAGAATGGAATCTAAATGAAGTGTCCACATAATAGGGGAGACAGTACCCCAATAAAAGATCTTACACCACCAAGTAAAACCTCCAGTGCCAGGAACGGGCTTGGTGAGTTGGCCACAGAGATCCCAAGGACCACCTCCCACACACCTTGAAGCATCACAGGCTATTGCTAAGTCTGTTGGGTGCTCTCAACAGCCTGATGCTAAGAACCTGCTGCTGAAGGCTACACTTGCTTACATCATCAAATGTGGAGAATCCGAGCTGAACCGGAAGCTTCACCCCTACTGACCAGTGTTCACGGTGCTAGAAGGTACTCACGAGTATTCATGCTCGTGGAGAAAGGTTGTCATCAGTATCACCCACAACAATAGTGATTGGCCTGCAAGATAGACTGGTGCGATGGTGGTGCCAGCGTTATGGGAGTAACCAACCACCTTTCTTTTAGTCTGATGAAGTAACCATACTTTACTAATTTGTTCTCTGAGGAGTTGGGAGATGTTAGCTAACTTAATTATACAATGTTACTTATGCTTAGAAATTCCTTGGACTTTTGGGATCATTTGTTAGTCCTGAGAGACACTCCACATGCCAAATCTTTGTGGGACATTTTTCACATATTATATTTTGGAACAGAAGGAAAACAAATTTAATAAAATTGACTGCACGGAGTGTAAAGCCCAAGTCTCTTCAGAGTACTGTGGAAAGATATTGAGCTGTTTCTTCCACTCATGTGGAAGTTATAGTGAATTAATAGATATTTTCCTCTGCTTCAAATTGAATTTAATATGATAATTAGCATACAAAATTAATATAGGAACACAACTTTCCAAAGCCAAACACTATAAAATAGCAAAAGTGGCCTCCATATCTGCTCTGAATGTCCTCAGTAACTGGGACTAACTGTGGTTACCTGAAAACAAAAATATGGGAGAACTCATGACCCAACCCCTGTTTTAATAAAATGAAACTTAAGGCCCACTCCATGAGACAGAACAGATACCTAACACTCCCAAAATGGCCAAGAAGCTGAGACTGGATTGGTCATGGGCAGAAAGCCTCTTCCTATTATCCAGCTGAAGGGACATAGCAATCAAATGACCCTTAATGCCATAGTGTTGTGCCCGTAGATCAATGCCTTGCTCAGCCCATATCAGAGAAGTTTCTTCTTGCAGTAGATGAGAGTTAGCATGGAGACAATGTGCAGAGAATGAGAGACTTTGTAGCACCAGTCCTATATGGGATGTCTTCATCTAACCCCTGCCACCAGGGCTCAGGGATCTATGCAGAAGAGGAGGTGGAAAGACTGTAAGAGTCAGGGTGATGGCAGACACCAAGCAGTGTCTTCCAGACATAACAGGACTGATGCACGTATGAACTCACAGAGACTCTGGCAGCACACACAGGACCTGCAGATTTAAGCCAGATGGCGTCTCAGCACCGAGATGGAAAGGTGGACATGGGCTGCCACCTCTAACCAAGAAACTATATGTAATTAGTACCACTAGCAACAGGAAATCAACTTTCTCTAATGGAGTCTCACTGGGTCACACTGGCCCCATGCCCAGGAGAAGCTGGCCAATACAAAATGAACTCAATAGTTGTCCTCTGTCTCTTATATCTAGTGGCAGGATTCCTTGCATGCAACTGTTAGAGACAATGCCTGTCACATTGTGTATATCAGCCTGAGGTAAATGAATATGCTTTCAGCCCTGGAGGATATTGCCCAAGACTCACATGCCAGGGACCATAAAATAGTGCCAACTTTAAATTTATCATTTTTTCCCTATGCATACTCACCTACAACAAAGATTAACTTAATTAGGACCAGGAAAAAATTCAAACCTACAAGTAATAATAAAATAATCATAGCAATGTATCATAATAAAAGTTATTCTAAATTTCATGAATTTGTAAATTGTATATTTATATATGTATATACATATATATATACGTATATAAATAAAAATATATTCTCCATTTAATATTTTTTGGACTGTAGCTTACCAGGGGTCTCTGGAACCCCAGTTGGTGGCAGTGCTAGTAGAGGAAGTGGCCTTGCCTGCTCCTTGCTCACCTGCCAGCCCCGGGTCTTTGCCTGGCTGGTTCCTGCCCCTGATTCTGGCCCTCTCTGCCAACATTTGCGATTGTTCGGATTGGGCAGGCGTAGGCCTTGCAGGCCCTATCATCCACCTTCAAGCTGGCCCTATCATTTTGTAGCGCAATTCAGAGTACTCTTCACTGGGATCAGAGGAAGGGAGGGACCCAAATGAGATTTCCACAGGTGATATGGCTTCTGGGTGAAAGAAAGGTCAGCAAAGGAGGGAGACAGTTCTTCCGGTTGCACTTAGGACCAGTGGCTTTGGTCACAACTTGATGATGGAAGACACCCAATGGGGATGGTCCACAGAGAGTCTGTCTGCTCAGGGGCCTTGCTGTGGAGGCCCTGGTGACCCCTGCTCTGTGTGATTCTCACTCCCTAATAATTTGCATGAGCAACTAGCAAGAGAGAGAGAGAAATCAGAGTTGTAACTATAATCTGTATCTTCTACCATGCTGTAGCTTGTGAAGTACAGTCCTTCCTCCCATCCTTGGCAGGCAAGTGTTTGGCCTCTTTGCTTGTTTTGTGGGAAGTGAAGGATGAAATTAACAGGCAGCTCCCACTGGAAGGGGTCAGAGGTTCTACCTTATGGTTTGCACAAACTCCTGGGGACCCTGGGAGGGTCAGGGACCCCATCAGGATGCATTCAGAACCCATGGACAGGATTAGAAATGAAACACTCATGTCTAAGACACGTGGCTAGGAGTTTCTCACACTAAAACACATACAACTTGTTGCCCCTAAGACTAGTATAGATGATATTTTGACACATTCTGGCAGAGCAGAAGTCAGCCAGACAAAGGAGGCTTGCCTTCCTCTTGACGATGTCACGGTTAAACTGGAGCGGCAGGAAGCATTGGCAGCATTGCTGATGGAGAGAATGAGGATTCCATCCTACTTTTGTAAATGAGATCCCTGCTGCTCCCACTGTGATGGCTGCCTGGGGCTTCTTCCGAATCCTGAGTTCGCCTTGACACATACCTGGATTTAAGCTGCACACAGAATCATCTTCAGAAGTAGGATGCTGAGGATGCTATGAATGCAGCATCCAATGTCACACCTTCCAGGACCAGCTGGAGGTCTACACAGGATGGTAGCCTAATGACTGTCATGCCCCAGCAGAGAGAGTCAGGGTTACTTGCTGCTAAAGGCCCTGAGGTGCCTCCAGGATAGCTGTCAATCACTCTCTAGTGGACCCAGTGGCCTGGTCTCAGGTCCTGGGCAGAGGGATCTATCATCTTTCTTCCCCATCACTCAGAACATCCTGACCACTTGTCTTTCCCACTGACAAATGAGGCCTGAGAACCAGGAAGGACAGGATCCTGGAGACCTGGAAAGGATACCTTACCCCACCCCAGAGAACTGGGAATACCTGATTATGTCAAGAGTGCTTTTGAAAAATGCATTTTTAATTATTTGAAATCATAATATAAATTACATTATTTCTACTCTTTTTTTCCTTCAGCCAACCCCTCCCATGCACTCTCTAAAATTCATGGCTTCTTTTTCTTTAGTTGTTGTTACACACTCACACACACACACACACACTACATACGTACATTCCTAAATACATAAATGCAGCCTGTTCAGTCCATATAATGTTATCTGTATGTGCATTATCTCAGTAAGGGATGACCACTTGGTATTGGGGGGTAACCAGTTGGGGGGCTTTTCCCCGGGGGAAAGGCCATTTCTCCTGTTGCCCTTAGTTCTTTGTCTAGGGTTAGCTCTTTGAGATCACTGCCGCCGCCCCCCACCCCCCACCCCGTTCCTGGGTGGTGTTCTAATGGAGAGTAGAGATGAAGCAATGGGGGAGGAAAGGACAATCTGCTAAAACTAAACGATGTCTAAAGTCAAGATGTGAGAGTGGGGCATAGGAGATAGGCAAGAGGCTAGAGGGACCACAGGATAGAGGCCAAGGGAGTTGCCATAGGAAGTGATGGGAAGTCAGGTCACAGGAAAAGGCAGAACCCTGGGGATGTGTTGCTTGAGGACCAGTGAGCAAGGGATGAAGGTCCAGAGAAAGGAATCCCTAACCTGGTCCTGTGTCCTCCCCCCACCCCCACCCCAGAAACACAGATCAAGTGTCTAACTAAGGCTGCCCATGAGCATCACGGCTCCACAAAGCTGTGAAAGGATGGAATACTCATCTTGACCTCCAGGGGGCACTAGGCTTCTCTGCATCAACCTGGTCCTGCTCTCTCCCATCAGCCACTTCTAAGCCACTTCCAAGGCCTTAACTTGATTTTGTTACAGCACCCCACTGCACTACACAGCGATTCTGAAATATTTTTTTTTTTAAAAAAGGAGATCCTTAACTCTCTTCTAAACTCAAACATTTTGTTCCCACTGCAAGCCGGTTCACCTCTGCTGGGTCTCTAAAAGCCCGGTGGACTTGGTTGGGCCAGATGAATAGCTGGCCCGATATAGCCTGCTGTGTCCCACAGGCATCCCCGTTTATCCCAAGCACTCAGCATAATTATCGCCCTTGACATTGCTTCTGCAGAGCTGCCAGATTCATTAGCCAAGTGCGTTGGAAATGTGGGTCATTTCTTTCTTTTCTTTTTCAATTTCCTACTCTAAAGGGCACTGCCTTTTCAAGCTGATGGGAAAGCCAGAAGGGCTTCAGGATGGGTGGTTTGCACTGCCACTTTGTGCGTAGAATTAACAGACAATGGTGCTCAGAAGTGTTTGCAAAATATCTAACAGTTCAGAAGCCATTATCTCCTCTATATGAGGAGTAAAATCAATAACACAGAGCCTTAAGGCAGAATGCATAGCCATGTGTATTAATTCACTAGAAAAACACCAGAGGCCCGAAGAACAAGGCCAGTCTCTGTCTTTCCCTGGCAGGGTTGAAAAGGGGCACGGATTGCATTTAATTTTGCTGAAAGTATGTCAAAAGGTACCTGATATTACACGCTCATAAGATGATGATAGGGTTAATCATTTCTGAGGGTTATTTGGCAAAAATAAAAATGTTTTAAAAAATTAAGTGTGTCACACTGAGTGGTAGTGGTTCACACCTTTAATCTCAGCCTTGGGGGGCAGAGGCAGGTGAGTTCGAGGTCAGCCTGGTCTACCCAGCAAGTTCCAGGACAACCAGGACTGTTATACAGAGAAACCCTGTCCTGAAAAACCAAATAAATAAATAAAAAGCCTGTCTTCATACAGAAACCACAGAAAAGTATAAAAAGCAGAGTTGTGGGCACAATCCAGTTGGTAAAGTGTCTGCCACCAAAGCACGAATTCCTGAGTTTGATATCCAGTAGCCATGTGAAAGCCAGGCGTGGTGCTAGGTGTCTGTAGAGACAAGAGGATCCCGGAGGCTCACTGGTTGGCCCAGCTCAGTGAACTCTGATTTAATAGAGACCTGTCCACAATAAGGTGGAGAGAAACTAAGGAAGATGTGATGTGGCTCTCTGGCTTCCACACTCACACACAGCTCCAAATACACGAGTACCTACAGACACGTACATGTGCCACAGACACACCCACATATGCTCTTGCACACACACCAAGTGTAAAAAGTACACATTCACTACAAATCTCATTTTCTTTTTTCTTTTTTTAATCTTTGGATTTTGTTAGTTTTTTGTTTGTGGTTTTT
>JAQHUG010000235.1:1602558-1643319 GCA_028555095.1 Dicrostonyx torquatus | reverse complement strand
TAGCTCCCTCTAAAGTGAGTGCTTATGGAAAAGCCCCTTGTGGGGAAACCGCTGGACATCTCAGAGAAGCCGGGCAGCTTGCTGTAGACCCAGCAAAGGAAGCCAAGAACGGATGTCTGTTGGGCATGGGCCTCCGTTCTCAGGTGTGTCCTCTTGTCTGGTTGGCTTCATCAGTAAGAGAAACCTACCCTCCACTCTCAGCCTGGTCCTGGAAAAATGGGAAGTACCGTCCCTCCTCTGGCTTGGTGACTTGGAAGGGGTTGGGAAGTACCTTGCAGCGACGACAGTGGTCAGCCTCTTACTTGAACATCATGGGCAGGTGCAGGTTGAGATGAAGGACCAGATCCCAGCTCCCGACTCCTGGAGCACAGCTAATGAGATGCAACAGCCTCCTCTTCCTCCCAGAGGAAGGAAGGACTCCACTGTGTGTCTTCCTGCCTCATCCCGTTTGAGCACACAAACACGTGCATGTATGCATGTGAAGGCATCAACACACATGCCAGATGTGTGCGTGTATGTGTATACAGTGTGTACACAAGGCACATGTCTGTACCCGTGCATTCCCCCCTAGCCCTCCAAATGAGAATTTATTAAAAGATCTGCTTTTGTTTTGTATTTTAAAATTTTGGTGCAAGGGATGAAACCGTGGGCTTCATGCAAGGCAGATATTGTCATTATGCTACATTGATGGCCCTCTTTTTATCCCTTTAAAGAGGAAAGATGAAGTGTCACCTGACCAAAAGTGGCAGGTCCTTCCTAAAATCTCCCCAAAGGTCCTCAAATAGCTCCTTGGCAACCAGCGGAAAGTAGGAGAAAGGTTTAGGAGGACCCGAGTAAGTTCTGGTCTGGTAGGCTGGTCTGAGACTATGGATAAGGTGGGCTTTCCCAGTGGATATACCTGAAGTTGAGTGACCTCTAGAAAGGCCACCTACAGGCCAACCCTGGGGTGGGTCGGGGCAGGCACCTGCACTAGGCTAGAAGGTCATGGCTTTGGGTGGAGGCAAGACTTGATGTTGAGTGCTGGCTCTGCCACTCTGGGCTCCTCTGGCTGGCATCCTCGTCTGTGAAGGGATCATTATATCTCCTTTATAGACCGTAATGAGAAGTAAATGAGAGGTATAAACAGTGCCTGGACCATCGCAGAACACAAGAGGCATTATTCTCTGTCTCTATCTTGCTCATAAACATTCTTGCCTTCACACCACGGAGTCGAGGCTGGTGGAGCAAGAGGGCCTCCACCCTGCCCCTGTGGTCAGCCTATCACTGATCCTGGGCACCCTGTCATTAGCAGTAGGTGCTGAGGTGAACCTTTAGCCTGGTGAGGACTAGGTCTCTGGGTTTCCTGGTGTGCATGTTCACATCGCAGGCTCCGTGCCCTGCAACCCTGCACCCATCCACACTGTAGAGACCTTGTACACCAGCCCACAGTGTCTTCTTCCTAGGCACTGGGCATATCTGAAAGTTCCCAGCATGCAGTCATTTCTGGATTTCATTTATCCACTCCATCTCTTCTTCATGGGAGGCCAAGAAATAAACCACTAGTATGCCCAGGAAAAGGTTTGGGCCCTGTGGATGAGATAAGGCATATGTCACTTTCTGCCAAGGCAGTCGTCAGTCTTGGTGAGAGGCTTGCCCGTGACTCTTGCCATTTCTCAGCCCTTTGTCCATCTTGCTACCAACTCCTGGCCATCTGAGCTTCAGGCAGACGTGGGAGGGGACCGCATTGCTAACGCTGGCTTTTGCTGGTATTACCTGCCCAGCAAAGTTCAAGGAGAAGACCTATGTCCCTCCTGATCGTACCAGGGTGGGACTCAAAGGAACTAGTGAAGTAGTTTGGCCACTACTCGGTGCTACTTTTTGTGTATGGAGACAATTCTGGGTGCACAAAGTACCCAGCTTTCTTTAATGGGAATGGCAGTGAGAATTTGGGGGATTCTGGCTTCTATCTCTGGGCCATTTCATGTCGAAGATAGCAGGGCCCAGGGGGGCTTGTCCTCCCAAACCCTATGCAAAATCTGTAGGGCCCCTGGGCGGGCTGTACAATGTGTCCCCAAGGTCCCACTCCTCAGGACCTCCTCTTCCCATCTCTGCTTTGGTTAGTTGTTTCAACCTGTGTCTGTTTTCTCAGCTCTTAAGTGGGGTAAGAGTGGGCTTGCTGTTGTAGGTCTTAGACAGATGAGGCAGATCAGGTATCCAGCGAGCCACACACGCCCTAAAGTTGGATGCTGGAGGCTAGGGTCCAGCATGACTGAGATACTCAGGATACTGTGTTAGCCTGTGTGAGCAATCACAGCCCCTGTGGTCTGCGGACCACAGGGGTCCCTAAGTTATTTCCAGCTGGCTGAGATGTGACAGAGGGACATGGTGGGGTCTGTGCTGTTGGTGGAGCCTCATGAATTGGCTTCCTTCCTCTGTGACGGGAGGGAAAACTCCCATCCTGCAGACCTAGAAGCCTTTAGAACATTCTGAGTTAGAATTTTCACAATGGCCGAGGGGCAGTGTTGCCTGTCCAGCCATGTCTCTACATTCCTGTCCCTTGGTTCCTCGGCTTGCCGGGATGCACAGATAAGGACCAGGAGGCCGTCAAGTAGGCTATTAAAGAAGCAGGGAGTTGGGAATCGGATCTGCTTTCTAGAAACTAGGCCCCCTCCATCCTCACTCTGAGGACTCTCCTATGTCCTTTCTTAGCTTCCGTACTGGGAGGAGGGGGTCGTACCCCCAGACCTCAGTCCTTGGTCCCTTATCTAATCTACAGGGGAGGAAATCTCTGAACTTACCCACTTAGGGGTGACAAGATAAAGCAGTTCGCATCAGAGAGCCGGAAGGCTCCTGCCTGTGCAGCTCAGCCAGGCCTGGGTTTGCAGACCTGTAAGGAGAGCAGAGACCTTCAGGGCCTCAGGCCAACCAGTCTTGGGTTGGTTGAAAAACCAGTAGCTGGGCAACAGGGAAGCCTGGGAGCCTTTGTTAGAGCCTGGCCCTGGTGTGGTAAGCGCCTCTCCTCAGCTACTCTAAGCTGCCTATGGCTTTGTCCCGGCCATCTCCGCAGCTGGAACCTGGGTCTTACTATGGAAACAGCCACTTGAGCTTTGCTGAGCTGTTTCTGCTCTAAATGAGAAAAGCCACAGGGCGCAGCAGCACAAGGACGCTGGTCAGTGTCCCCCGTCTGAAATGGCTTGTCTCCGTAAATGTGGCTGCCTGGCCTTGGTCCTGCTGGAACCCAGAGCTCAAGGAAGGTAGCCAGTTCTGCTTGGGGCTTCTCAGCACACTCCTGGGTTCCACCCAGCCTGGTCCTGTTGTGTCTCTGTGGACCTGCCAGACTCCGATCCACTGTCTCCACACTGAAGATGTCCTCTTTGGTGCAGCTCCTCTGCACTGAGAGTCCTCAGCCTTGCATGCCCTACCGGGTTGGTCACTGGGACTGTGGCTCCATGCTCTCTGCTCCTCTGGCATCCTCTGCCCTGCCTGTGCCTTTTTTTTTGTTTTGTTTTGTTTTGTTTTTCGAGACAGGGTTTCTCTGTGGCTTTGGAGCCTGTGCTGGAACTAGCTCTTGTAGACCAGGCTGGTCTCGAACTCACAAAGATCCGCCTGCCTCTGCCTCCCGAGTGCTGGGATTAAAGGCGTGCGCCACCACCGCCCGGCCCTGCCTGTGCCTTTTACAGCTGCCCAAGCCTTCTTTCCTAGCCTGTGCCTCCCCTCTTCAGTGGTTCCACCTTCTACTGTTTAAAGGATGCACCTGCTTTGTCCTGTGATGGCATGGTGCCACCTGTAGTGTCCCCTGGATCGACTGCCTTATCCTCCCTTAGAATAGTCTTGCCCTTTCACTTGGGAACCGATGGGCCTGCCCATCCAGGCACACAGTGGCTATTCTGCCACCCTATGGTCTCCTCCCACTCATATCCCCATGCTTCTTACAACCGGGACGAACTGGCTCAGTCCTGTGGGTCCTGGCTCCACTGCCCTCTCCCTTATCAAACCAGGTTCCCCTTAGCTGCCTTCAGCAGTTCTAGAATAACCCATTTGCCTCCCTCTGATATGTTTATAACTTAGACTCTTTAAACAAATATGGGCATGGCACCCTGAGTGCAGTGAGCTAGAAGAAGAGGGGTCTCCTCATCCTCCAGGGGCTCAGTGTGGAGCTAGGGAGGAAGGAATGGGGAGCAGGGGCCATTTGAATAGCCAGCTCTATGTCCATTCTGACCACTGGCCTGAGATGGCCCCTGCATCTCTGCCAGGATCAGAGCTGGTTGTGAAGATAAATAAGATCACCTCAACTTTCAGTTTCTTTTTGCACTAAGCAAGCCACTATTAAGGACCTGATGGGACACTACAGTAGGAGTACCCTAGGAGGACCTCCGGAGGTCACTATGAAATCAGAGAGCAGGCCCTGGCCCCTCCTCCTGTGCCCAGCTTTGATCTGAGGTTCCTGGAAGCCAGGCATTTCCAGTGACCTTTGACCTGGAAGGGATGCTATAGGCTTAATCCCAGCTTGACACTGTCACAAAGTGACTGCTGATGGCCTGCAGTCCTTTGGAAACACTGGTGTTGCCCAGAGGTGCAAGGAGACTGCTCTGCTCTTGGTGGATACAGGACAGTGTTCCTGGTCCCCCGCGGTGTTTGATTCTGTCCTTGATGACTGGAAGATGGTGGCCTACTTTATTTTCTATTGCTGTAATGAGAACCACAACCAAAAGCAATTTGGGGAGGAAAGGATTCTTACGGTTTATACTTTAGGTCACAATCCATCCCTGAGGGAAGTCATGGCAGGAACCGAAGGAGAAAACCAGCGATAAGTGCGACTTACTGGTCTACCTCCCCTGGCTCATGTTTTGCCTTTCACATGCTGGGATTAAAAGCATCCACCAGCCAGGCGGTGGTGGCGCACACCTTTAATCCCAGCAAGAGGGAGGCAGAGGCAGGCGGATCTTTGTGAGTTCGAGACCAGCCTGGTCTACAAGAGCTAGTTCCAGTGAAGGCTCCAAAGTCACAGAGAAACCCTGTCTTGAAAAACCAAAAAATAAATAAATGAATAAATAAATAAATAATATAAAAGCATCCACCATCACAGCTCTGCCCACTTTCTTATACAGTCCAGGCCCATCTTCCTATCTGCCCAGGGTGTCACTGCCCATGGTGGGCTGAGCCCTCCCAAGTCAATCATCAATCAAGGTCATTCCCCATAGATGTGACTACAGGCCAATATGGTCTGGGCTGTCCCTTGAGACTCCCTCTTCCCAGGTTGTACCAGGTGGATGGTTAAACTAACCAGGACAGATGTGAAAGTCACTTCAGTGGGAAGGTGGTGACATTCCCACAGAGGGACTGTGCAGGGACTGGTGACTCAGGGGGCAGGTGGGCACCTAGGAAACTTGTTGATGCCCAGCTGTTCCTCAGGCCTAGGTGGCCTTATGTCTTAGTACCTCTCACAGCCCACAGCCCTGACAATCTTGAGGACCCAGAAGAAGCTGTGGCAGGTACTACCTTGTAATTCTCCCAGATCCAATGAGTCTGACCCAAAGCAGCCCTGAACGGACAGACAGAACCATCTCTGACTTACAGAAGCCATAGCTGTTGGGACCAACTTATGCCCAGAGACCTCCCCAGAGTGCATTGTGAGCAAGGGCCATCGGGCCTCGAAAATGTAGGAAACACAGCTCTAGTCAAGAGCACGGGAAGGGCATGGAGTCCTGGCGGCTCAGTGGGACTAACGTGCAGATGAGAGATGATGTGGGTACGGTCTCAGTGCCAGCAATGGGAGCACCTCGGGGCATCCCGGCTGGACTCTGCTCATACGGCGTACTGCCTCTCACGCCTCACTTTAAAAAGCCCCCTCCCGTCCAGTCACCAGGCTGCCAGTAACCCAGCAAGCCACACCCCTGATAGATGTGGGGGCACAACATGTCTTTGATGAGGAGAACTGACTGAGTCACGAGGGAAGCACCTCCTTGCAGGGTCCTTGTCCAGATAGACTGTTGCGTATTGTGTCATTTCAAGACCTGCCCTGAGCAGAGCACAGGGCTCCAGCCTCACAGGAGTCCAGCCTCACAGGAATCCAGCCTCAGCCTGGTAATTCCATTCGCAGAAAGCACAGCCTGTGACTTTACTGATACTTGGACCTGGAATGTGACCATGATCTCTGACGAGCCACAGCATCATGTCTTGTCGGTGTGCATCTGCATACCACATAGGCAGCACAGGGAGTATGCAGTAGGGTGTCGCCTCTCCACCTCACCCTGCACACCTCTCTTCTCCAGCCTCACACTGGGACCTTTGTCCCAGACAGAAACTCCCTGTAGCTTTATTTTTTGCCCCCGTAGACCGACTGTGTAATTTTTAAAATTGCGATAAACTAAATGTAACATTGCTAAATGCACAGCTCAGCAGCCCTAAGTTAGCTCACAGTGCCAGGTAGCCAGCACTTCTGTTCACCACTAGTACTTTCTCTAGCAGAAAGGAAGCTTGGTCTCCCTTAACCCTGGACTCTCCACCCTCCCTGGGCCCTGGCTCTCTCTCCATCCAGTCTCCGTGAATTTAGCCATAGTTAGGATCTCATCCAAGTGAATCTTGTGGTACCTCTCCTTTTCCTGGCTTCTTTCACTTGGCACAGTGTCCTGCCATGTTATGGTGGGTGTCAAGACTGCCTTCCTCTTTAGGACTAGCTGCATGGCTAGACCACAGTGTGCCATTGTCCCCATCGGAGCAGACAGTCAGGGACCCTGCCTGGTGTTCTTCAGCCTCTTGTCAGCTCTGCGTTTGTTTCCTAGTGTACACGGGGCCAGTCTGGGACCTACATATGGAGAAGGCACTGCAGTGTGTCTGTCTGATGGGAGGACAGATGAGGCTCTGACGACACACAGGCCATCCCCTGGCACTCTGACGTCATAGTTGAGGGCGCAGATGGAGCTATTCCTTTACCTTTTTTGCTGTGTGGCTTTGCTGGACACTACTTACCCTCTCCGCATCTTAGGATCTCCATCCGCGAGGAAATGGGCAGGAAAGGACCTTCCGCCCGTGCTCTGGGGAGATTAAATGTACGTGTTTGTGTTGAGTGTCCTCACGGCTGGCTCTCGGGATGTGTGTGTAAGTGTCCCTGTTTTTGTTTATTGTTTGCTAACCCATGCCTTACATTTAAAGCTATCTAGTCTCTGTGCCTGGTTGAGCGCAACCCCCATCCTCTCTGTGTTGTTGAGTGGCCCCCCCCGTATCCCTTTCGCTCCCATAACAGGCCACGTGTCCAGGCTCACTCGGGGAATGAAGGATCAATGCTGCCCCTGTCAGGCACTTTTGGTTCAGTAACACCTGTCCTGGCTTAGCCACCCATCCATCCTCCTCTACTCAGTTGGTGGCCGTGTCACCATATGGGTCTCTTAAGGGAGGACGGCTCAGCAATAGGCGTGGGTGGAACAAAACACACAGGGCTCATGTCGCTGACTGTGAGCTTCAGGTTTGTCTCTAAGTGTGGCAGGCTGAAAGCATTGCCCAGGGATGAGTGGCGGCTCTAAAGGCAAAGCCAGCCTGGCAGTGAAAAGGGCTATGTGGAAGGCTTGGGGAAACAAGAGTCCCCCTGTGGAGTGGTGGAGGTTGGGAGGGCTCTTTAGCCTAGGACTCTGACTTGTGGACAGGCTGCTGGCTCCTCCAAGAACTAACAATCTAGAAGTCACCAGAAGTGTCCAAACAGCCACCTGGGCCCGTTTGTAGTCAGGTAGCCAGTTTCATATGGCTGATTTTTATTTATTTGTTTATTTACTTTGGGGGGGCGGTAAAGAGGTCATTGATGTGACCAATCACTCAAGCTCTCTCCCATAATGTCTTTCTCTGCAGAGTCTTTCAGACTTCTCTAGCCTCACACCCAACCCGAGAGGTGGCCTTTGGCATTACTGCCTAGGCAACTTCAGCATCTCTCTACCTGGAACTCTCAGTCCTAACGAGTCTGTGGCTGGCAAGGCTGGGTTTCAGGACCCAGCCCCAGCCTGCTGCCTGGAGCAGTGTCACGCAGATCCTGCAGGGCCGAGTTAAGCTTAAGCTGTGATTAAAGGCTCAAGTCAGTGATGGTGTGTGCTTGGACATATCCGAGACTGGCTGTGAGAGCCGAGGGTGTCACCGTTGCTAACTGACAGGAAAGCCGCAGCTTAGAGCTGGTGACTGTGGCGACAGCCAATGACCACACTGCCGTTGGGAGTCTGTATTAATGACTTTCTCTTGCTGTGATAGAGCACCAAGGCAACTCATACAAAGAAGGGCTTATTTGACTTCGAGTTCCAGGGAGCTAGAGTCCATTACGGAGGAGATGTGTGACAGCGAGCAGCAAGCATGGTAGCAGGAACTGGACACTGAGAGCTCACACCTTGAACTGCGAGCGAGGAGAGAGAGAGACAAGCTAGTAGTAGTGTGGGACCATAAACTCTAAAAGACACTTGACACACTTCCTCCAGCAAGGCCATACCCCCTAAGTCTCCCCACATGGCTCCACTAACTGGGAACCCAGTGTTCAAACACCCAAGACTATTCATGACATCTTATGCGAACCATCACAGAGTCTATGGGACAAGTTCTCCCCTGGGCCCCTGTGTCTAGGCTGAGCCCCACACAGCCAGTGTGGGAGGTGATGTCTGTGCCATCATGGCGAGGGCAGAGATGGAGTGGACCAGGGACTCGGGTGCCAGGAGGAGCCCCGAGAGGCGGTCCAGGTGGATCGGTTGCTTCTCCGATGCTGTAACAGAACACCATGACTGATAGCAGCTTTGAGAAGAAGAAGGCTTGTCTTAGCTCACAGTTTCAGAGGGGAAACAATCCATCATACTGGGGAAGCCTTGAGGCTGGCTTGGAACAGAGAGAACACATTTCATCCACACACAGGAAGCAGAAAGAGAACAGGAAATGGGGCCCAGCCACAAAACCTCAAAGCCCACCCCAGTGATACACTTCCACCAGCAAGACTCCACCTCCTAAAGGTTCCACAACTCCCCCAAACAGCACTGCCCACCAAGAACCAAGTGTTCACATACATGAGCCTATGGGGGATGTTTCTCATTCAGACAGCATATGGGGGGCAGCCCAGGCATGTGGGTAGACATGGTGGGCAGAGGCTCAGTATGGGTGGTGGTCACAGCATGGGGAGCAGAGGCCAGCCCACATTGTATAAGTGCACTCACACATGGCACACCACATGTACCACACATCACATGAACATATTATACATTCATACCTAATACATGCACCACCACATAGCATGTATGCCACACACATCACATAAATACACCTTTTCACATATATACGTCACATACTATGACCACATACCATATATACCTTCCTACCACATATTGTGCACACACATAGGTCTCATACACATTCATACACTACACAATACACATGTCACATACACTATATATGCTGTATGCTACATATGATATGAATACAGACCTCATCTTGATACCTCATACAAACTAATACCTCACACAAATCACACATTACATATACACATTTACACACATATATGCAGGCTCACATTACATACATCCACATACAAATCCCTCACACACATGTGCACGTACATACACTATACACATACACACTTCCTCTCTGAGTGTCAGGCTTCGCTTCTGGAAGCAAGCACGGCGGGTCCATGGCTCCAAGTGAGTGTTGCAAGCTCTCTGCATGATTTGGGTTAGCGCCCCCTCAGGGACATCTTTGGGCTCAGCACAGGCCATGTGATGTGGGTGGACATGTCAACGATACTGACATCAGCATGGCACAGGGCCACGCCTGCAGGGGACAGTGCACCACTGAGTAGAAACCCTCCCTGGGCAAGCATTGAGTCACGTGGCAAGCTCGGAATGGGCATGGACCAATTGTCCGAGTGAAGCCAGACCCAGCAGCTGGCTTTCCTTGCCAGGCCCTTCCCAGGTCCATGCACTCGGCCCACACCCCACTTCTACACCACCCCAGGGCCCCCTGTCCTGGGTGCTTTCTCCAGCCATGACCCTACTCCAGGGCCCTTCCCTAGGCAGTCCTGTGGGTGGAAATAGGCACACCCCGGGCTGCAATAACCAGGCACCAGGTGCCATACTGGCTACGTCACCCCGCCCTTGGATGTGGTTCTCACTAGTTTCCAAACCCAAAGCTGCCCGAGCTGGGCACCAAGCAGACCAGTGATCTGCTAGATTGTTTCAGCTCACCTTTGAGGAAACCATTCTCTTGGCAAGTGGTGAGAATTCTCCAACAGCCACGAACCATCGCACGCTGCCACGGGTGCCCCACAAACTGTCGCATGCCACCATGGGCTCTTCTTTCTACTGAGGGGAGGCAGTGTGGATCTTATGAAAAAGAATCCCCAGCCCTGGGTGGTACACATGGTCCCCAGTGAAGTGCAGATAGCTTCCACAGGGTCCTCAGGCTCTGATGTCTAGGGACATGTCTTCCCAAAGTGGGGAGAGAGAGAGGAGGGGAGACAGTGCTGCCACAAGTGTGCTAACCACTCCTGTCATCCGAGTGCCATTTTCCCACCAGGACCCCAGTAACACACAAGGCCCACAGAGCTTCTGACCACTGCTCATATGGGGGCAGTGAGGGACCACAAGTTGGTTTCCCGAGAACCCACCCTACTCTCAGACTGTAGAGGGGAACATGCAGTACCGGCCCAGCAGGACTGTAAATCAGGTTCCAGGAAGCACACAGATTGGCCTAGATTGTCTTTAGCCTCCAGAGCCCATTATCCCTATACTTAGTCAGTGTGTGTTGCCATGACAATGTGCCTCCAATAGGAGGCTTTAGCATAGAAACTGAGTCCTGGAGGTTGAAAGGTCATAGTGTCTTGGGGCTGGTTCTTCCTGAGGCTTGTAGGCAGTATGTCCTGTGTCCTTACATGGGCATCCTGCGCTCTGTGTGTGTGTGTGTGTGTGTGTGTGTGTGTGTGTGTGTCCTGCTTGCCTTAGACACGAGTCTTACCAGTTGCATTGGATCTCCCCAACATTCTCACCATGACAATTTTAGCTCTGTCACCTATGGGGAAGTCTCTGCCTCTGGGTTATCGGTCTAAAGTTCCCGGAGCGCAAGGATTTGAGGGAAACACAGTTCAGGCCCCAGAGTCTCTTTAGAGAAGTAGAAACAAGCATTTCTTTCCGTCTTCCAGAGGCTGGTATCATGTGACGAAGAGGAAGGAAAGGGCACAGGTCACCAAAGTCATGATGGTCTGAGAGGTTCATGGTGTCTCTAAGCCCCCTGTCTGTGGTGGCTTCCCTGATCTCTTGTGGTCCAGGTTGCCCATGCCTGTTTCTCCCTATATTGGGACCTATGCCTTCCTACGTAGGACCTCTCCCTAAATAGACTTGGTCTACAAGAGGTCTCTCAATCCTCTTGACTTGGGGAGGACCCAGTAACGAAAATGCAAATAGCTAGAATGTTTTGCAGCCAAGACAGGTCAAGAAAGTTCTGGGGAGCCCCCACCCCCTAGTTGCATACTATTTATTCAGATGCAAAATCTATAGTGAAGGGGGACCATCCTCTGGTGTCCAAAGGGAGAGATGGCATAGCTCCTGGTGAGTGAGTGGAATGGGAAAGGAAAGGAGGGACCGGTGGGGACACAGTCCTTAGCTGGACAGGTAGGTAGAGCACTTTAAGGAGTGTTTACATTACACTGAAAGCAATACAGAGTAACACCAGCTGTATGGCCATGGGGTTGCATGAGAGGGACACACTCCATCATAGTCATCACCAGCCCCTCACTGGGAGGAAAGCTCTGCCCACCCCTTAGATAGGTCATGGAATCTCTGATCATGGGAACTCCTGGTTTGGGGTCCTAGGCCCTCAGCTCCCAGCAAGTGTCGTGTACCAGCCACACAGCAGCCTTCTTGGGAGCCTCGATGGCACCACCTCCCTGAATCCTCCTGGTTCCCCTTCTCTGGCCATCTTCCATGCAGCTTGGCTTTCTCTCAACCCCAAGGGGATCATAAAGACTGTCTGCCGCTGCTCCGGGGGCTCATTGTATTAATAGTCTTTCCCACTGTGTCTTGGATGGAATCTCTCTTCTATATCATTCCCACTGGAGCTAGTAATGACAGAATCCATTTCTTCCCGTCATCCCCAGCCTCTGTCATGGAGACAAAGTGCCTGAGATCAGCTTCTAAGGAGGAACGTTTCCAGATTTTTTCCATTGAGACCACTGAGCCCCATCACTCTGAGTCTTTGGAGAGGCAGGGCATCATGGTGGGGACCGTGTGGCAGGACAGAGCTGCTCGCCTCCTGGAGGGCAGGAATTAGAGAGCAGACAGAGAAGCTGGAGTCCCAGTGTCCCCATCAAGGGCTACCCCCAGTGACCTTCCACCAGTGAGGCCACATCTGCTGAAGGTTCTGCCACCTCCCGGTGCCTCCATCAGCTCGGGACAAGCCACAAGCCACAGCGTGGCCCGAGGTCTCGAAGTTCTCCATTGAGTGTTGGAGGAGGGCTGCACAGGGAGTCTCCACCCTTGTCAGAACATCCACTTTCGTCCTAGGGTTTCTCAGCTCACCTCACCTGTCCTCATCTTCACGCTGCTCCATTCTGGGTTCTGTCTTGAAGCCAGGATTATAGGGGCTGCCTGGTGGGAGAAGGCCACCAGATCGTTATCAGAGGAGCCCCAGAAACGTCCTCCACATTCCTCTGTCCTGAGCTCTGCATAGCAATTTTTAAAAAGAGTCATTTGGTCTCTCTCTTTTTTTTTCTCACCACTTAACTCCTATGATCCATTATTTATAGCAGTGACATTGGCTTCAGACATGAGAAGTGTCTTTAAAAAAAATAAAAGCAAAGTGACCCAGAGCTTTGAAAAGAAAGATGAGTATATCGAACGTGACAGACAAGCCCAAATAGTGGAGCCTGAGACCAGCATGGACACAAGCAGGCACGCAGATGCTGGAGTCTGCCGGCAGTCAGGCAACCTAGGGAGCTGGAGGAGGTTCAGGGGGACCAGAGTGGCCTTGCCCTGCTGCCCAAGGAGGGATTCCCACAGAAGCCAGGCTTTTCTACCTCCTGCCTTTCACCTATTCCCACCAGGCTCATAGCATCCTCAGAGGGAGTGGTGACCTCTGGCTCCTGACCTCTGGAGGCTCCCTGTGTGTCCGTCTTTTCTTTAGAGCTGTCCTGTCTCTGCTTATCCTCAGACCTTTGTCACCTGCTGAACGGACTCTGGCCTCCTTAGTGTCGGGACTTGAAGTTAATCCATGTGGTCCTGGTCATGATCCCCTGACTTTAACACAACGGAAAGTCTCAGTCTCCTGGGCCTGAGCCAGGGTATCACTAGGGCTATGTTCCCTTTGAAAGTTCTGCCAAAACCTCCCCAACTTATGGAAGCTACCGGCGTCCCTCTGCAAAATAGCCCCGTGCCTCCCGTCTTCAAACCAACGCCCGCTTGTGTCACCATCTTCTCGTGTGTCAATCTCCGTCTCCCTCTCTGTATAAGGACTCTTGGGATCACATTTAGAGATAACCCCCAACTAATCCAGGACTGCTTCATTTCAAAAGTACATCTGCAGAGACTTGCTCATGGCGGGAACGTGGTTGGCTGCCAGGATTAGGAGGAAGTGTGGCTCAGGCCTTGGGCGTGTGGTTGTGAACGTTAACCTCTGCTTGACACCTACCGCTTCCAGTGAATCCAAGGGTTCTCATAGTAGCCATGCAGATTCAAGCGCCCAAGCCTGAAGGCCACCCTTGGTACCCTGAGAGGACCATGGAAGGCACCTCTAGCCCGTCTCTGCTTGTTCCTCGAACCTGTCCGCCCTAGCTTCCGTCCTCTCGCAGGCCACCTTTGGTTTTATATTAACTGTCACCCATCTGCTCCTATGAGCCTGCGTCTTTGGTGTCCCCTGCTTAATTTTATTCTACCCTATGGTTGAGCTTCTCCGGGTCAGGCTAGGCAGCTATGCCTCTCAATCCTTTCCCCTGGGCATTTGTCAAAAGCCCCTTAAATGCTAGTTCGGAGAGAGGGTGTGTGAGAAAGACCTGTGTCAGGGAGGCCTCAGTAGGCTTCAGCACCAGTTTCAAAGGGCAACCTGTGTGCCCTCTGTTCACCTGGGGCCTTGTGACAGCAATAGGGCTGGAGTGCAGCCAGGCTAATGACGGGTGAGAGTTTGGGAAGTTCTATATCCCATGAGAGAGGCGGGTACAGCTTCTGCCGGTTGGCATTACCCAATGCTTCCAACTTCCATGTCTTCCTCAGTGTTTGAGATATCATAATTTATACCTTGAGGAGTGAAAGAATCAGTCCGTTCTCCCAAGCTGAGGGCATGGGACCGGGAACCCTGATACTAGGCTCCTTTTGTAATTGGGTCTTTTTAGGGTGAAGTGTTCCCTCTGGGCCAGGTGGGAATCCAACATCCTGAGCTCAGGGAGGAACTTGGAAGCAGGTGGAGTTGGCGTTGCTCCCATCCTGAGGGCCAGAATGTCTTGGGACACCACCTCAGAACTACATCTTCCATCAACTGGATTGGTGGGTCTTGTGGTTTGGATATAGGTCCTCAAAGGCCTGTTTATTGGAGGCCTGGTCCTCAGCATGGGACACCCTTGGGAGGTGGAGGGGTCATTAAGAGGTAGAGACTAATGGGGGGGAGAGTATTTAGGTCATCAGGTGTGTGTGCTCTCAAAGGAGATGTTGGGAACCTGGCACCCTTGTCTTTCTCCCTTTCATGTCATGTCCGTAAGGTGAGCAGTGATAATATACCTGTCTGCCCCACACACATTCTGCCTCACTGCTGGCTAGTTGAAGGCTAGACCCTCTAAACCATGAGCCGTAGTGTATGCCCCCTTTATAAGCTGGATGTCCTGGGTGTTTGATTCAGGAAGGGAAAGCTGGCTCACCCAATTGCCTTGCTGGATCTCTCATCTCACAGCCTCTCCAGGAATGGGGGTTTCCAGGGCAGGATGGGGGCACTACTCTTTGTGTGTGTGCGAAACATCGGCTCCTGACGCAGGCAGCTCTGGGCTTCGTTGCTCCCACAGTGCGCCATGGGCTTGCTTAGCTCATAGCCATCTTTGCAGGAATCACCTAATGCCATTCCTGCAGGATATCATTCTGTCTTGTAGATCCCCCATTGTTTTTTCCCCTAGCCCTTGCCGTATAGCTTTGGAGATCTGGGGACATTACTTAACTCTCTGAGCTTTAGAGTCTGCAAAATAGGAGTATCTAGCCTGGAGGGGTGCTTTGGGATCAGAAGTACCGTGTCTTTGAGTAAATGGTAAGAAGAGGGTGCCCCCACCGCCCCCACCCGCCACACATCTGTTTCCACACTGGGACCTGACCAGGGGACTGTCATTAATTTCTTCTGTGCATGCATCACGTCGTGTTTGTCTTAAGAAGCAGCCTTCATGTTTAAAAATGTACCGTGAAAGACAGGTGAGACAGAGTTTCATCCGTGAGTTTGGAAGTTAGACCGGCGGGGAGCAGCCTGAGCAGTGGTGGGGCTAAGGCTGCAGCCTGCTTTCCATTGACCTCAGCACGTGTGTGCTCATGCCCCTAGAACCAAGGTCCCCCCCCTTCTTAAAGATAATTTCAGTAATAGGTCTAGATCACAGTAATAAATGGAAATTTCTGTTATTATTTTATACTCTTTTTCAAATGCAATGACCAGAAAAACATCTCCTACATTAGAAAGGGAAATGAGGACTAATACAGATTTTATTTTAGCAAACAAAACAGCATGATTGCCTGCTGGTTTGCTGTAACCATCTTGAACTTGACGTCATTGCTAAGCACTCCGAAGCAAGAGACAGCTCAGAATGAGCAGTGTGCTCAAATGTATATGTAAAATTTATAAATTGGGGGTGAAATTCAGATGTGGATGGGTGGGGGTAGGTAGATGGGTGGGTGAGAGGATGGATGGGTGGATGGATAGATGTAAGGTGGGTGAATAGATAGGTGATGGCTGGCTGGCTAGATAGATGATAATACTGGATGGTGGGTGATGGCTAAGTGGGTGGATTAGAGCTAGGTAATAAGATGGGTGGCGGAGGGGGCTGGAGAGATGGCTCAGTGGTTAAGAGCATTGTCTGCTCTTCCAAAGGTCCTGAGTTCAATTCCCGGCAACCACATGGTGGCTCACAACCATCTGTAATGAGATCTGGCCTGCAGACATACACACAGACAGAATATTGTATACATAATAAATAAATAAATATTTTAACAACAAAAAAAAGATGGGTGGCGGATGGAGATACAGGTGTTAGTATAGACAGTGCGTGGGTAGATGGATGGGTGACAGAGTGGATAATGGAGCAGATGAATGGCTAAGGGGATGGATAGAGAGGTAAATAAGATGGGTGATGGACAGATAGGTAGGTATTAGGATAGATAATTGATAGAGGGATTGATGATATGTGGGTGGGCAGGTGGATGATGAATGGTGTTAAGGCAGATAGTGGGCGGGCGGATGGATAGGCCCACAATATGTAGACAGCTTGCAAAGTTTTCTTTGGTGAACATGTCTTTTTGTGTTTTGGTCCTGGTCTCTTTTTTTCATGTTAAATATTTTCATATTAAACACTTGTTTCTCAGGCACTGAAAAGACCTCCCCCTACCTTTTAACCCCTCCAAAAAATGTGAAGGCAGTGCCCCTGTTCTGGAGCTGGCTGTTCAGGAACGTGGTCCAGCTGGGTTTCACTCACCCGGCAGCCAGCCGGAAAGGCTCTGGCAGCTTTGGTTATGAGCAGAGCCTGACAAGCCCACGGAGGCTTATGTAAAAGCTTAATAGCTGGCAAAAGCTTTAAAAAATGAATCAGCCTATGATGGACAGAGTGAAAGAACCATGAATTGGTTTGTTCTCCTTGGAAGAAGGAGCTAAATCGATACTCACTTCGAGGATGCAGCGTTGGATACGAGACCTGAACTGTGCATCCATCATGGGTGGGACACACGGCACAGATCTGGGAGACCCCCTCTTCCCCGTGGAGAGCAGCTAAACCAGCTTTAGTCACAGCCTGCGATCTGGCATCCTGGACTCCGGCCCATGCCAGTTGAGTTTGCATCAGGACCATCATTCTGTGCCTGTATCTGTGGGGCTGGTGATGACACCAGGCGTGTAATGTCCACTTGCTCTGTCTCTGGCCTGAGAATTGGCTCTGCCCCGGTAGCTGTTGACAATGATGGTGGTGGTGATGTTGATACTACATAAAACCATGGGCCACAAAATGTGCCCTAGCAGTCCTCACTGGGGCTTGGGGGCTCCTGGGCCCTATTTCCGGTGCATGTGCCTATGGGCTGACTGCTCAGAGGAGCTGATCCAGGCCTGTGGGAAGGCCCTCCCTATCTAAAGACTGCTTGCTGAACTAGAGGAGATCTCAACCCTCCTGGAGGGAGCTCACACTAATCTCTCACCTGCCACAGTTGGGATATTGCTGATTCTGCATGATGGCTCTTATTAAGAAGTCCTTCTGTCCTCCAGTATCTGTCGTCCTTATGACACACTAGGACAGAGTGACTTGGCAGTAGAGGTCAGTGGGCCACTTGGAGCAAGCACAGCCTTGTTGACAGAATTCTGGAGCTGGCCTCCGTTTGTCTCACACTAATGGAAACTCCCAGAAATGCTGGCTGGCATACCGAGACTGCATGTCAATGGTGTCTCTTGCCTGTGAAATGGTCTTTGAAGGGATAAGACCCCTGGGTTTAAATGACCTATCCTGTAATCACAATTGCCACTCAGCCAAGCAGTTGATATGAAAAGCTCGCACTTGCCAGGGTGAATCATCACAGCACGTCTGTAGCCAGTGTAGGGCTGTCCTCACTTTTCATGTGGTGAAACAGCCTCAGAAGGGCTAAGAAATCTGTGCTGGTCAAGACAACCTGAATTCATGGTCTCGATTTCCCTGTACCTGCTTCTTTGTCATACATGTACATGGGACAGTGTTCAACCCCAGCACCTGGGCAGAGCAGTTCTAGAAATAGACAGCCCAAAGAGCGAAGGTGTGGCCAGTCCTGGGCCTTCTGCGGTGGGGCACCATCAGCCACATTTACTCGGTCCCAGATGTCTCTGCTGGCAGACCACCCTGGCTTCCAGGCCCTCACTCTTCTCCTAATGGCTGGGGAGTGGAAGGCAAAGCTGGCACAGGCTTTGTAACTGACCTGTTTCTTCTCACAGATTTGTACACCACCTTAATATTTAAAGCAGATATAGGCCATTAGGCACTGTGTCTGTAAAATCACATTTTTTTACACACTCAGTACAGTATTAATGGCAACAAGGAAGGGCATATGTGGCCCTTGTGTTTGGAACTGGGGGCCCAGGTGGCCACTGCAGGTTCCTGCCAGCCTCAGGGTCACTTTGCCTCAGAGTATCAGTAAAGCCCATACAACTGTACTAAGAGGATCCTGGCTGCTTAGCTCTCCTGGCCTGGACAGGCCTGGATGCCCGGGCACTATGGCCTGTGACTTGCTAGGAGTCTCGCCTGGGACACGCGAGTCTCCGGAACATGAACATGCGTGGATACGCTGCAGAGTCATAGTGAGCACCTGGGGCATGGCTCCACCTGGTTCCCACTCTGACTTCAGCATCCACTAGAGACATCTCTTTCCCTTTTGTCTGCACACCCTTGGGGTCATGAGGCATGTGGCTCTCTCCAGGCCTGTGGTCTCTGTAAAATTGCTCAGCCTCTGCTTGCCTTCCAGGAGGAGCTGCCCTTCCTGCTCAATGCTGTGCCTTCTACCCCAGAGCCTCTGCAAGGCTCCTCTTCCCTTCTGAGTTTCTCCTGCTCATACAGCCCCACCCCCACCCCAGCCATATGCTATTTAAATTCCGACTTCTATCCTCTGGTTAACTGTTTACTTTTCTTTTGTTCTTGGCTTTATGCTGAAGGGTTTTCTCTCCAAATCAAAATGGAGAAACCCTTTTTTCCTGTCTTGAGACTTTTCTGTGTGTGGCGCTGCTTGCTCACACGTGGTCCTTTATCAGAGACGAACCTTAGCTTGGGGAGTGAGGAAAGTTTTTCCTTGGTAATAAAAGCCCCACATATTCATTGGAGAAGACTGGGAAAACGCAGTGTAACATCAGGAAGAAATAAAAGGATCCATTATCCTACCCGAGGAGCTGCTGTTGACACCCCAGGACCTCGGTTTGCCAGCAAGAGTGTGTGGTGTGTGTGCCTGTGTGTGTGTAGTGTGTGTGTGTGTGTGTGTGTGTGTATGTGTGTGCGTGCGTGCATGTGTGCATGCGTGTGTATGTGCATGTATGTATGTGTGTGTGTGTGTGCATGTGTGTGGTTGTGTCTGATGGTTCTTACACAGCCCCCACCCGCGGTGATCCCGCTGTTTGCATTAAGTGGTCTTCAGAGGCGCTGACTGTGTCAGTGCTCCGTTGGGGAGGACACGCTCACTGTAACCATCTCATTGTTTATGAGACCCAGGATTTTTTTCCTTGTTTTCCCGGTAAACTATACAAGAGGAGCTTCCCCAGCTGTGAAACTGACGGTGGGCTGCTGTGCCGAGCAGTGGGGTGGGTGTGAACCCGGGAAGTGACCCTGTTTGCTGTGACAGTCGGATGAGCTAATCCACAGGCTGCACTCGAATGGTGTCTGTTGCTGTTACTTCCCAAGAGCGACCCCTGGAAATGGGATTCCAAGTCAAGGGCGTACGCCTTGTCAAACTGCTCTCCCCTGTGGCTGTGTGGAGACCCATTCCTTAGCCAGCATCCTCCATACCTCTCCAGGCCTGTGGTCCAGGAGGAGCTGCCTAATGTGGTCCCCATTCTTGAGGACGATGGTGGCTTTATAGGAAACTGGAGAGAGAGCACAATGAGATCAGAGTTCCCTGAACCCAGTTCCCCAGCATGGTGTCTTACATACACCGCCCATAATAACACATCCTAGGCGCCAACAGTGGCGTGGTTCGCCTAGTGGGCTCAGGCCCTCATCATTCCTGGACCGATGCTGTTCTGCACATATTATCTCCCGAGCAGGCTCTTTTCACAGTCACGATAACATCCCATCACTTCAGGGAATCCCCGTCCTAACCACACCCACGCCTTGCTGTCCTCACCCCACCCATTCCCACCCAAGTCCTAAACAAATGTCCGCTCCCCCTAAGATAGGCACTGATGACAGACAAAGGAATGATTCTTTCCAAGTCCAGCCTGTGAATCAGTTACTGGGCTTACTCACATAGCATGGGTGGGTATTACTATAGGTGTGTGGGTGACCCCAAAGCAGCCACATAACTGAAAGTCTCACCCAGTGTGGATATGACAGCTTCCCCTTAGCTGCACTGATGGAGTCCCCACCTCTGTTAACCTTCCACCTCTGTATACAGCTGGCCCCGGAGCAGGAGGGGCAAGCTGGTCTCTCTCCTGCCTTTCTATAAGAGTCTTAATAGGCCCCATCTGGAGGGTTCCTGGTGTCTACAGTGGTCCTGATTGACATTCTTAGAGAGCAGTGCTCTGCAGCATGGGGGTGTGGTGGTGACAACTGACAGTCGCCCCAGAAAGCACGGGGTTGTCCTCACTTGGGGACACCCTTTACCTTTTGTTGTTCCCACTTTGGCTAACATTGGTATTTGCTTTGATTCCTTGGAGCCATTTCCCCTCATCTTAGATAGGAGGTTCCTAGGGCTAGCTTGACACAGACGCTTACTGGATGCCATCATCAAGTTAAGAGAGTAAACAAAGACTCCTCAGTTGGTTGATCTGACTCTGAAAATTGTTGCTAAGGCAATTGACTAAAAGATTCTACCGTCAGCGTAACAGTAACTGCGAGACACGAAGATCTGGGTATTTTACAGCAGCCCTCTCCTCAGTGGGATTTTCCCAACATGGACTTATTTTTTTTTAAAGAATGGTTTTGAAAGGTAATGTGGGCTTTCAGAAATGTGGAGAGGGAGCTCATGCCGGTTCCCAGCCTTGCAGGATGGTGTGTCTTGATGGAGCGGAGCTGGACCACAGGAAGTTCCCAGGCACTGCATTTCCCCCGGGGGGTGCTTGCTGGGATGCCGCTAAGACTAAGTTTGGTTTGGTTTTCTTCCCAGCCTATCAACTCATCCCAAACCTCAATTGCTGTTTGATTATTGTATTTGCCCAAGCCTGGGAGAATTTCGTAACTGTAAGAACCTCATGGGCCTGTGTTAAAGATCCACGGTTTCTGGTAGTCACTGGCTTAAGGCCAATCTGTATAAAATGGCCATATGACAGCTCTGTGGTATGGCTAAGGGGAAGGGGGAGAGAGAGAGAAACAGAGAGAGAGAGAGAGAAACAGAGAGAGAGAGAGAGAAACAGAGAGAGAAACAGAGAGAGAGAGAAACAAAGAGAGGGAGACAGAGAGAGACACAGAGAAAAAGTAGACTGGGCATGGCCAGCAGACGGGACAAGGCCAGGGCTGTCTGTGAGAGAGGGAGGAAGAGCTAAGGACAGAGGGAATAGAGGACAGAGAAAGCGTAGTGAGGCGAGCAGGAGCCGAGAATAGTGAGAATAGCTGAGGGGAGGGCAGAGGACCCGTGTGGGGGCATAAGATGTAGAACAAGTACTTACCAGTAGGGACTGAGGGAGCCTGGAGACCAGCATGGACCTTGGTATGCTGATGGGCACCACAGGTTAGATGTTAATTGGAGAGTCCCTTTTGCTGGAAGTAAGGGAAATGACTCCTTTGGGTAGATGGGAACGGGGTTTTACAAGATCCGGAGGTGTGCTGGCTTTTGTCTAACTACCAGAAAGCCTCCTGTATGGGTTGAGCTCATTGCTGGATTTTTGGACTGCCTTTTGAGTGTGGGAAATTAGCGTTTCCTTTGGACCTGACACAGTTCAAAGGAGTGTCTTGTAACCCTGGCAAGAAAGGTGCCTGAGATATGCACAGAGGCTGCAGGGAAGCACTTCAGACACGAGAGATGAGCGGGTCGGTGCTCCCTCAGTGTGCAGGGCCAGAGGCTGGACGCTATGCCCCAGCCCCACCCTGTGGGATTCTGACTCTTCTATACAGGCTCCTAATTGCCAAGAAGAGGGAACAGTCATGCCTGCCATTGCCAGCCATTTTTGGAATGAACTGAACTTGAATATCAAGGGTAAATGGGATAGAGACCGCAAGAATTCACTTTGTGTTTGGAACATAAATCCAAGGATACCATACTATAAGCTTCCTCGTGTGCCTGCGTGGCCGTCTTCCTATCACTGGCCCAAACAGCTATCTGTGAGCAGTCCTCCTTGGAAGCCAGGCTGAGTTTCAGAAATCTCAGCTAAGGGCAGATCTCTGTCTAGCAGTTATTGGTCAAAAAGGCAGGTTAAAAGGGCCAGTTTGGGCTGCATAGTGAGTTCCAGGCCAACTAGAACTTACATAGCAAGACCCCATTTCAAAAATGGAAGGGCGGGGGAGATTGAAACCAGTGTTTCACCAAACTTTTTAAAAATGGTTTGTCACATGTGTGAATTTTTAGTGTGTGTGGATGAAGATGTGTCTTTACATGCACGCTCTAGAAATCCACGCTGAGCCAGGGCAAAATGGTACAGCGCCCCTCCTGCCCAGCCAGCACCTTCCCAGCATAGACTCTAGAACAAGGCTTGGCCTTCCAACCAGACCACCATGGGCAGGGCACTGAGTCTGGTCATAGGCGCTTTGGACAAGGACACAGGTGAAGGCTGAGAGTGGGGTCTGGGAGCTCTTCCAGTGGGGTGAGGACTGGGAGGGTCAGAGTTTGAGCCTGACTCCGATCCTTGGAACCTAGGCCTGTTGAGTCCTTCAGTCCTCCTGGTGTGATATGCTGCTTAGCTGAAGGGTGGTGTCCTAGTAACCGCACTGGATCAGCCCCTTCCGGGCTCCAAATGAGTCTTCACTGCCCCTCCAGCCCCTGCAATACAGAGGTGAGCTGAGGGGAGAGTCGTGCATGACCTTAGAGGCCAAGTTAGAAGACAGTCCAGCCCTGAATGGGGTACGGACACCAGCATAAGCCCTAGCTCTTCCCATGGAAGCTGAAAGAACCCTCAGCCCAGGTCCACACTGTGCTGGGGGGCGGGGGCGGCCACTGCCGAGCACCCACACCAGGATACAGCTGTGGAGATGAACCATTCAATGCCATTGGTTCCGCTCCAGAACCCCCCAGCTCTCAGCACTCACTGCCTCCTCCTCAGTGCCCCTCCAAGCCCTATTGTGTCTTGTACTGAAATTCAGAGCTGCATTAATGGGGCATGAGCCCTTATGAGATGCCCTTCCTGGGTACCGGGAAGTTCTTTCATTCTGTGCTTTGGTTTCTAGAAGGTAGGAAAGTCCCTCCACCACATGCAGCCAGGGTCAGCGTAGCTCTGTTGGGTTCCACGGGGTAGCTGGTCATCTGGGGATCACTCTTGGCATCTAAAATGCTCTCCTGACTTAGACAGAAAGTACAATGTGGGGTTTGAATCAGGCACCCAAGAAACCCCTTTTTCTTCCTTCATCTCAGAGTGGGACATTGAGGGACAGGGAAAATCCTTACTATTCTGACACATTATAGAGAGAGCCACATCCTCAGAAGGAGACCTCTGGACTCAGAACCCAGGATGGCTCTTTCCAGCTTCAGAAACCACTCTGCCTTTTCTCTGGCCCCAAAGTCACTTGAGCCTAGTGTGGCCCCTCTCACCTCTGCATCCCAATGTCCTGACCTGTTCCTTCTGGGTGTACCATCGACCATGCTCGCAGGTACCAAACATAGCTTTTCTTTGTCCTTTCGTGGGACTGAGCTCTGTGGAGACCTTGGGTGGGCGTGCGACTGTTGTGAGAACAACTGAGACCCCATTGGATGTTCAGGCTGTTCTGTCTTCGGTCCCTTGCCCCCACGGCACCCCACAGCTCTGTGTACCCACACCTGATGCATCCCTCTGGTGGTCCTGTGATCCTGCTGAACTCACCATCTTTCGCTACAGGTTGCTTGCTACCCTCTGGAGAGGCCAGTGGTGTTCTGGTATAATCGGCCCGTTTACAGAACAGTAATTCTCTTGGGGAAACTTTTATGAAGTGGGGTGATGGGACCCCTGGCTCAGCTCCATCGCCATGAGGACAGACAGGGAGCATGTCTGGAGAGTGCTTGCTGGAGGTACCCTGTGCCTCGTTGCTTCAGGCTGGTTACTGTGAAACCCTAAATCTTACTCCTCAAAGTTTTAGGAAGAAGGGGTACAGTGGGATGTTTATCAGAAAAATCTCTACCCAACCAATCTGGCAGGGGCAGTTGATTACCAATTAGCCAGAACCCTGCTCCCCCATTCCCACCCCCACCTTGCCTTCCTATACCTCTGACAGAAGCCATCCAGCCCAAGAATCACTGAGCTGGACCAGAACAGCTCTTCAAAACCATGGATGCCCCACCATACACAGCTCTTTTTCCACCCTTGAATGATAATGATAGTTTACCAGGTCAAGGGCAGCCTCCCCCAACCCCAGAAAGCCGTGGGCACAGAAGGAGCCACATCCATTTTTATTTTTCCTGCAACCCTGGAAATCCTTCGGGGTGTGCACTCCAGTCTCGCTAAACTACAACTGGTCCTGCACGGGCTGTAGCCAGAAGATACTCTGGTTGCATTTGGGCAACTCAGGGACCCTTGAAGATGTGAGTCAGCATCCTGATAGGACCATGAGTCTCATGGTGACCAACACGGCATGACATTCAACTTGATATTCAGCCAGCCATGCTTCTGTGGTTCCTTCCCAGTAGTTTCCTCTGCTTGTTGCTCACCACCCCCTGGAGAGGCCAGTGGTGCTCTGGCCTTATTGGCCCATTTACAGAATGGTAAGCTGAGGCTCCTGTGGCTACAGTCCTGCTTACAGAGTACAAGAGGGTCTTGTACAGAGAAAGGGTGAAGGACGGACGGTTCAGTCCCTAGATCCAGCCCCTTGTCTAACAAGGTCCGAAGCAGGATGCTGATTCAAATACAGACTAAGTAACCAGGGTCAGTAGTTGCCAGGGTGTGTACCCTCATGGTCGGGTGGCCTGAGATGAAACCTCAGCCCTGGCTAGGCCCATGGGAGCTCACACACGTCTGAGTGCCTCTGTTTCTTTGAATTGTGCTTGGCTTCCGCCAACTCTTGGCAACTGTCTGTATTCTTTTCCGTGGGCGGCATGGAGACGGGATGGGGATGGGCTCCCGGACGAAGCTGCTCAGTGACATTCACAGGTCCCAGCTGAGAAAGAGAAAGACCAATGCTCGGTGAAGAGAAGCATTCTACTTTCTTCATTTGTGTCTCTTGCCAGTGTTTTAATATCCCAGTGCTGCTAGTCAAGCCACATGAAAGATTTGGGGGCGATTTTCCATGAAATGGAGAATCTTGCTTGCTTATGAGCCCCAGCCCTGCTCTGCCTCCAAAAGCTGGATGGCAGGCTGAAAACTCCTGTGAATCTGCCTGCCTTGGCATCTTGTTTAAATTTCAGCTTCTTTTTTCTTTTGCTGTTTCTGGGTAACGGATAAAGGGCCTACAGAATGGTTCACCGTGTAGACAGACAGCCCCGCTCCCTTCCCGATGAGGCTGCCCCAGGGTCTCACGGGCACGCACTGCAGCCATTCGGTTTCTGCAGTCAGTGACAGTTGGCCCAAGCTGGGCGTTTCCTGACTCCAGCCATCCCAGCAGCACCCTGCCCTCAGGCGTCTTGGACTCTCCTGGCATTGGCCCTGCTGGAGACTAATTAGCAACAAAGAATCGTGACTTCCCTGCTCATGAGATGTCCGTGTGTCAGAGGCTTTTGCTCAACTAATGTAGCCGGCTCAAAAGAGGCCTCAGAAAAGCTGGCGGAGCCGCAGAGCTGAGGAATGTGGGTTCACAGTGCTTTCTGCCGAGGCTCCCCATGTAATCTTTCTTCTCATTTCAAGGTTCTGTACAGCTTCCCAGGCCCTTTGTCAGAAATGCTGTCAGGAGGTGGTTCTTGATCCCAGAACAAAGGTGTCACCCTAGCTCCAGCTCAGCTGTGTGCACAGGAGCAGCAAGGGTGTCAGGTGCCACAGGGCCTTCCATTTGGTTGACTGGAAGGCTTACCTTTTCTATTATTATTATTATATTTGTTTTACATCCAAGCCACAGCCTCTCCCCATCCTCCACTCCCAGTTCCTCTCCCCTGTCTCCCCTCACCCACTAACCCCCTTCTCTTCTATCTCCATCCAGGAAAGAGCAGGTCTCCTATGAATATCAATAAAACATTTACCTTTCCTTTTTTCTTTTTTTTCTTTTGAGACCAGGTCTTACATAGCCCAGGCAAGTACCAGACTCACCATGTAGCCCAGTTTGACCTCAAATTCATAATCTTCATGCCTCAGCCTCTCAAATGTCAGTTCTTTGCTGTCCTATCTTTGGAAGCCCAAGTATCAAAATATTTCTCTTTCCTTCACACATCATCAACGGTCCTTATAAATCTAGGCGAACCCCTCGTCTCAAAATCGCCAGGACAGTGAAAGACTCTTGACCTACCAGAACCTAAGGTGTTTCCTTGCACTGGGTCGACTGTGACCCCACGAAGCAGGCTACTCCCCAACCCCCGGAGGATTTCAAAGCTTTGACCCCATGATGGCAGCCCTAGCTTTTCAAGCGTCGCCCACTGCTCTGGCGGAACCTCTGCAGATAACCCTGTTGCCATGGAAAGGAAAAGACTATTTAATACAACTTCCTGAATCGGGGGAGGAGGCGGAGATGGCAAGAAAAACCAGATATTATTTTAAAATGTTTCATTTCAGTTTTTAAAAAATTGCCAGTTTGTTTAAATGCTTAAGAAGAAGCTAATGGGTTTCTTCATGGAGCTTGGGACGCACAAGTGAAATGTCCTCGGGGTCACTCTGTCCTCTGCGGTGAATTCTGCTGGGCGTGCTTGGCAGCCTCGCCAGGCTGTTCCTCAGCGAACAGGAATTATGGGTGGAGGTGGGCATGGAGGCCTGTCCGGACTCAACTCTTTGAGTCTGCAGTTTGGTGTGGTCCTTCACTGTGGCCTCGGAATGTCTTCAGAATCACACAAATTTGACAGTAGAACCCTAAAGAATGTCACTCAGGGCTAAGCCATCGCTAGGTGACAGTCAAGCCTTTGTGGGCCCAGTCCACAGAACTGAAAACTGAGTCACAAAGAAGTGGGTGAGGCCCAGAGAGATGGCTCAATATGCAAAGGGCCTTGACTGGCAACCGTGGCATGCATATATTAACACAACTAAATAAGTGTAACAGAACAAAAGAAGTCAGGGAATTTTCCCCGACTTCCAGAAGCAAGAACTAGGAGGGCAGAAAGCCCCACTGGACACCACATGGGCCCTAAGAGGCCTGGTGTTAGTCTCTTTTGGCTGCACAGAGGATGCAATGTTAGGATCTGTTCTAGGGTTTCTGGGGGGCTGAAGCAGCCCCTCCCAGCCACATGACACCCTTAATGTTTGTGTAGGAGAGAGGGAGAGGGATAGCTGGCCCACAGCACCATAGCCCACATCTTGTAGCCTGCCCCACCCTCAGGGCCCCCTCTGAGCCTAGTTAAAGCAAAAGATAGATTCCTCTTGCCCGGGATCCTCTGCATGGTGTCCCTGAGATGACCCAGGGACCATTACATCTCTGACTGCGGGCACACTTTAAAAAGCCTCTTGCCTGCCCCTCTTTTTAGAAGTCTCCCAGCACCATCTGTTACAGAAAGGGCCTTCCTGCCTCCCTCCTTCCACCTCCAGCTCACACGAGCATGAGACCTCAAAGACCAAACTGAACAGGCTACAAGAGAAACCCCCAAATGCCTTGATGGGTGACTGGCTAGAGCCCCAGGCTGACTCGCAACCCCAGGTTGGCTATGCCAGAAAATTTGCATCGTAAACCATGGCTCAGAGGCTGGTGCCAGGAGTGGTCGTGGGAGAAACAAGGCTGGGCCTGGGTAAAGATGCATTCTCCTGACAGTAGAGACCAAAGATGCTGCCTGCCGCGGTGTATAAACAGCAGGATGAAGAGAACAGGAGGGCTGGGAGAGGAGCACTCATGGGGCTGGAGTCAGAGACCACAGTGGACACTTAGCCAGGGCACAGGCCGGGAGGGGACAAACCCTAGAACCTGACGTGCCCGGCAAAGAGTCAGATCTCTCCTGCGGGTGACGGGAGCTCACAGGGACCCTGCGAAGGAAAGTATGGCATGGATGGGATGTGGCAGGAATCGCGCCAGGGAGGAAGCTACTGCAGGAATCAGGATGTGACCAGAAATGAGCTGGAATGGCATCCTCAGCAGGGAGCTGAAGACATCGGGGACAGTGCAGATGGATAATGCGGTCACAACTAACACGGTCACCCCTGGTACTGGTACAAAGCGTGGAATCATCAAGGCATGAACTCTGTTTCTGTATCACTGCTGGCCTGGCAGCCTGCAGGAAATGGCCTTAGTCACAGAAAGGCCAGCTTCATGGGAGAGAGTCTTCTGTTTGCTATATTTTGCCGTTCCTAAGCAGAGCAAGAAGCAACTCAGTTATTAAAAAAAAAAAAAAACAAAAACCAAAAAAACTGCCAGGCCTCAAAAAGTAATTATCAGCCGGGTCCTCCTCCACATGCAGCACATACGGGGACTCGGGCGGAGTACTGAAGGGCATTTGCTGCAGTCAGCCCAGAAGAAACATCCAAGGGAAGCATCTATTGAATGAAAGTGGGACCTAGGGGTGCTGTGATCCCAGTAGTCCAGAGCTGGAGATGGGGGGTTTCAATTCCGGGCCACACAGTGCGACACTGTGTGTGCGACAGATAGGGGCTAGGGCTCTAGCTCAGTGGCAGACCATTCTCCTTTGACATGCAAGGCTCTTGGTTGGATGCCCAGGACAAGAGAGGAAGGAAGGGGAAAAACAAAACTATGATAAAGCTTGAACTATTAGTTATGGGATTATTATCTTATTATATATAATATGTTAATATATTGTTATAAGATATTATTGACAAGAAGGGATGGTAATAATAATAGAATGATTACCAGTGAAAAAGAGCTGAGACTGCTCACGTCCAGGCTCTTGTGCAGACCATGCCAATGCAAGACAAGCCATCACTGTCCCGCAGGGCCGGGGCCGGATGCTGGCTGGTGTGCAGAGGCGCAGTGCATACAATTTATATGTCCCGGTCCACAGCTGTTCTCTTGTCGTTTTGAGTCCCCCTTTGATCTAGTCATTCGGCCCCAGATCATTCCCCAAAGGCTAAAAGTCAATCATTTTTATTTTAATCAATAAACTTGAATTTGCCTTTCCCGTGACAACTCTGTGAAATGACTGGAGACCGGCTGTGCTGCGATACCCTGGAACTTCATCCTCACCTTTGTGCCACACGCAGCCACTGGCGCTGCAGGCACCCGGGGAAGCAGGCGAGCGATTTATTTTCACCTAACAAAGGAATGAAGCTTTTCCACAAACCATACACGCTGTTCAAATGAAGAGATGCCCACGTGACATCAGAGAGCCCACGGTTTTGAAAAGTAAACATCTGTTCCAAGGGAGTGGTACCTGGAGCCCAGCATCTCCATGGAAACCAGCCGCTGCTCTGCTACCTCACTGCCTGTGATTTGTGCTTTTTTGTGTAAATGCACATGTGCACATGTGTGTTCGTGTGTATGTAGATGCACATGTGTGCGCATGCATGTGGGAAACCAGAGGTCAGCCTTAGGCGGTACTCCTCAGTAGCCATGAGTCTCATTTTTCAAGGCAGCGCTTCTCACCGGCCTGGCGCTCACCACATAGGTTAGGCTGGCTGACCAGCGAGCCCTAGGGATGCTCCTGTTTCTGCCTCACTGGTGTTGGTGTCGGAAGCATGTGACATTTGGCTACGTTCATGAGTTCTAGGAATTGAACCCGGGTCCTCGTGCTTGAAGAGTAGACACACGACTCACTGAGCCAACTCCCCAGCCTACCTTCTGTGTTTTGCAGGTGGTTTTCAGCAAGTACTGCAACTCCAGCGACATCATGGACCTGTTCTGTATCGCCACCGGCCTGCCGCGGTGAGTGTCCTCTGTGTGCTCCGTGATGAGGAATGCGTTATCCCCACAGTGGACCAGGGGCGGGTGAAGCTGCAAGTGGGGGTCAGATCAGTGAGACAAGCCCCACAGAAATCTCAGTCTGGCTCTGTACCTCCTCGCCAGCCGTGTCCAGCCCGCGGGTTGAACTCAGCAGGGCCCTCTCTTCAGAGCTGGGCTTTCCCCTCCACTCACACGTTCACTCCCTGTTGAGGAAGGAAGATGGCTCTGGCCTCAAATAGCTGTAAATGTCCTTGCTCTCAGGGGTGTCGGCATCAGCGTTCGACACACGGCTGGCTTCAGAGATGATGAGCTAAAAGCCGGTGTCTATCCTACAGAACCCTCCAAATCCCCCCAACAGTTTCTTTCCTAAATCCAGTCTGTACTAGCATGGGGATTTTCTAATTACAGGCTGAGCCTCGCTTGTCCCCAAACCCTAAGTTCTCCAAAATCTGAAACAGTTTTAGCGCTGACCTGACACCAGAAGTGGAGAATGCTGCGCTTGACCTCGTGCAATGTCAATCAAAACACGGCGTGAAAGACATGGGTTGTGTTTACACACGGGTCTGCTCCCTGTAGTAGCCTAAAATCTTAAGAAAAAAAATCCCAAACTCCAGGCGGTGGTGGCGCACGCCTTTAATCCCAGCACTCGGGAGGCAGAGGCAGGCGGATCTTTGTGAGTTCGAGACCAGCCTGGTCTACAAGAGCTAGTTCCAGTGCCGGCTCCAAAGCCACAGAGAAACCCTGTCTCAAAAAACCAAAAAGAAAAAAAAACATCCCAAACACTCTGGGATTTTGGCTAAGCATTTTGGCTAAGGCACACATGATTCGTTTTAACACCTAATTTTCCATTAAAAGACAACCAAAAGCTAGGCATGATGACGTATGCCTGTAATGCTGGTATTTGGGAGGTTGAGGCAGGGAGGTTAAGGCAGGAGGATTGTGAGTTCGAGGTCAGCCTGGACTATACAGTGAGACACTGTCGCAGAGACAGCTAAAGAAAAAAGCAAGAGGAAAGAAAGGTGATTGGGAATGACGCTGGATGGCGAGAACCTTAAAGTTGGGGTCAGAGTCAGTGGAGGTGAAAGGGACTGTGGTGATGAAGCCGTGTCCTGAAGGCCACAGCAGATGATCTAGTGCGGTAAAAGCAGCCACCACACGGGCTGCTCTCCTACCCTGTGAGACTGGGGTCTCATTTCCGTGGTACTGATCTGAAGAATTCACAGGCCCCTGGGGAGCTAGCTCCATGGCTAACGTCCTTGCTGGGCAAGTGTGAGGACCCGAGTTAACGCTCACATAAAAAGCCAGGTGTGGTGCCACACACTTGTAATCCCAGTCCTAAGGAGGCAGGGACAGGCAGGTGCGGGTAGGGGGGTTCACTAGCCAGGTAGGCTAGCTGAATTGCAAGCCCCAGTCCCCGTGAGAGACCCTGTCTCGAAATTCAAGGTGACTGCTGCCTGAGGAACGCCGTGGAGGTTGACCTCTGGCCTCCCGCACCCGCACAAGCGTGCACCCATCCGTACACACACAAATTAAAATACAGTAGTAATCATTCACAGTTGAGGATCAGAGGGCTTAGTTCACTTGGCAGAGGTAACAGCTCTTCAGAACCTAGGGATGAGAAGCTGGGGAGGAAACTGGTTTTGACCATTTAAGTCCGCTTTGTGGGAGAGAATTGGGACCTGCACATTGGGCTCTCCCAGGGTCCAGAAGCAGCCAGATAAGCAAGCGATGATTCTTGTCTCTGATTTATGTTAGTTTTTGGGCACCGTAGCGTCCTCCATCTCCCAACTCAATAAATTAGCCTTGCTCCAATTCCCACTTTAAATTATTTAAAAATTGGCAGGCTCTCGGAATACACTTACCCTTTTCACTTGATTTGCTAAGGGAGGGTGGGATACAACCCGCTGCCCTTGCCTGCCCCAGTTCTCAGGGCGAGCCTGGTTCCTCTGGGCTCTGTCACATGAGGCCCGGGCACACGCGTGTGTACTGACTTGAGTCTTTCGCAGGAACACCACCATCTCCCTTCTGACCACGGATGACGCCATGGTCTCCATTGATCCCACCATGCCTGCGAACTCAGAGCGGTAAGCGTCTCTTCCTGGGGTG
This sequence comes from Dicrostonyx torquatus, assembly GCA_028555095.1. Lineage (NCBI taxonomy): Eukaryota > Metazoa > Chordata > Mammalia > Rodentia > Cricetidae > Dicrostonyx > Dicrostonyx torquatus. The sequence continues at coordinate 1,611,344 of JAQHUG010000235.1, read as the reverse complement.
CCTTATGCTTCTATGCCATGTGCCTGGGAGTTTGCAATTTGGTTTTGTTTACTACTGCTGAAAAGTGTGAAGTTTCAGCAGAGAAGAAAAGAGGCAGATGGGAAGCAGGAGGAGGAGGCTCGGTTCACTCCTGCCTTCTTGGGAAGCTATGCTCCATTCTCAGTAGGGGCCCTAGAAGGAGGCCAGCCATGTATAGACACAGGGAACTAGACTAGGAGCATAGCTCCAGCCCAAGGGATACTTCTGGGACAGCTAGGACTTCCTGGGGACTTTGTCACCCCACTTAAGCCCTTGCTGGAACATTCTGTGCATAGGAGGAAGGAGACTGAGGCACAGAAGGTCAGGGTAGCATAGCCAGTAGCTACCTTTGAAAATGAGTAGATAGCTGGAGCCAGCTAGCTGTACCCTCAGGGAGGGCATGGGACGAACAGATGCTTTGTGTCAGTGATGCCACTTTCCCAGGTGGTCTGGAAAGTCCCTAGGCATCTCCATGTCGTATGCACAGTTCAGCTAAACAGAACTTAAAATGCAACCACTGGGGCTGGCAGGATGATCCAGCTGACAAAGCATTTGTACGAAAGTGGAATTGCATGAGTTCAAGCCCAGAACCCACGTGAAGATGGAAGGTCCTCTGACTTCCACATCACACACTTGCACATGCGCGCATATGCATGCATGCACACACACACACACACGTGTACTCACACACGCATGCACGCACACATGCATGCATACACATGCACACGCACACATGCCCAAATTCCAGAAGGAACACTGCTTCATGGGATGCTGGAAACCACCTTTCAGATGCATGAGGTTGGACTGGTGTCTGGTGCTGTGTCTGGTTACAGTGGTATGGATGTGGAGACAGAGTGAGGAATCTAGAAGGCTGGGTGAGGCAGGGACATGGACAACATGGGTTAGACTAAATGCCCTAGGTCTGGGTGTGGCCCCATGCTGTGGGTTGGGTATCAGTGTGTTGCTTGTGTGGGTGCATGGAGATGGGGAAGTAGCAGACACAGGCATGGTGGATAGCACCTGCTGAAGTGTGAGCGTGCTGTCTCCTGGGCCTCCACGTTCTCCTGCACGTCCCCTCGCGCATCCCTTCTTCCTGCTCCCCGAGAATAGACTCAGTATCTTGACCTGAGCCAGTGTGCTGGGAAGGGATTGCCAGAATCGGGAGTGGTTGCTGAAGACTCCATGTGCATCATGACATGGTCTGGGGACGCCCCATCCTGGTCTCCGTAGGGGTGCCTGTCTGACATGAAGACATGCATCCATTCGCCCACACTGGTGGCTCATTATGAACCAGGTCAACTGAACGGTGGCTTTCCGCTCTTGCTGGGCATTGAAACTAGCAACATCTTTTAAAGGGATCTGCTTGACTCATAGGCTCCTTTATGATTTATTGATCTTTGTAAAGCTCTGCAGAGGGTTCTCGAGTGTGGCCTGGAGTGAGGACCACCCGCGGAAGGGAACCTCTGAAACTGCTCTGGACCTAGGCATGGGCCTGTGACCAGAAAGTTCTGTCCTCTGATTCCCAGCTGGTACCATTCTCAAGGGGTACAGGATAGACTCCCTGTGACCCACACCCCCACACTCCTCCACAAGCATGGGCCCACCCCTTACCCACCCTTTCAGGGGGCCACGTCTGCTGCATACCTGATCACTTGTGTCTATGTGTTTACCTTCCCCACCTCTGAAGACCTCGGAGCTGTTCAGCTCGGACACGGTCACCTCCTGCTGCCCCAGCCTCCGCTGGTGGAAGAGACTCGGCTGTGGGTGCCGGTCTCATCCGCACACTTGGAGCCTCTCTGTTTCCTGATCACAGGATGGGTTTTCCATGACTTCCCAAGACTCGGAGGTTTCTAAGCAGCCACCTCCATCCTGGTCAAATGGGCGGCTGTCTCCATCTCTCACGGCTTAGTGCTTGCCTGCTGTTTTTTTCTGCACCTCTTTCAAACCCCAAATCACAGCGGCAAGATGGAAAGCCAATCAGCTTCCGCTCTCCTTTGGAGCTGGCAAGACATGATGAGTGAGCAGCCTGTTCCTCAGGACCAATAAGTGAGAACGGGCATCTTGGAGCCTGGCCAAATTGGAGCTACGAGTTTGCCCTCAGAGGGCCTTTTCCCATCTGGCTCCTCTCTCTGACAGAGGAATGTTCTAGGTTTGGTGGTGTGCAGCTCTCGCCGCTGCCTCTTGGCCCCTGCCCTTCCTCTCTTGCTGGGGAAGGGGAACAGATGCTTGAGTGGTGTGAGGAGAGGGGGCATATGGCGTAGCATATGGAGAGAGGAGAAGCCCAGAACTGACACCGCACATTCCCGACATAACACAAGCACATCTTTGGTTTCCGATTTTAGCCAAGTTGTGAGACGTGCAGCTTTCTGCTGGAGAAAGCAACCAGGCCCCAGCAAGGAGGGCTGGACAGCCGTCCCTCTGCTCAGCACACATGCCCTGTGGATGTCCAGCTGGCGCCAGGCTGCTGCCTCCCTAAGTGTCCTACAAGACCAGGGGCCAGGAAGTTAGATTGCAGAGCAGACACGCGGTGAAAGTCCAAGGCCATTTATCACCTCCAGAAGGGAAGGGGTTATTTCATTTACATTATATTAACAGAGTCGAAGAAGAGAAACAAGGAAGCCATAACTCAGTTCAGATGGAGCCAAGGGTTTATTCAGTCCCAGAAGACGCGTCACTGGCTCTACTGAGCAGAGAGGATTTGGAAACCCTGGAGCAGAGGCTAAGCAAGAGGCTGTGGGATGTAGCCAGGAAGTTCTGCCTGTGGTCCGAGTGTCTTGCAGTCTCTGTCCAGGCCTTCCTCATCTCTAATGTCATCTGCTTGCATTCAGACCAAAACATTCTGGATAACAAATGGGTCACCCATCCTAAAGACAGACACTGTAACTCTGTAACAGAATAATGTCTCTTCAGAAACCCGCACTTGAACATGGGAGATCATTGCCCGTGACAGGGGCATTTTGGCCTTGTTCACTGCCCGCTCCTACCACAGTGGGCTCTCAGACCAGCATAAGTGAATGAGCGAGTACAGGTCTGAGGGTCCCTGGGCTCTCATGGCTCATGTTTCAACATGACTTCCGACCTTTACCTGCAAGACCTAGGGGTCAGGTGTTTGAACTTTATCTGTGTTGTTAGCACACGGCCAGCCAGCAGCACCTCTGAGGGCTGTCTCTCGAGCCTTCTAGTGCTCTTGCTATCAGGTTATAACTTCTGCTAAACTGCTGGGTTAAAAACAAAACAGTAAACAAAAAACAACCCACCCACTAGTCTCTCCTGAGGTTAGCTCTGAGCCCTGGATAAGCCCACCTTCAGCTGGTTTCTACTGGTTTCAGAAGCCTGCCCCTGCCCTAGCTAGAGGTCCTTACATCTGTGGAGAACCTTTCCCTGCTGTCCCAATAGCCAGTGTCCTCTGCAGGACTTCAAACAGGCCGGTGAATAATGGCATGTGTTTCTGACAGGGTCGATGGCCCCATTACGGTCCACCGAGTTTCAGCAGAAATGAGAAGGAGCCCAGCTTGCCACTGACTTGGGATAGAATTAGACAAAGAATATCAGAGTCTTTTCTTCCCACCTGATACCGTATCTTTGGGTCTTAGTTATATCGGTGACAAGTTTGCTTCATTCGTCAAATATAAACATTATAAAGGACTTGTTAAACGATATGATTTTTAAAATTAGATGCACCTGAATGAACAGAACAGCCAGATTGGGGGAAGGGGTCTTAGGATGCAGCTCAGTGGCCAAGCATGAGCTTGGAATGTGCAGGGCCTGGAGTTCTCTCTCCAGCGCCGCAGCAGGAAAAGAAAACACCAAGCTGGATTGTAACGCTCCCCAGGGATCGCTTATCGCTGGCAGCCACCTGCGCCTCTGGCAGCCCCTCACGGTGCCTTCTCTTCTCTTGCAGAACTCCCTACAAGGTGAGACCTGTGGCTGTCAAGCAACTATCTGGTAAGGCCCTGTTATCACATTTTAAATTAGAGAGAGAAGGTTCCAGCCTTTCCCTGTGGTGGAATGCATGTTGGTTAAGTGTTCAGTTCTGCAGCTTGCTCCCACTGCAGAATCATGTTCTTGTCCAGGTGGCCCCCCTGAGTTCCCACCCTGACCCAGAGAACATGCTAGGTACTGGGTGTCATCTCACCTCGTTCTACCTCAGTTCCCCGGCCTACACCCATCTCTATTCCTGTGAGCCACCCACCCAGACCCCCAGCCCACCAGGATTCCCAAGGTGCTTCAGCCAGGCATGGGATTTTGTAGGAAACTCGCTTCCTTTTGGATTTTTAAAAATCGCTTCTGTTTGTATGTGATTTGTGCACAGTAAAATGCCCCCGTTTAAGTGTGCACCTGGATGTGATTTGAAGAAGCTGTACACTGCTGTCACCGTCGATGAAACCGAGGTGCCCGTGAACATTCTCTCATCTCGCTTGACAGCTGGCTTATTTTTGGAGATGATCCAGTAGATGTGTTTCCCACATGTGAAGTGTTGCGGGGGGGGAGTGTATGTTTCTTATTTGTGACTGTGTGCATACATGTAGAAACTAGACATCCCTCTCCTGTTGTGTCCTTCCTCAGAAGCGTCCATCTTGCTTTTTGAGACAGAATCTCTTATTCTCCTGGGTCTTGCATACTGACTAGGCTAGGCTGGCTGACCAGCGAACCCCTTTCTGTGTCCACCTCTCCAGCTCCGGATTACATGCATGTGCCACCGTGCCCAGCTCTTTATGTGGGGTCTGGGAATGAGACTCAGGTCCTCACGCTTCACAGCATACTATCTCCCCAGACCCTTTCCAGAGTTTCACACAGAAAAAAGTGACCCAGGAAATGACTCGGCACGATCCTTCCTCGCGAGACCCCGGTGTTGTGAGCACCGGTCATGGCGCCTGTTAGCCGTTAACGGTCACCCCGCACCCTCTGGTTTTCATTCCTTTCCGAATGGACTTTTGGGTCATTGTTTTGAGTCAAGCTGCCATGAGTGAAAGATTAGGGGGTGGGACTTGAGTGAAACTGTGGGGTCATGAGGCAAAGTGTGAGTTTGGCTCCAGCAAAGCCTGCTGCTCCCCTTCTCTGATGTGGCTGTGCCATCTTGGGCTCCCTGGTGCCCTATTCCGGCTGGCTGTCTTCTCAGCACTATGAGCTGTTACAGTCACTCTGACAGCTGTGGAAGTGGAGTAGGCCATGGTTTTAATCTGTGGATTCCCTAACAATTACTGACCGTGAGCGTCTTTGAGTGTCTGTTTTATATTTATTGTGCGACCCCTGGTCATCGGTAACTCTTAGTTACCGCTTCTGCACTTACTGCGCTGTGAAGCCCTTGATGGGTGCACTGAAGGTTCACACTTAGCGTCTGTTCCCATTGATGTGATAAACCACTCTGATGAAAGCTTTTGCAGGCGAAAAGGTTTATTTCAGCTTACAGTTCAAGGTCATGCAGTCTGGTGGGGACATCAAGGCAGCGGGAGCTTGTGTAGCTGCTCATGTAACATCCATGACTGGGGTAGCATGAGTGATGAGTGCATGCCTGCTGGTGCGGCTCAGTTTCCCCAGAGCACAGAATCCCCTCCCCAGAGAATGGTCCCGCTCACAATTAAAATGAGTCTATCTTAATTCATGTAATCAGGACACCCGTCTCCCAGGTGATCCTAGATTCCGTCAGCCTGGCAGTTAATACACCATCACACACCAACACCCTTCGTCAGAAGCACAATGTTTCCTTTGTCCAAAGCATCCTAGTCATCTCCTGATTGATGGATTTCAAGGATCAGATGGGTTTGGTTAGTTGTTTTGATTTTGTTGTTGGTGCCAGGAGTCAAACTCAGGGACTCATACAAGCTAAGCCAGCCCTACAACTGAACCACATTTCTGGATCTTCATCTTTTGACTCCAGGTCTCACTATGTCATCCACATGGCCTTGAACTCAGAGACTTGCTTTTCTCACGTCCCCAGTCATAGGCTGGAGTCACAGGCTTGCACCACCTAAAAGCTTTACATTTTACAAAAAGTCTACTTTAATTCTCTTTTTTAGATTTTTATTCTATAATATGTATGTGTGTGGCTGTTTTGCCTGCATGTATGTATGTGTACCGTATGCATGCAGTGCTGTCAGATGCCAGAAGAGGGCATCAGATCCCCTGAAACTGGAGTTACAGACAATGAGAGCCGCCATGTAGGTTCTGGGAATTGAACCAGGATCCATTTAGCTGTAGATCTCTCCCCACTGCCCCTGGCTTTACCTCCTGGCTGGGAAGTTTGTGGTGTACTTTACCTAGGGGTGTTATAGTTTTCATGTGTATCTTTAGCTCCATACGGATTTGTTTGCTTGCTTGTTTTGTTGTTGTTGTTTGCAGCGTTATATGAAACCCAGGGCCTCGTGCATGCGAGGCAAGCATCCTGCCACCAGGCTGCATCCACGCCCACGTGGTAGATTTAGAGTTGATCTTTGTGTATGCATGACATAGAGCAGAAGTTGGCTTGCCTTTGTGAAATTCAGCTTGGGTCTTGGGGAGATGTGCGACAGGGTGAACTTTGAAGTGCCCTCAGAGAGCCAGCGGTGTGTGCGGCCGTGTGTCCAGATCTCCTTCTTGTCTGCCGTGTGACGTCATGGGGGCACCAGTTGTTTTAGCCCGTTTTCTGTCTGAGGCATTTCTTCTATAAACTGTCATACAGTTCTCTTGACAGTAGATATGAATCTAACTTCTTGTAACATAAATATTTTTATTGTAAGAAGCTTTCCCGGCTTCCTCCGAGCAGATAGCTATTTTATTTTTATATTACTAACTAAATCCCGTTCTTTGTATGGATTTCAGCATGGCTTCTCCTAGTCCTTTATCTGTGCCAGGATCTAACCATTGCCCCACACTGCACTGAGGCCTGGGATTCCCAGTTCTCAAACTTTCTTTCTTTTTTTTTTTTTGGTTTTCGAGACAGGATTTCTCTGTGGCTTTGGAGCCTGCGCTGGAACTAGCTATTGTAGACCAGGCTGGTCTCGAACTCACAAAGATCCGCCTGCCTCTGCCTCCCGAGTGCTGGGATTAAAGGCGTGCGCCACCACCGCCCGGCTCAAACTTTCATAGTTGTGAATTTCAGGATTGTGAATCATCTGTTTAGTGTCCCCTACCTGATTAATCTGTCTGTCTCTTTCTCTCTCTCCTCTCTCTCAGCGTGTGTGTGTGTGTGTGTGTGTGTGTGTGATGTGTCATGAAGTGTCTTGCCTTTTTATGTATTTTTGTTTGTTTGAGGCAGAGTCTTTATAGCCCAAGCTAGCCTGGAACTCACTGTGGAGCACCAGACTGGCCTGGAACTCACTATGGAGCACCAGACTGGCCTGGAACTCATGGCAGTCATGAATCCTCCAGTCTCACTTTCCAAGTGCTAGGATTGCAGGTAGGAGCCAGCTTGCCTGACTCTGTCTGATGTCTTTCTCATGATCAGCTGTAGCTGTGGGTTAGGAAGCGGATCGTGTCCTCATGGCTCCTCCACCACACCACACTGTTCCTCCTCCTGTTTCTCTCCTTAGGCTGGAGTTGCTTAGTCTAGTCTGCCTAGTAGAGGAGAGAATTGAGGCATGTTTTTTCCATATGGGGATTCATTTGCTCCAGCTCCACGAGATGCAAAGACGGCTCCATGCAGTCACCATTGCCCCTTTGTGCAAAATCAGCTGGCCACACCTGTATGAGTCTTTACGGACTCAGCCTCCTGGTCCTTTAGCACACACATCTGTCCTGACCATGAACGTAGACCAATGACTTTGGACCGATGGCAAGTCTTGCAAACGGGTGGGCAAAGCCTCTCTCTCTCTCTCTCTCTCTCTCTCTCTCTCTCTCTCTCTCTCTCTTTTCCAAAATTGACACTGAGTTTATTTTTAAATAATTTTTGGAGTAAGTCTGTCAATGGCTAACAAAAAAAAAAAAAAAAGAAAAAGACTGCTCAGAATTTTAGTGAAATCCCATTGAATACACTGAATAATTTGGGGGAGAATTCACGTTACTGGTGTTTCATGGTCTCTTTCATGCCTGAATTTCTGCACTTGTTGGGGTGTCTTCCTCTCGGGGCTGTAGTTCCTGGTGAAAGGCTCTTGGATGTTGCTTGGTAACCTCATCAGTTTCCTCCTAGTGCTACAGAAATGGGTTTGCATGTGTGAGAGGTTACAGTGTAGTGCATAGCACAAGTCCTGGGTTCAATTCCTACATGACAAACATTTTTAAATCTCAGTTTCTAGGATCTTTTAGTTTGTAAAACTATAAATAGTTTGTGTGCTGGAAAAGTCCTGATACTAAACGCCCCCCCCCCCAAAAATGGAGTTTTATGTGACTTTGGAGCCAGACCGGGACTGGTGGGAGTTGGGTTCTGACTCATTAACACAAGCTAGAACTGAGTGTGAGCAGAGTCCCGGGGACATAAGAGCTGAGCTCCCGTGGAAGGCCAGTGTAGAGAACGTGTGTGAGCAGCTGGGCCAGTACTGTGAAGCTCTTTCCACATCTGGAGTCACGAGCATGGCGAACGACTTAGAGAAAGAGACCGTGCTGCAGAGGAGCAAGGCGTGTGTGTGTGTGTGTGTGTGTGTGTGTGTGTGTGTGTGTGTGTGTGTGTGTGTGTACATCCGAGCCAGAAGAATGCATCCTCTCCACGGGCCAGAACCAGAAAATGCCGGCCGTACTTCGCGAGTGTGAGCCTGCCTTGTACACCGCGAGTGTGAGCCTGCTGTACGGCCACGGGTGTGAGGCTGCCGTATGCTACGAGTGTGAGCCTGCCATACATCATGAGTGCGAGCCTGTTG
>JAQHUG010000235.1:1576426-1602173 GCA_028555095.1 Dicrostonyx torquatus | reverse complement strand
CGCGAGTGTGAGCCTGCATACGGCCACAAGTGTGAGCCTGCTGTACGCCGTGAGTGTGAGCGCTCTCTAAGTGAGAGAGCCACCTGAGAGTGTGGCTTCCCCGAGAATGCCAGCAGGGTGGGGATGGCCAGCAGCCAGGGGGCAACTGCAGGGCCCTGCATAAACTTCTGCTTATCACAAAAGGGCAGGTCTCTGCTCTTTGGCAGAAGTAACCATGCAAATCTGGGCCATGTTTGGGTCTGCTCTGCCCCTCACAGCAGCCTGGAGTGCGGTGTGAACTCTACAGGAAGAAGGTTCTGGCTCTAAAGCAGGTCTGTCCTCCCCTCCCCACCCCCGCAGAGACGCAGCACCTCCCGTGTTGGACAGCATCCTCTCTTTATTGATGTTCCTGGTCAGGGTAGCAGACACTGGGTGCTAGGCACCCATTCTCTTCTAATGTACCCTTTTCCCGCTTTCCCTTTGAGAACAAAGCTGGCATCCCAGAGACAGCTGAAACCTACGGGCGGAAAAGGGGCTCAGCAGACCCCTGGAGTTGGCTCTCAGGCATTCTTGATTCTTCTTTTCTTCTCCAACCAAACACCCACTCCCACCTCCACCTAGACCCAGCCTTTGCCCAACGACAGTAGTTCAGCCAGCCAGACTTCCTTGGGGCTGTGGCCTGTCAGCAGCTCCACTTGCCCCTCAACAAGCAGGCCACACTTACCACAGCGTAAGTAACTTACCACAGGATAGGAAGTGGAGTTGCGGTTCCAAGCCCTGGCTCTGCAGCAGCATGGCCCCAGCCTGCCCTTCCTAGGAGGCCCCCCTGCCAAGCGTCAGAGAGTGCCCCCAGTGGACCTGCAGGATTGCTCCTTGCCAAAGGCACCAAGTTCTGCTGTTTGATATTCAAATACCCAGGTGACAGCCCAGAGAGGAGCATCTTCAGGAGCTAGCATGGCTTCAGAAGAACGGGCAGGCCAGTCTTGACCACAGGAGCCACAGAGACTTCTTTAGAGCCATAAACAGCCCCTGATGGGTTGAGCCAGGAAAGCCAGGCTGGCTTCTCTCTGCAGATGTGGCAACCTCTGTGAACATGGAAGTTGGTGTTTTCCCAGCTGCTCAGGATGTTGGGAATAAAAGATGGCCTGAGCATGAGATTTCAAGATGATGCTGGGCTACACAGACCTTCCAAAAAGTAAGAAAGGAAAGCAGGAAGAAGAGAGAAAAGGAGAAAAATCCGTTCGCTTTGCTCCAGAGGAGGACAGCCCTGCTTCGAGAGGCTTCTCCTTTGATGAGGGAAATAAAGTTACTAGCTATGACAGAAGCTGCAGGACAGGCTCTCATACATCTGTTTTATGTCAGCGGTGGCCATTCTTTTGGGAGACCTTCCATTGTCAGTCAATTTTATTTTATTTGAGCAGCTCAAACTCAGATGTTTCTAAATGTGTGTGTGTGTACATATATGTATATAACATATATATATATATCTCCAAACAGTGTACGTGTGTGTGTATACACACACACACACACACACACACATACAGTTGCGGTTGACAGCCCATTGCAGCATGCCTGCCTGAGAGAGACATGCATGTCTGAATAATAGCCACATGCCAGTCCTGAGACCTCAGATCCATAGAGAAAGGACCACTATGTGGTCTCATGAAAAGCAGTTCCCTCCAAGCCTGAGCTGCCCTCAGATGAAGACCAAAACTGTGGCTGCCACATCCACCACCCAGATACAAAGCAAAATGTGTCTGGCTTTCTCAAGCGGCTAGGTCCTGCAGTGGCCATGTGTCCCCTGGAAGAGCTGTGTGCCCATGACTTTCTCAAGACACAGCAACCTTTGGCCATGGAGTCACACTGAACCTGGGAATGGCACCTTCAATTTCTGAACCAGAAACGGCCCTGTAGAGTGTTTGTGGGTTCTGCATGCCCTCCTTCATGTCCCAGCATTCTCCTAGAGCCCAGGACAGGCCTGTGTAACCACACCCTTCCAACCTGGAGTCCTTCACATCATGGTGCACATGCCACCAGCTCCACTGGGTACAGCTGGAATGTTCTGCCTCCAAGATGGAGTGCAGGGAAGGTCCAGGACTTTATTTGCTGCAGCTTTGTTGCCACCACTGGTTCCAAAGGACAGAGGGCAGAGCACAGGTGACAGGTGGCCAGCGGGAGACAACGCTCAGAATTCCCACTGGGGGCAGGCAGCCGGTCCACAGCACACACCTGCCCCCTTCGTTATGGAGAGTAGAAGTGGACCTTTGCCGGAGACCCGGGGAGACCAGGTCAAAGGGTTCATGTGTGTCTTGCCACGTGTGCTACTGGTGTCCATGAGACGTCACCCTGCTCCTGCTCCCACGCACCACCAGTGTCTGAACTCACAGAGACCTCAGCGCCCCAGGAGGTCCCACTGAGAGGGTTTCGGGGGTGTCCATGGAACTCCAGGCACTGCCAGACCAAGCATTCTGCCAGGTCCACGTGGACAAAGCAACCCTGCCAGTTCAGTGTGCAAGGCTGTCTTAGGAGACCGAGGATGAGGGAGCTCCCTCGGGAATCTGCATTCGGCTTTCCTGTTTGCTGGAGGTGTCGTTTGCATGCTGTTTCATCCAGAGTTCAGCGGGTGGCGGAGCGGGTTTGTCTGCTTGTGTTTCACTGTGCATTGCCACTGTTTACCCCAAATGTTTCCATCACCCCAGATGGAAGCCCCACACCTGTGGGCCTGGAATCTCCATTTCCGCACCCCTCCCTTCCCAAGGCCCTGGCAGCAGCTGGTCTGCCTCACATCTATAGATTTGCCTATTCCTATTTCAAATAAGCCACTGTGGCATTAGGGGGAGCATGTCCTGCAGTTAGGGGGCCACACAGGCTGTATGGCATGAAGCTGCTCCCATTCCTTTTAGGCATGAGTGACACTGCCTCGCGTGGATGGGCCACATTCTGACCCCAGCCTGAGGGGTGCATCTGTTGTGAGCGATACTGCTATGCATTTTCATGTATATTTTTGCATGGTTGCTGCATTGAACTGTTTTGAGATAGAGCGAGTAAACCAGTCAGTCCTTTTAGACGGCTGATCACCGGAGGGGAAGGGCCAGAGAGCAGTACTAAAGGTTCAGAGCAAAGCAGAGGAGATACTGTTGGTGCAACAGGCTGGTATCTCACTGGGCTGTCCTCAAACCTACCGGTGGCACCCTTCTCCAGCACCCTGTCCCCCTGCCTGCCTGAGGACTTCCTCTGATCAGGGACCAGACAGCTCTCTCTCTCTCTCTCTCTCTCTCTCTCTCTCTCTCTCTCAGAGGACAGTCTTCTGATGTCACCAGTGTAGTTGCCCAAAGGGACCCCTGTCCACCACGATCATTTCCTCGTGACTATGCCTCAGTGTCCGCCCCTCCCACACACCTTGGAAGACTTCCGGGATAACCTCCCTAAGTGATCACTTCTGTGGGGCCCAGACTTAGAGCTTTGGACTCGGAAATAGGAATCCAAGAATAAACAGCCCCGTCTGAAGCCGTATTATCTGCCAGCTAGTGAAGTGGCTTTAGGAAAGCGACCTTATGCTCCCCCCAGATGAGTTGCCATTTTCTGTGCGGAATAGGAATTAAAATAGACACCTCAGCAGGGTTCTTCAGAGGGTAAATGGTGTAATTTATGCAAAATGCTTAGTGAGGGCCAGCCACTTAGCAAGGCTCAATAAATGGTAGCTATCATTTTGAGTAACCCCGAGGGCATTGTCCAATGGGCAAAATCTTGTCTCAACAAAACTGCAGGATTTTAATGGAGCAGGGGCGCTCCCTCAGGGCCAAAACGACACACGTTGTGTGGGCTCTGAATTTGCCCGGAAGCCAAGTTACTGCTCAGAATTTGAGCGCAGATGTGTTGTCTGTGAGCAGTAATAATGCCTCTTAATAATATTTTCTATATTTAGTGCAGTTTCAGCCCAAAGCATTAAGGCTTTTAAGCTTCATAAGCGGAACCCTTAATCGTCCATGCCTGCATTATTTAAAAAAAAAAAAAAACAAATAGGGTGCAGTGTATGAAATACAAAATAGCTGTTTCTGGAATGGCAGGCTCACACTCCGCCTTGGGGCAGCCTAGCCAGCTAAGGCAGCATCATGCCCCTGCCAGAGACGTGGGTGGCAAGCAGCGGGGCAGAGGCCTCCAGCATGTGTGCCCTGGCCACAGGGGTTCCTTTGGTTGAGAATGGCACTGGCATCTGAACACTGCTCAGTGCTTCAGGGCCGTGCATGGTCCAACTGCCCTCTGTACCAAGACATCCTGAGGGCCAGCAGAGCACATCAACCTTGGGTCAAGAGAGGAATATAAAAGGGAAGAGACGGGAGCTCAGGTGGAGTCTGAGTTTGGTGCAAAGCATTGCCAGATCTCCCCTTTGTTTGTCTGAGCCTTGGTAGCGGTAAGATCTCTCTAGCGGCTTGGCTGCTTTGCTTTTCTGGTCTTCAACTTGAACCCAAGTATCTGTCTCTGGGTTTTTAGTATCCATGGGTCACTTCTGATTTGGGGCCCAGCTGCTGTGATCACCGTGAAAATCTCACTGTGGACTCGCTTGCCGGCGTTGCATCCTGGCTACGACCTGGGAGCTAGTGTGCCACATAAGTGGGTTAACTTCCCGTGTGTCTGGAGATGGAACTAGGCTCCATGGCGTTCTTTGAAGTGATCTCAGAAAGTCCTTGGAGGGAGGGGAAACTGAGGCAAAGAAGGGCGGCGCGTGCATGAGGAAGTGACCGCAGCACTCATGAGATGCAGCTCAGTTGCTGATTACCACAAGGGCACCCACGGTCAGCCTGCTGCTTTCACAGTTTGGTGGGTATGAGACCCCTCGCACCTCAGTACAGCTTCCGTTTGTATTTCCCAGGTTACTTGGCGGCATATATAGGTGTTTTATATATCGACTGGCCATTTGAATAGCTTACTTGGTGAAATGTGTTCTGAACATTTTGGCCACTTTTTAAACCAGCCTGTGCTGTTGCTGTGTTGTGGCTTGCCGTAGGAAACAGCGATCTGGATGGTTCTCGTTAGGCACACGTGACTATCTTTCTCAGATCCTGGCTTCTATTTCCCCCGACCACCACCCACACACACCGCCACCCCCTTTCTCGTGTTCTTAATGAGGCCATCAGAGGAGCAGAGGTAGTGAATTGGATGACACTGGGAGTGACATATTTTCTTTTATGCTTGTTACGTCCTTCATCTTCTCTCAAGAGGCATTTTCAGAAAGGGTCGTCTCAGCTTTTGCTTATTAAAGCTGTGATCCATTTCAGATCGATTTACACAGGGCTCACTGCCCAACCATCTCCCTCAGCACACCTGGGCTGTCCCCGCCAGACTGGCTGAGAGGCGGCCCCTGCTCTGGACCCACTGGCGCTTTTGTGGAGACAGACTTCCACAGGCACAAATCTCCTTCTAGACTCTGTGCTTGCTCTGTCCGTCTGTCTGCTCTGACCATTAGTTAGCTCATGGACTCTTGCTTTAAGACAGGTGTGGCATCACCCCCAACCCTTGTGAGAAAGACATGGCAAGCCCTGCTGGCAATGGTTAGAGCACTCTGTGTTAGTGGGAGAAACAGGCCCAGCCCCTCTTCCCTAGTAACCGTAAATAAGTTTACAGTCCTGCCCCTGGCCCTGCCCCTTGGCCCTGCCCCTCGGCGTGGTGACTAGGTCAGGTTACATTGCAGGGTAGGGAATTTCCTGCCACCCCCTGGAAACCTGCAAAAGTAACGAGTTTTTCTTGTTTCTGGAAATTTAAGGTTACATTGCTCCCTTCAGGCCCTCCACCGTGCTATGATTGACACCTGTCGTTCCTAATGCAGTTCTTCTTGGGCTCTGAAAGGAAGTTTCTTTCTTCTCCCCCCAAGTCCCATCATAGTGTCTCATCTGTGCTCCCACATTACCCTCCTACCCTACTGCCAGATCCTGCCCCTCCCCCGTGGTCATGAGTCAGTCTCTCTCTCTCTCTCTCTCTCTCTCTCTCTCTCTCTCTCTCTCTCTCTCTCCCTCTCTCTCCCCCTCCACCAACACTGGCACACTCCTGAAGCATCTGCTTCTTTCCCAAGCTTTCCTTTCCCCTGTGCACCCCCGGGTTCTAGCGTCAGCATCGGTACCAAGCTAGCTACACGGCATGGGCTCTTGATACCAGGCAGAGTGAATCTCATACGTTGTTTGTCTTCCTTTTGGGTTGATTGAGGTAACTGCAATATTTTCTCCATTATCAGTTTCAAAAAGAAAAAATGTAAGGAAGGCTCCATGTCATTGACTATACTTGACATACTTCCAACATATGGATTGGTAGATTTGGGGGACAATGATGTCTCTACCATATTGAGGTTTCCCACCCAGGAACATGAGACAGCCCTCCCCTTGGGCAGTCTCCACAAGGTTTTTCAAGACAGACATTCTGTATATATATTTAGAAAAACATTTATTCCTAAATATTTTTTTATTCCCAGGTTTTCCTGTGAATGAGATTTTTAGATTTCTAATTGGTTGCATACCCAGCCAGAACATGTGCATGTTGAGAATATCTTGTGAACACTGCTTGATTCTTTAGTAATTGCTTCATAATAAACTCTAGGATTTGCCACAGAGACAGTCATGTGTTGGATGATACTCTTTTATGTCCTGTATCCTAATCATTTTGACCTCTTAATACCTGTCTTGTTGGGGCTGGAGAGACAACTCAGTGGTTAAGAATGCTGGCTGCTCTTCCAGATGACTTGGATAGTTCCCAGCATCCACATAGGAGCTCACAACCGCCTGTAACTTCAGCCCCAGAGGAGCTGGTATCCTCTTCTGGCCTCTGGAGCTACCATATGCATTGGGTGCATAGATATACATGCAGGTAAAACACCCTCCCATACAAAATAATAAAGTAATTTTTAAAAATATATCCTGGGAAGATTACTTTGCTGACTGACAGCCTGGTTGTCTGGCTGTCTGAGGGTCTCAGTGTAGCCCTGGTTGGCCTGGAACTCGCTTCGTAGACTACAGAGCAGGCTGGGGTTGACTTTGTCTCCCTACTTTTTTGGCAGTTAGACGAAACCACCATTCCCCAGGAGCTTGTGAAGACCTTCCCCTCTACCAGAGGAGCCAGTTCCTTTATCACTGGCAGAGGGGACAAAGGCTTCTGTGGTTATTAGCATCCCAAAGCGCATGCTGACCCCTGCCTCCCTCAGAATTAGAAGACCCTGTTACACATTTCAGAGTCATGCTGGCTCCTCTCAGTCCTTCTTACCCTGCCTTTGCCGGCCATGTTTGGTCTATTGCTTTCTGTCCCTGCTCTGGACTCTTCCAGATGCTGCTGACAGTTCTGCCCTTCATATTTACAATCAAAACCTTCCCATCACCGTTAAACAGCCTTGGTCTTGAGGGTGATTGGTTTTTGCTGGTCTCAGGTTTTTCCTTTTCTGCTGCTGTTCGCGTTGCCTGGGCAGATGTCCGCATTCTGTTTTATTCCTGCTCCCTGCCCTTCAGCATCGCTCTTGGCTGCTGCTCTAAGCATCGCGATTTCCACCTGCAACTTATTTTAAACGTAGGGACTTGGTGTTTTGAGATTGATAGCCAAGTTGAATGAAAACCACGGAGTTCCTACCCATTCTCTCCCTACCCCCTCAGTGACAGACATGTGACACTCCCTAGAGTCCACAGTTCACTATGGGGGGGACACTCTTGGCTTTTACACATTCTTCAGCTTTGTAAATGCATAGTGCCATGTGTCCCCCAGCGCAGCCTCTTAAGGAAAACCTTCAACCTCGTGGACTTCCAGAAGTGTGACGGCACCTGTGCTCCCAGCTACTCAGGAAGCTGAGGGTGGAGGATCATTGAGACTAGCACGAGATTCAAAGCCAGCCTGGCCAGGAGGGTGTTGGGGGTGGGGGAGGCACAGGTGAAGGGGAGGGAGATCTGTTTCCATGGCTCCTTGCTCCCTCCCACAGCCCTCTTTCCTGTCTCCATGGTTTTTCCTTTTGCAGAATGTCCTGTAGTTGGAATCACACAGAGCACAGCCTTTCAGACCAGTTCCTTTCTCTTGCTTCTCTGCCAGTTGGGGCCCCTTCTCTGCCTCTCCCTGGCTCTCCAGCATAGTCCAGTATCCACGTGTGTCAATGTTTATTCCTCAGTGACCTGCTGCAAGCAGCGTGGAGACTTCAAGCATTGGCTATTACCAATGCCTACGCTGTGTATCCTTATGCACGGGGGTCTTAAGGAAGCGGGCAGGGAAAGAAAACGAAATCAGGCAGACCACACAGAGCATGACAGACACCCCCACCCCCACCCCCCAACCCCAAGGGCAGAGCTCTTGTACACACCCCATGCCTGTGGATCTGAACCACCAAGACAGTTGCCAGACACAGCAGTTTGGCTCGCCAGGACATCAGAGTGTTTGGCGCCTTTTGCTTACTTATTACTGAAATGTCCTATACCAATCCTTCAACTGTTGAGAGAGTTTGTGATTTCCCAGCAGGGCGACCCAGAGAACCTGCGACTTTAAGAAGCGCCAGGCAAGGTCACTGTTAATCATATAACTTTATTGTCCTCCTGGGTCATAAAGGAAGTGTGTCTTGTCCCCCCCCTCCCCCTCCTTCTGAATGTCAGTTTTATGGGCCCCATAAACAATGAGTGCCTAGTGACCCTTCCAGCCTTAGATGGTTCCCACACACTGTTTTGAAGAAAGACTGGTTGGAGGGCTGCAGCCGGGACTAGGAGAGAGCAGAAGTGGGACCGGAGGTGAGTCTGGTCCCTCTCGTTTCCCAGGGCAAGGGTGGAGTGTGTCGTCAGTTCTCTGGGGGCTGCGTGCTGAGAGGGGGATGAGCTGACTGTACCTTGTCTCCAGGGCCTCTGGGAAAGTGGCCTCTTTGAATCTAGGGAATGGGGCTCATTTTATCCCTAACGTGGTGGTAGCGGTGGCATTGGCAGTGGCAATAATGATGATGCCACCACCCGAAGGAGTAGACATTGTCATTGTTGTTTAGGTTTTGCTTGGTTTTGGTTTCGGTTTTTCGGAGTTTTGGGAGGTCTGTTGATCCAGTGCAGCTGGCAGAATGCTCAGAACCCCGTCTGCTGCCTCACTCAGGTTGAGGCGGTGGCCTGTGGCTCCATCTGAGTAGAGCAGTGTGGCAAGCCCAAGGGAGTCGTGAGCCACTGCTGTCTGCCAGGTGAGAGGCTCTGCGGTATGTCTTTTGTTTACTATCTTGGAGAAGCTCTTGCTATGTAGTAACCCAGGCTGGCCTCCCATTCTCCATCCTCCTGCCTCAGCCTCTCCAGTTATAAGGATTACAGGCGTATGTCAGCACCCCAGCTGCATACCTGCAGCTCTTAGTGCTGTCTCTGCAGGATGAGAGATCTAAGATGTGGGTGCCCATACTGGCACCTCGGGCCTTCCACCTCCATGCAGGAGGCTGGGACGGGGGAAGAGGGGTCGTGTCCAAACCAGCTCAGGCATTAGGTGGATGGAAAAACTTGACAGAGCTGTTGTCCTCTTCCGCTCAGAATACAAAGGACTTCAAGTCACCAGCCTGCTGCCACTGGATGACATGTAGTGTGCAATTGCTCCTTGCAACAGAATGACAGAATTTCCTGATGTCCCTTTGACCAAACACTTGTGTCCTTCTGCCACTGAATGACAGGAGTCCCAACAGGGTCAGGAATTGTCTGAAGCATAAACAATTCCTGGAAGAAGTGGGCGGGGCGGGGGCAGGTTCCTTGAATGTCCCCTGTAACCCAGCTTGGAGTCAAACTTCAGACTCTGCCGTGGTCTACTTCGGGGAACCCCATGGCACGGGGCACTCATCCCATGTGCACCTACGTACCTGTCGCTGTTGACACCCCAGTAGCTCGCCCCAGAATTGATAGAGGTTTGGTTTATTCCAGACCCCTGTTCTAGAACAGACCCTGCTCTAGCTGAGCACGCGGGAGCTGGGGTTTCTCAGCTCCAAGTTCATGGTGTGACACTTCTGTGATGTTGTCCTCAAAGCTGGACCCCTGCTGGCCCTCTCACATTGTCCTAAAATGAAACTCAGCCCTCCTGTGCTGTTTTCGAGACCTCCAGCTCCCGCCAGATCTTGCCGGCGTCTACTGTGGATGCTTGCCTCAGGAAATCTGTAGACACAGCAGCCTGCTGGAGCTAAGGCTTCCCACAAGCAAGAAGCCTCGTGGTCTGCTGAGAGTGCACACAGGCCTCCCCAGCCTGGAGGAAGTTACTCTTTAGAGCACACGAGGCACCTACCTTTGCAGCGGCAGTCAGTACCTGGGAGTCCTCCCTGGTGTGCTCCCACCAGCTCTCCGCACGCACAGGGCCAATGGGTACTCTGCGTTAGCTGCTCAGCTCCTGGAGTTTCCCTTGGGAATGCCAGCTTGCTCTCCTGCAGGCTGTCTGTGTGGGCCAGCAACATTCCTCCCCTCAGACTATCTCCAGAGAGACCCCAAAGAGATGACAGTTACCTGAAGCTATGACTTACAAGCCTTCTTGGCTACTGCCGACTTTTCTCGGAGCTACTAAGGCGTCTTCAAAACAAAGCGCTTGCGTGTGCTTAAACTTCTTCAGTCGGTACGTGGCGTGCAGCCTCGGAAACAGCGATAGGTGTCATCTCTAGGAGTGGATTTCGCTGGCAGGGTGTGGTTTGTTACCAGGTTGAGAGTGACAGACACTTGACACCTGAACCCTGTTGCCCCCAAATCTAGAGGCTTTAGGCTCCCTGCGGGGGGATAAAGAGAAATAATATGTGCTTTTTCACAAGTAGAAACCAGCATTCTTTTCAAAAGACAGGGCAGTAAAAGAAAGGGATTTTAGGGGAAACAGAAGGGATGGGGTGGAGGGGACAAGAGGACGGGTGGGTGTGATCAAAACATGATGTGTGTAAATGTGGAAACGTCGCAGTGAACACCCTTGATCTGTGCAGTTGAGCTGCACCTATAATTACCATGGAAAAGAGCACCTGGAAGATGTGGCAGCCAGGCCGGGGCTGCCCAGGCTGATGGGAGCTCCCTAAGCATCTCATTGTCCCAAAGATGCCACACACTAGGGAAGGGCAAGCCACAAGAGATGTTGGGGCAAGCCAGCCTCAGTGACCCTGGGACAGTAAGGCCAGTGCAGGGACAGGAGTGGAGGCAGTGGCTTGTGTCACAGGCCACACACTGCCCTGAAGATTCTACACGTGTTCCTGGCTTGCTTTCAAGTTCTGCAAGGCGTGGGGAGAAAACGGTGCTGATGCAGGGATCCCTGTGGTGGCGGACACCGCTTCCAGACCAGGGCTATGTTTATGGACATGTGACTGGCTGTGCAACACAGGATTTTTTTTTCCTTTTTTTTTTTCTTGAAGAATTTGTTCTTTGCCCTCTGTATAAACGCCCCAGTGAGCTCTTTCTGCTGAGCTGTATGTTTAGAGTGGATGCCACAGCCTGACCGTGGCCCCAGTGGGTGTGCCACTGTTTCTGAGCTATTTCTAAGAACCACAAAGATGCTGGCATGGGTTAACGTGGGCTAAGGCTTAGCCTTAACATAGACAAGAATACCAGCGTCTATCTGGGCACTGAGTCCTGCTTCTCTGAGAATCAAATGCAAGCATAAAAATGCTGTGAGACCCAAGAAATGGCATCCCCCAAACCCAAAGAACAGCCCTTCCTTAATTCTTTTTCAAGTTACTCATTTGTATTTTATGTGTATGATTATTGTCTGCATGAATATCTGTGGGCCACACGCATGCCTTATGCCCAAGAAGGCCGCAAGAGAGCATCAGATCCCCCTGTAGCTGTGAACTACCATGTGGGTGCTGGGAACCAAACCCCAGACCACTGCGTGCTCTTTCTCTCTGAGCCAACTCTCCAGCCTTTCCTTATTTATTTATTTTTTAATTCCATTCTGAACTGGCTTGGAGGTGAGTTCAGATTCAGATGCTCACGAGAACAAATGGAGAGGCAGCTTTCCCAGCTGCGGCACAGTGACCAGCCGGCTACGCTACCAGCACGCTCAGGTGCACGCCACCCCTCCTCCATCCTACCTGCCCTTGGGTAACCACTTCCCTTCTGAACTCACTCCTCCTTGACCCCTGCCAGTCACTAATCGGCTCTGGTACTCTGGCCCGTCCAAGCTGTTCCTACAGAAGTGATCTTTTTCTGGCTGCATAGTGCTCCTTTCCTTGGAGGAGCACAGTTAGTTTATCCATTCACCCTTGAGGGTATCTGGCTTGTTTCCAGGTTGGGACCATTTCCAGTCATCTTGTTAGCTCACGGGTGATTGTGGGAACATAGACTTTGCTCCTTGCGCCTGGAAGGTCAGCTACTGTCAAACTTTTCCGTAGACTCTCCATGGCCATGAGTGACCCAGGGTTACTCTTCCCCAGCCCTGGGTGTGGTCAGCCTTTTTGATCTTAGGATAAGCCTTTTGATATGCGTTTCCTAGTGACTGTGAATGCCGGATAGTTCCCATGCTGGCACTCATCTGTACACGGTCAGTCACGTGTCACCGCTTGTCTGTTGAGTTGAAGTGTTTTCTGCTGGTGGGTTTGACCACTTTTCATACACACTGTGTGCAAATCATTGTCAGGTTTCCCCATTAGCAAATACTCCCCCCTGAGCTGCAGTTTGTCTTTTCTCTTTGGGGGGAGGGGTGTTATGACTTATTTAAATTTGCAATAATTGTTTTTTTTTATTTTTAAATTTTTCATAAAATATCTTATTTATTTATTCATTTATTCATTATGTATACAGTGTTATGCCTGCATGTATACCCGCATGCCAGAAGAGGGCACCAGATCTCATTACAGATGGTTGTGAGCCACCATGTGATTGCTGGGAATTGAACTCAGGACCTCTGGAAGAGCAGCCTTAACCTCTGATCCATCTCTCCAGCCCCCCATAAAATATATCTGGATCTTATTCTTTCCCCTATACCTGCTCCTTCCAGATCCCCCACCACCCCACCCAACTTCATGTTCTTTCTCTCTTAAAACACACACACACACACACACACACATTCCAAAGCATGGAGTTTGTTTTGTGTTGGCTGCCTGCAGTGTAGCTTCAGGCTGTCTCTTCGCCCCCGTCACACTGTTCTTCTTATACTAATGGTTCATTTTGACAAGCGGCTTAGCAATTTCCCCTGTGTGTTTGGGCACCACATCTAGGAACTCTCTGACTTCCCCAGCACTCTGCAGGTTTTTCCCATGTGTTTTGTTTATAGCCATGGGCCATTCATTTTGCATTAGTTTTTTTGTTTTTTTGTTTTTTTTTTTTTTTGCCTGTGGAATAATCTTGTCTACTTCTACAAAAGAGATTGCAGCAATTTTTGACAGGAATTTCTTTAAGCCTGTATGCCAGTGTAGGGAGAATTGTCATGTTTGTCGTGTCAAATTTGCTAAGTAACATGAGTTACAATTTATTTACATAGTTTTTTCAGTAGCATTTTAGGGTTTCAAGCATACAAATTCTGCATATGTTTTTGTTAGGTTTATACCTGAGACATGGGGCTTTTCTGAGTGATTTACAATGGTATTGTATTTTTTAATGTAATTATTATATATGATTAATATCGTATGTGTACCTTATGAACTTCTTAGCTCTGGGAGAGGATGTTTATTTGTAGATTCCTTAGACTGTTCTATATAGGCAGTCTTGCTATCAGCAAGATGATGGTCCTGTGTCCTTTCTATTTCTTATTCTTGCCTTATTGCATTAGCTTAAACTTTCAGCATTGTGTCAGTGAGAGTCTGTCCTGCCTTGTTACACCTGTAGCTGAAGAGTTTTGTTAATGCTTTTATAATCTTTTTTCATTTTGTGTGTAAGGATGTTGTAGCTGCATGCATGTATGTGTACCATGTGTATGCAGTACCCACAGAAGCCAGAAGAGGGCATCAGATCCCATGGAACTAAAGTTACAGATGCTTATGAGCCACCCTGTGGGATCCAAACCCACATTCTTTGGAAGAACAGTCTTAACTGCTGAACCATCTCTCCAGTCCCTGTTAATGCTTTTTTAAAAATCAGCTCAAAGCAGGTCTTCCCTGTTTCTGTTTTCCTGAGAATTTCTTCTTAAATGATTTTTGTCAGATGGTTTCTGTGACTTAATTGACAAGATCACAGGATTTTTCTTCTATATTCTTCCATTAGACCAAACTTATATCCCTGGAGCAAATCCCATTGGACCCTAATATATGATTCTCTTTTCTATAATGCTGGATGTGATTTTTAGATGTTTTCTTCTAACCGAGTTTGTGTCTGTGTTCATGACAGGCATTGGTTATGGCTGTCTCCACTGCTGTTGCTTTTGGGATTTGGTATCAGATTCTGATGGCAGTTCTCTAAAAACGATAGAGAAGTGTTCCTTCCTCTTCTGGTTTCAGGAAGAGAGATTTAGAATTGTGTGAATTTTACAACTACTTGATTTAATTCTGCTGGGAAACCATGTGGGACTGGATATTTCTTGGAGGGTGGGAGAGCTTTTAAGTTTTAAATCCATTTTCCTTTATAGTTATAAGCTATTCAAATTACTTCATCCTGGAGGAGTTGTGGTTTAGTTTTTGTAGAAATTGGTCTGCTTTATCAAGGTTGTCAGATTTGTAGGTGTGAGCCTTCGGAAGGCCCCTCACAGGGCTCCATGTCTGTAGGGGCTGTAGTAATAGCTCCTCTCTTGTCCCCGATGTTGGGAGCCTGTCTTTATTTATTTTCTTATTTATTTATTGTCGCTCTTGCTGGAAGTCTGTTGGTTTGTTGGCCTTTCTAAAGAGCTAGACCTTTTGTTATTTTTTCTGTATGTTTGCTTTCTATCTCACTGCTTTCTCCTCTTTGTTCATGTCTCCTGCTCTTTATGTTCCTGCCTCCCTTCGTCTGTGAGTTCTCACAGTGGGATCCTAGGTTACTGTGTTTGTTGGGTTTTCCCCTCTTATAGCATACAGGGCTCTATTCCCTTCTCGGCCTTACTGTAGCCATGTCCCACAGCAGGACTCTGAAGTGTAGTGTTTGGGTTTTCATGAAATTTGACATTTTTAATCTTTTATTCTTAAAACTTCCTCTTTTACCCATGAATTGACTAGAGATGTGATTAGTGGGTTGGCGAGAGATGGCTCAGCAGGTAGGAGCAGTCACTGCCACCTGACCACCTGAGTTTGAATCCCAGGACCCACGTAGTAGAAGGCAAGAACTAACAAGTTGTCCTCTAATCCACACAGGTGTAGCATGGCTTTCCTGTGGGTGCACACACACTCACACACACATTCACATACACACACATACACCCACATACAAACTCACACACATGCAGACACACACACATACACTCAGACACATATGCACTCATACACACGCACTCACATATACACACGCATGCACATTTACGCACCACACACACATGCACTCACATACACAAACTAAAACACACACACCACACGCTTACATACATACACACACACACACAATACTGATTGTTTGATGACTTCTGAATTTATATGAATACTTAGGGATCAGCAACAGTTTGAGTTAATCCAAACTGTTACTTTTTCTAAAGATCTCACAATAACTAATCTAAGACCGTACTGCACCAAACTGAAAGCACCCGGAGGCCCTGCCAGTGGAGGCCATTTCTCTTCCCAGGCAGGCACAGGCCTCTCAGAAGGCCAGTCTGTAGACCCACAAGCCATTCAACAGTGGCTCTGTGACTGACACTTTGAGTTGGGCTTCGAAGGCTTGCCATGAAAAGTGACTTTTTTCTTAGAGGCTATGAAGCCAGGTGGCCGTGGGTTATCTCCACCCACTTACTGGGAAGTGGTGTAGCTCAGGGTCTTAGATGGAGTTCTCAGTTTGAGGGACTAGGAGACAAGCTTGAAATAAAGAAGGCATTACTTATAGGTCTGGGGATAGGCAGGTGGCCTGTAGGCCACACAGAGAGGCCAGGAACACAAGGGCAAAGACAGAAGATGACCTGTAGGTTAATGCCTTTATTGTGTCCTGAGAATTGCCCTGTGAGGTTCCTCAGGGGGAGGTTTAATGGTTGATTTAAAGCGAGCAGACACAGTTCTGAGAGGTCACGGTGACAGTGAAATGGTTTCTGTGGCATAGGGCTGCGCAGTGTTTGCAGGGCGTGGGGACAGGAGGGTGACTCAGGCAGGCTGTATCTAGGTGTCCTCAGGGAGGTGGTCACCAGGAGGGAGTGGTTTAAGGCAGACATTTGGACTGACACCTGAGTCGATGGGAAGCAGACAACCGGAAGCTGGACTGGGGTGACTGAACCTGCTCTGGAGTGGGCGTCCACACGCGGCGTGAACTTGCAGTGAGTGTAAGGTCACATGGCACCAGAAGGGTTTCCTACAGGTCGTGTAGCATCGAGGGCTTAAGAGGTTGATCCAAATTGAGTCATTCTTCTTTGTGGCGTTTTTTTTTTTTCTTTTTATTGTGTACAGAGGATTAAACACTAGGAAGTATATTTTAGGAAGGAGGGAGGGAAGAAAAGGAGCTAGGCATGTGGGAGGCTAAAACATAAAGATAACCCAAGTTAGAGGCCAGTCTGAACTACTTGGCAAAATCCTGCCCAAAGAAAGGGAGGAAGGGAGCAGATACGCCCATAAGTGGTGTGAACCAGGCTACTGCTCCTGCCATGTTGAGCATCCACAGGAGGGCAGCTCGCTGTTGAAGACACAGAGATGGTGTGATGTGTCTGAACTTGAACACATCTTCCTGGGCTCACACAGTGGGCTACAGCACCCAGCGCTGTGAGGACCTGACTTTGAAAACTCCTTTTTAAGGAAGGGGCTTCATCTTAAGCCATATAATGAGCTGCGGGGAGAGCAGGTCTCGGCTCCAGGAATGTGCTGTGATAGCAGAATTTGAACAGACACCCTAAAAACGGCCAGTTAAGAAGGTAGGGAGCAGGGCCATAAAATTTAACGAGGTCCAGATGTTCTTGGGGGGCATCCGGTCCTTGAAGATACCTTGTCAGTTATTAATGGCTCTTTGTTAAGTTTTCGCACCCCAAAACTGACCAATGGGTTCAGAAACTACCTTATCCTGTGTGCTCCTCACCCAACCCCGAGACGACAGGACTCAAACTCCCCTGATGGTGGCGTTTCCTCTAAAAGTTTGTCCCTTCCCCGGGTTCGGGGCTTCACTTCCCTCGCCCGCTACGTTGGTGTGGTGGAAGTGTGGTCCAAACTCGAGTTTGAATTAAAAACCCTCATGTAATTGGCATCGGAAATCCAGCTCCGTGAATTCACTTGGGGACCAGAAACTTGGGCATAACAGTACCAACTGCAGAGCTTCCTTAAGCGACCTGCGTGCCATCTGCCTGTGCCAGCAACGGCGTCACCTAGCCACGTGCTGCTTGAAATGGTACTCACACTGCTGATGAACCGAATTACCAAGTTTGGAGCTTTCAGTGGCATCAGCCTGGTAAGGGTGTCCTGGCATCACAGGTCCGTGCTATAGGCACCACCGCTGCCACCCAGACTTATCTGTAAGCGTTAGACACAGGACACACCCAGCACACCTGCCCTCCTGTGAAGCTGGAAGCCTGTGAGCTAGCATCTGCTCAGATCTCAAGTGATCTGTGGGGACAGGGACTCGGGGAGGCCAAAGAGACTTCTGGGGTACCAACAAGGTTCTGTTTCTTGGACTGAGTACAAGTGACCAAGATTTGAGGGAGGAAAATGACTTTTTTTCTCATTAGGAAATTAAAATATGTTCACGGTAAAAATTAAAGATTCTCTGAGGAAGCAAAAAATAAAATAGAAAAATGGAATCTTACAAGCAAAAGATAACCGTTGGTGTTTTCGAAAGTTCCCTCCCAACGTGTTTGAAAAATAAGATCATTCTGCTACTGTTTGAAACGGCATTTGAAAAGTTTTTAGATTTATTCATTTTATGTGTATGGGGTTTGACTTGAACATATATGTCTGTGTACCATGTGCATACCTGGTACCCACGGAGGTCAGAAGGGGCATTGGTTATCCTGGGACTGGAGTTATAAATGGTCGGCTGTGAGCCTCCGTGTGGGTGCTGGGAATCAAACCCGGGTCCTCTGCAAGAGCACCCAGTGTTCGTAACTCTGAAGGATTTCTTCAGCCTCTCAAAAACCATTTTTTTATGTCTAACAACATTTTTATGCTAACTTTTCTATTTGGTTTTTGTTTTTTATAATTTTTTTCCTTGTTAAATGTACATTGATGGTTTTGTCTACATGCATTTCTGTGTGATGAAGGCTGATCCCCTGGAACAGGGGTTATAGACAGGTGTGAGCTGCCATGTGCATGCTGGGACTTGAACTTGGACCCTCTGGAAGAGCAGCCAGTGCTCTTAGCCGCTGAGCCATCTCTCCAGTCCCCTTGTTTTTGTTTTTAAAATTAGGATCTTGCTACTTAATTCTGGCTTATCATGTACACACTGGTCATCCTCCTGCCTCAGCCTCCCCGACATGAACATTTTTAAATAATTGCCTCTTCCTTCCTCTTCTTCCCACTTTAGGCAGGGTCTCCCTGTGCAGTTTAAAGCTGACCTTGAACTTGTTCTTCCCGCCCACCTGGCCCCCTAACTCCTGCTCCACCCTCCCACGTGCTGGGATATAAAGGCATGCTGGGCTGAAATTGTTATCAATAGTAGAATGTGTGTACAGATTCATCATATTGAATTTAACAAGTCCTGAGGCACACAAGATGGCTCCACAGTTAACGGTGCCTGCCGCCAAGTCTGGCGGCCTGAGTTCGGTTCCCCAAATCCGCACAATGAAATGAGAGACCTGACTCCCACAAATCATCCTCTGACCTCCATAGGTATGCCAAACACACACGAGTCGCCACCACATACAGGCAGGCTGTGCTGACTCTCTCTGTGTTAATTGATGCTGTGGTGCCTATCTTTTGTGTGTTCCTGACCATTTACCAGAAAACAGGCACCGGATGGAAACAGGGACATTCTTAGCTTTTGCGTTCCATTGCCGGACTAAATTGCCCAAGTCCTTTCTTGGCTGTGCTGTTTTGGTTTGCTTTGTTTTGATTGCTGGGACAAGTGAGGCACCAGGCCTATGCAGAAGCATCTATGCAGCCAAATGCTCTCCCACTAAGCTAAACCCCCTCTGCAGAAGCATCTATGCAGTCAAATGCTCTCCCACTGAGCTAAACCCCCTCTGCAGAAGCGTCTATGCAGCCAAATGCTCTCCCACTCAGCTATACCCCCTCTGCAGAAGCATCTATGCAGCCAAATGCTCTCCCACTCAGCTATACCCCCTCTGCAGAAGCGTCTATGCAGCCAAATGCTCTCCCACTGAGCTAAGCCCCCTCTGCAGAAGCGCCTTTGAATCCCTTTATTGGGTCTCTGAGTTTGGGGTTATGAATGAATGATTAACTGGGACAAGAAGGTCTCCCCTTTCTCAAGGACACAGACAGAGGATATCACTACAGAGGATAGTGGCATGGCCATCTGCACCTTCCCATAAGTCTCAGCATTTGGGCCGGTCAGGAAATAGGAAAGAGGCAAGTTATGATCAGTCTGGGACCTGAACCTCGTAAAACTTGCCACCCAACCCAGTTTTACAGGGCAGGCAACAAGAGGCCAGGCCTACTCCACCCAGCCTGCTTCCTCTCTGCAGGCCATCCTGAGAACACGATGTTTTCACTCCAGCGGGGCATTGACCCCATTCTGTCATAGTAATTGTCCCCATAAAATGAGCGCTAAGAGAAAACTGCCCATATTTAGAGCCCCCAGGCTCGCCTGCCTTATCTAGCTGTGGTGGTACACCTGGAGAACATCAGCCTGGGCTACTGACAAGGAGCCAGCAAGATCAGGCAGCAGAGAAGAGGGAGAACCTTCAGGGAGGCCCTGCTCCCCCCACCCCCACGCGACTGACAGGCTAAGCATTTTTCGCGGTAACACCTGCAGCTCACTCAGGGACAGTACCCTTAGTGACCTGCCTGCCTCTGCGTCCTCCCTGCCGGCCTGTACTGCATCGGTCTCTCTCCTTTGGTTTGTAGAAAGAGAAGAACTCATCCAGGGTGTGCTGGCCCAGGTGGCAGAGCAGTTTTCCAGGTACCGTATTCTCTGCATGAACTCAGGCTTGTGGGAGCTGACCCCAGCCATAGTCAGCCTTCTGTAGCTTCGGTAGCGAGCCTAGCCGGGCTCATTCTAGAAAACCTTCATCTTATCTCCAAAATTTTGTCCAGTGGTTGCTGGTACATTATGAGTTCTGGGGGTGGTGAGTCTGCCCCCACCACTCCATTCTTCCAAGACTTGGAGCCGCCTACAAAACACCCTTTTACAAATGAGTATTTCCCCATTGAGTTGCTGTGTAGGTCAGGGGGCGGGGGCTTCCTTTTCATTCATCAACACCCCACTAAATTCTATATTAGTATTGTTAGTTTCTCAGAGCGATTTCTGAGCATGGCAGTACCCCGTAGCTGTCTGTGTTGGGCAGAGCAGGGTCCAGGCTTGGGGTCAACCCACCTTAAGTCTACACAGAGAACTCAGGACAGAGTAGTAAAGACACCAGACCCAGGGACATTATGCGTTCTTTAAAAGCATCTCCTGCTGTCTTGGTCCCCTCTCTAGCCTCCTTGGAGACCTCACCTCAGGTAGGAACCCATACATGTTTGCCAGTCTGGGTCATGTTTTATCTTTTCTCCCCACTTTTCCCCCCAGAGCGTTTAAGATCAACGAGCTGAAGGCAGAAGTTGCAAACCACCTGGCCGTGCTGGAGAAACGGGTGGAACGTGAGTGGAGTTGTTTTTATTTTTCCTTCTTTCTGCTTCCTGCGTATACTTTTAACCACCGTCAGAATTAGCCGCTTAGAATCGCGAGCGAGTTAGTACTGACGACAAACACATCCTTTCTTGGCGTGCCGCTCTGATATTAGCAAAGGCTAGACCAGGACAGATCTAAGCACGCGTTTCTGTGAAGCACAGCTCGTACAAAGCCTTGTCTGTGCCTAGAACACAAAGTGATACCCCAAATGGCCTCGGTCTGGCCCAGCAGAACCGCTGCCAGGACTCCAGCATGAGACAGGGGAATGTCTCTTCACGCCGCTATGCAGCTTGCTTCTGCAGAGTTTGGAGTAGGTATATGATGTCTGCACCTCAGTTTTCAGCCGCTGCTAAAGGAAAGAAGAAACTGTGCCCGTGAGCGAGAGTCAGGTCCAGTCTCCGTTCAGGTTCCAAAAAAGCCAGATTTGGGGAGGGAAATAGCTTCGAGTCACCTCATCTGTTGTGAAGGGATCAATGAAAGACTCGATGCTTCCTCCCCGTAGGCCTGCGGATCCCACATTCCACCCTCAGCTCCACAGCCAGGCTCTCTGTCACTGTCAGGCTCAGCCTGGCAATACACGGGCACCTAATTTATTAACTTGGGCTGAGTAAACAAAATCCAAACAGGAAGCTATTAAGAGGCAAACATCCCCGAAGAATATGTGGCAGATTCTGTTCGGAAGATTGAGTGGATGTCTTTCTTTCTTTCTTTTAATCTTGCTTTTTAATTGCTTCTCTTCTTTTTTCAAGAAAAAATTTCTATCACATAAAACCCGGCTCCCTGGAATAAGCTAAAACACATTCCCATCATCTCATGTGTCCTTCTCAAAGCACGTTGACTTTTCCCAAGTCAACTGATCTTTGAGTCCTCAAGACTATCTTGTCTTGCCTGGGATGATGGGGAGCCACAGATATTGACCACTCCAGTTCATTCAGCAAATGAGACAAGAAAAGACCAGTGTCTGGAGTCTGCGCCACCTTTCCTTAGGGACGCGGTGTCCTCCTGCACGCCTGTCTTGCCGTCTTGACGACTCTGAACAGAAGAGGAGGTCTTGGGGAGCCCACCACTCTGCTAGAGGGTGTGGTGCATCATGACACCCCCATCCCCATCATCCTTGTAACTACTAGTCCCTCTGTCACCCCTCTGGCATCTCCTCATTTGGATCCCCACGGTCCCCACTGCCATTCCTCTCACTGGCACCAGATTCCAAGCCTGCTGGAGCTGAAAGACAGCCAGAATAGGAGAGTGTGCACTCCTGGGAGCACCTCACAAATTTACACCTCAGAGTGCAAAACACCTTGGGGGTCTGAATCCCAGCAGTGCCTTCTGGAAGCTGGAAGCTCTGGCTCAGAAAGTGTCAGCAGGGCTGGCACCTCTGGGATCTAAGGGAGAGTCAGTTCTAGGCTGACTCTGGTAGTTGGTGGTGACCTGGCTGGAATCACTCCGTGGCTGCAGCCTGCCCCTGTCTTCATGTGGCTCCCTCCTTCCAGCCACCATACCCCAGTACTCCCCGTCTGTTTCTTAAAACACCTCTGTTTGAATCAAGGATGGTCCCATCTCAAGTTCCCTATCTAATAACTGCCGAGGATCTCTTGTCTAAATCAAGTGGACCTTGTAATTCACAGGGTCCGGGATTTAGGATAGGTCACGTGCTCCGTGAGACACAGTTCAACCCACTACAGTGAGCATTCATCGTTCCCTCTTTGTCAGGGGAGCTCAGATTAGTCTCCTGCTGAGATGTACGGAGTACTGGACTCTCTAAACATGAGAGGGACTTTAGCCCCAGACCGTGGAAGGAGTTTGCTGCCAGGGCACCAGCCACATCGACAGATACATAAAGCCATTGTCACCATTTGACTTACGACTGCCACACACAGCAGGTACCTCCTCATCTTCCATTTGTCTGTCCTCTTCTGATGTCTCTTCTGTCCCAGGTCCCCAACTGTAGGTCTCACTTCCTGACATCTCTGTGTCTTCTTGTACCCCCAGGAGTGGCCTTGTATGCACGGGCTCTCTGCCACTGAAATCCAGCTGGCTCTGGGCTCATTCATTCCTGGTCCTCTTAGCTGACCACTTCCTAGTCTTCAGAGTCTCCAGAGACCTTTCCTTTTACCATGGATGTAGCCAGGAATGTCACCCTTGCTGAACCCCAGGGACTTTGAGTTTCAGAGAAACTCAAGTACAGATGCTTAGGTCCTTATTCTGAAGATGCAGATAGGGGTTGTCGGGTATATGCAAGTAGGAGAGGCAGGGTGAAAAGTTTGAGTGGGGACTACGATCAGACCTCATTTGGAGCAGGATGCCAGGGAATTGTCCAACCCACATGGTCCTGACCCTGTATGACTGCATAGGCTGCCAGAAGCTCAGCTCGAGTCCCTGCTCCATATAGACACACAACCATGCAAAAATATGTGCATGGTGCATAAAGACATGGACAGACACATGCATGGGTATGTGGACACATGCATGCATGGGTATGTGGACACATGCAGCTCACCTGTCTCAGGGTGAGGGACATCCAGCTAGCCTGGCCACCTATAAACCCCCACACTGCACTGACCTTGTCATGAATGGAATTTCCTGTTTGCCCTTTGACCTTAAGCCAAATACACAATTCTCATTCGTGACTTCCAGCGCTTTTTCTCCCTTTCCGTGTAAATGTTTAGCCTTTAAGGCGTCTGGGATTACTGGTGGGTCAAAGGTGATTTCATAACCATGGAACAGCCTTGCCTCCTGTCCTGCCTGGAGCTATTCACTTCCTTTCTGGTGTGCTGGGGGTGGGGGGCACAGAGCAACCCTGCTCTATCTACCCTTTGTACCCATGCCCTGAACCTGAACCAAGACCTGAACACCAGTGTGGGCCACAGCCAGAGCTAACCCCCGGGGCAGAGTTGGACATGGGGCATGAGAACAATCCAGAATTTCCATACTGAACTGAACCAAACCAACCCTTCTGAATCTGCCCCCCTCCCAGGAAGTGTGCCTGAGGCAAACCTTCAGCCCCAGGAAAAGGCTTTGAAAAGTGGCACTCAGCTTCCTTCCTTTGAGTGGAGAGCCTTAAGTTTTGCAGCCAGGAGAGAACAAGCCCCCCAGATCCTGTGGGTTCTTAATGTGGAAGGCAGCGAAAACTGCCTTAGCTACTGCTATCGCCCTTTTTCCCCCGAGCCACCATCTCTTAGGAAGTCACTCTCAGATCTTTTCATTGGGAGGTACAAGATACAGAAGTCCACACAAAAACCCTTCCAAAGTTGGAGCTGGAGAGATGGCTCGGTGATTAGGAACACTGGCTGCAATTCCAGAGGACCTGGGTTCGGTTTCCCGCACCCACCCACATGGCAACTATCTTTAACTCCGGTTACAGGGGGTCCAGCATCCTCTTCTGGCCTCCTGGGGCACTGCACTTAGGTGGTGCATTGACACCCATGGAAACAAAACATGCATGTGCATTGTTGTTTCAGAAATCCCTTCTGAAGTCCACATGCACTTCCCAAGGTTTCAAAGCAAGATAACTCTGCATGGCAGCA
The DNA here is from genome assembly GCA_028555095.1 of Dicrostonyx torquatus. Classification (NCBI taxonomy): domain Eukaryota; kingdom Metazoa; phylum Chordata; class Mammalia; order Rodentia; family Cricetidae; genus Dicrostonyx; species Dicrostonyx torquatus. The sequence continues at coordinate 1,577,950 of JAQHUG010000235.1, read as the reverse complement.
TGGCAGAAGGTCACATTGATTGCATCACCAGGGCCCTGGCAAGGTTAAATGATTCAGGGGATTTCTGCTTTAGCTTGGGGTATCTGTGTGCCAAGAAGAGAGGACAAGAGGATAGAACTTGGCCAAGCCATGAGTACAGCGGCCTCCCACCATTGTTTTTGACCGCCTCTCTGTATGGAGCATCCGTACCCTGAAGTAGGCTTCCTTCTCCATGGAGTGGTGGAGGAGCTGGAATGGGGCCTGCCGTGAGCTGCAGAATCCCAGGTGTAGGTCACACCTGTCCTCCCAACGACTTACATACCAAGGCATGAGTGACAGTTGCACGTTTGAGCTGATTGTGTTACACGGGACAGCTTTGTCTCAAACCCACATGGCAAGCAGAGCTGTGGGTCACCTCTCCATGGGTCTGCTTACTTCCCACAAGGTCCTGCCTTTCATATAGCGATCGATTTGAGCTGCAAGCTTGCTGGGGTTGTTGATTTACCACGTGTTGCATTCATGTTCTAGAGGCATGCCTTCGGCCTGCAAAAATATAGCCAGGGGGTCTAAACTAGGCCTCAGCGGCCAAATTAAATCCACTGCTAAGGACCCCCAGGGGTGCCTGAGCACCTATCCTGAGTAGAACGCCCTTGACCTTCAGCTTCTTTGGGTACCAGTGATACAGGAAAGTGTAAAGAACCTCACTCCAAACGTGGGTGAACAAACACGCCCGGCCTCTGTGTGCCCCCCCACAGCTGCTACCTTGATTTGTCCCCAGGCTGCCACCACCCTTAACCCAGCCACTGGCACCTGAGGCCTTCATTTTGATCTGCACAGCTTCCTACCAGCCTTTTTTGGGAGGGATGGAAGTTTCTCTGGCCCAGAAGCAAGTCACTAGGACCAGAGCTGACTGTGTCCCTTCGTGCCGAAGAGGCGGTGTCCCTACGGAGTCCTATCCCAGCTTAACTACTACCTTGGAAAGTTCTAGGGGCTGGAGAGATGGCTCAGTGGTTAAGAGTGCTGGCTGCTCTTACAGAGGTCCTGAGTTCGATTCCCAGCAACCACATGGTGGCTCACAACCATCTGTAATGAGGTCTGGTGCTCTCTTCTGGCCTGCAATCATACATGCTGACAGAATGTTGTATATATAATAAATAAATTTAAAAAAAAAAAAAGAACGTTCTAGAAAGCCCAGAAGGAGGCTGAGTTATGCCAGGCTGCCTTCACACAGGCACCCAAGCTGTGGCTCCTCTTCTTGGGTGAGAGACATTGTTAGGAACCTGCCAACTCCCCGAATCGCTGATTTTCCTTTAGAAGGGGTCGTGCTGTGTTTTTAACAGTCTTTCAGAGCCCAACTCAGTGAGAAAGAGAGTACACTGACATGGTGGGCACTGTCCTTTGGCAGAAATCCAAGAGGTGGTCGTAAAATAACATATAATTCTTTTTTTCCTCAAGAACCCAGCTTCCGGCAGCATTCCCCGCATTTAGGAGGGAACATCTTGGCTGGTAGCTTGTTGTCAGGCAAACTCTCCAGTTCACTGGGTC
>JAQHUG010000235.1:1562480-1575521 GCA_028555095.1 Dicrostonyx torquatus | reverse complement strand
ACACACACACACACACACAAAGAGCTTTGTTTCTTAAGGTTTATTTTTACTTTATGTGCATGAGTGTTTACCTGCAGGTGTGTCCGTACACCATTTGCATGTCTGGTGCCCGTGGTGACCGAAAGAAAGTGTCAGATCCTCTGAACTAGAGTTACAGGCAGTTGTGAGTTGCAATGTGGGTGCTGAGAATAGAGCCCAGGTCCTCTGCAAGTAAGTGCTCACATAACTGCTAAGCCATCTTCCCAGCCCCCTATGTTTTCTTTAAAAGGGGGTTTTGTGGCAGAGGTGAGCTGGAAGATGTTCACACATGAGAGGGAGCTCACTCTCCTTCAGACCTGGGTTATGGTAAATTCCCCACTTGAAGGAAGTTGAGGTCTGGTTTTTGTTATTTTATTTTGGGTTTTTTATTGTTGTGGTGGTGGTTGTTGTTTTTGTTTGTTTATTTAGCTCTTGCTGTCTTGGAACTCACTCTGTAGACAAAGGCTGGCCTAGAACTAACAGAGATTTATCCCCCTGCCTCTGTCTCCTGAGTGCTGGGATTAAAGATACATGCCACCACACCCAGATGCTATATATATTTTAAAGATAACGGTAAGAAGACAAAGATGTTTGGCTTATAGGGAACCCCAGTTTTCACCCCCAGGGCTCCCAGTTCCCACGGGGAGCCCCCTCTGGCAGAGGGGCACAGCAAGTGTTTCCATTATCATCAACTTGGATCACACAGCCCATCGAAGGTGATGTCCGCAGAGGCCGGTGACCAGTAATCCAAGCAAAATGTGCCTATCCACAAAAATACAGAGTGCATGACCATAGGGCAACACCCTGAGCAAGGGCCGGCCCTGAACAAGCAATCTCAGTTGTCTTAGAATCCCAAGCTGCACTAGAGAGCACTGCCTGAATTCAGCAAAGCCAGGCTGTCTGCTGAGGGTGGGTGTGGCTCTTGCCTGCGGGTAGGAGGTACATGGAAAACCAGTGGTCCCCACGAAGTTGTCTCAGGGAGGGCGAGATGTACACCATGTTGTCCTATGGGGACCCTGTCGCACTCAGTGTCACGTGGACTGGCCAGCTGGTATAGAGTTTAGGAGCTCTTGTTCCATTTGATTTGGATGAAAGCAGGGCAAAGAATTTTGCAGCCATAGGAAATTGAGTGAACAGTTCACTCCCATTGTCCTTATGAAAGTAGCTCTTCAGGGGTCAAGAGAGCCCCTCTAAGAAGAACCCAGGGTCAGATGGGGGCAGGTGATAGTCAGCTGAGGCTGGAAACCAACATGACAGCCTTGGACCCAAGGCGTCACTCAGCCTGCTATCACCCCAGGAAGCATGACTCCCCAGGACCAAGTTGGGGCAAGTGGCCTCTGTGCTGGCCCCCATTAGCAGCACTGGTAGTGTGCCTGTAGTGGGTCTTTGGCTTGGCTCAGTGACAAGTGCACCTCTGTACCCCACAGGTACAGTCTAGAGCTCAGAGACATAAAGCAGAGCCCTCCAGGGCCCCAGCAGGCTTGCAGAAGTGGCACTGTAGACAGTGATGGGGCATTCCTTGTAAGCGAGATGGGTCCGTGGGATGCTTTAGTGTCCACAAGGGGGCGACATGCTCAGGTTCCACCTCCACATGAGCAAGCAGATCTGGGACACTGGCTGTGGTGAGTCCACATCTAGTCCTGACTCAGGGCCCTGTAGCCAGTTTTCTCTTGAACGCAATGCTTTAGTGTTTGGATGTAGAATAGGGAGTGTGGTGTTTGTGCTGCCCCTTCTGTCTAGTCGATGGAAGGAGTTCATTTTAAGTACAGATGCACACCCAGAAATCAAGTCCCTGTTCCCCACAATGAGGCTGTGTAGCCTCACCTGGATTGTGAAGAAATGTTGTACCCTTGAGGGATGCAGGTGCCATATTCTTGCCTTTCTCGGGGAGTGGAAAGAATAGGAGTCAGTGGAGTGGGTATGGGGGGATCACAGCTAGCCCCACAATCATGAGCCTGAAGAACAGACCTCCAAATGGGACAAAAAGAGACACTAGCTGGAGGATGCTGGTTCCTGTGGCAACGGGGTCCAGAGTGAGAAGTGGCTGGCCGAGACAGGGTCAGCAGGCACCCAGCATCCTAGTCTGCCCCCAAGGCCTCAGTTAGCAGGAAGGAGCGGGATTCCAGCCGTCAGGATAGTGCCTGGTGAGGGCTTCCATATGCTTGGGCCGGGGGCGGGGGGGACGGAAGACACAGAATAGAACGCATGTGTGAGTGTTTATACAAACGAGGTTCAGGGAGAGAGCATCGTATCACCCTACACAGCCGAGAGAGAAGCCGCTCTGAAGTCAGAGGGGTTGGCGTGTGGACAGGGCAGGGGTGGCATGGCTTCACTGGGCTATTCGGTCAGTTCCTCTGTCACAGATTTACTACATCTGTGTTTGGTACAGCAACCATCACAACGCCCTGATAGTTCTGGCAAGTGTGCCGTTGGGAGGGAGGTAAAGGCTGTGTTTCAAAAGGAATAGATTTATGATTCTGGGCTTAGAAACATCGTGGGCTCACAGAAGACTCCAGACAACCCAGAGAGAGGCAGGGAGGTCGCTGGTAGTGACAACATCCAGGCCTGCCTTCAACTTAAATCCATTGCAAAGTCTCCCTCCCTGGTGTTTTCTTTGGTATGTTCAACTAGTTTTGAAGGGAGGAAAAACCTTAAAAATACTGTTTTGTGATCTTCTTTGCTTGTAATGTGATGAAAAAAATAAGTAGATTAAATTGTAACCATACAGGGCATATATTTTCCCACAATACCACCCGTTTTCTTAACCCAACACCACATGGGGCTGGAGAGCTCAGGTGTCTAGCCATGTGTTTCTGTGCCTAAGGACACCCAGGCTGTTCTGAGAGTGACGTCCAGGGTGTGGGGCTTGGGGAGAAATGGATGAGTGGAGACGGGAGGGTTTCTTTTTGTTTCTCGCCTGTGTTTGTTGGCTTTTGTTTGTTCTGAGTTGGGATCCCCACCTGTGGCCCAGGCTGGCTGCAAACACAAGACCCTTCAGCCTCATCACCTGGGTGCTGATGTCACAGGCGTGGACCGCCACACCCGGCTGAGTCTTTGAGAATCAGATGTTCTACTATGTGTAGGATGTGGCTCAGCTGGTAGAGTGCTTGCCTCCTATGCCCAAAGCCCTGGCTTCCATCTCCAGCGCCGCATAAACTAGGGGTGGTAAGGCACCTCTATAATCCTAGCCTGCAGGGGCTCAGAAGTCCAAGGTTATCCTTGGTTACATAGCAAGTTTGAAGCCAGCCTGGGCTACATGAGATCCTGTTTCAGAAAAAAAAAAAAGAAAGAAAGAAAGAAAGAAAGCAAAGGAAAAGAAAAAGAGTACTTGTGTCTTTTTAAAAGATTTTGTAGGTATCTCTTAAATAATAGACTAATAGATTATAATAAATTTATTTCTAAATGGCAAGTTTATTAATTATAAACTATTAATGAATACATGTATAATTAATAAACTAAAAGTGAGCTCTGACCACATTATCACCTGGCTTTGGGGGTATCCCTATTTGCTAGCTGGGAACCAAGCTGCTCCCAGCCACCCTGCTGGATACTCCCATGACAGATCTGATGGTTGGGTCTATGTGTTCCAGGACTAGGGCTACAGGTCCGGGGCTGAGGCTACGGGTCCTGGGGTTGGGGCTGTGTGTTCCGTTTGCTCTGCTGCCCTGAGCACTATACGAGTGCTTCCTAACTGGAGTACCCTGCTATAACCAGTTCTTCCTCTCCCCTCCAGGACCAGCTGTCCCTGTAAATACAGTTTTTTGGATAACAAGAAGCTGACACCTCTCCGCGATGTCCCCACTTACCCCAAGGTGAGTTGGGTTTCTGTTCCAGGGACAGTTCTAGCCCTGTCCCTCAGACCCAGAACAGAGGGACCCATGACTGGCCCCTCGCTCTGCACAGTGACAACACCCCCCACCATCGCTATCGCGGGCTGAGGAAGGGTGGGAGGTTGTCAGGCAGGATATTTTTCTCTTGGACATTTGTTTACAGAAGCAATTCCAGAGCTCCCTCCCTCCCTGGCCCACAGCTGGCATAAAAGACATCTGCATATAAACATTCCACCAAGGAACTTTAACAAGGTTCTTAACCATCTGCATCACTGGCTCCCCTGTTCCTGAACAACACAGTTTTTATGGAAAGCTTCTCACAAAAGTTTTCTGAGTTTTAAAAGCAGCCAAGCCCTGAGTCAAGTAGCTATGACCTGGAATTAAGCTATTTTCAATGTCTCCAAAGAGTACCACCTCTGTGTGGCGGACTCCGGCTTAACCCTGGCTCGCACTTTTACGCTGAAGTTAGGCCGACCACCCGCAGGTTAGGTCCCTGGAGCCCACTAGTCATTGATTTCTTCCACATCTGTCTGAGCCATGCACTGAGTACCATCCAGGAGACCAACATCTTTCCCTAGTCATTGGTTTCTTCCACATCTCTCTGAGCCATGCACTGAGTACCATCCAGGAGACCAACACCTTTCCACATGGACAAATGCGGCCAGTATCTTTTGCAATCCTTGGCCCAGACCGGGAACAAACTGAGCCAACCTCCACACCAGTTCCTCCTTAAGAAAATGAAGAAGGGTAGGTAACCCAAATGGCAGCCATCCTGCTGCCTCATGTCTAGAATACTATCCTTGATGCCAACAGTTCACCCTGCACCTCAGTGCTCAGTGGACCCAACCTCAGCTTCAGGCCTTCATCGGCCAGTGTGTGGCTTAGCTCGAGGCTGACTCCAGGGGTGGTTTCCCCCACAAGACAAACCCAGCAGAGCTGCCTGGCAGGGGTGTGAACATGTGCCCGGTGGCTTATTGTCCCTCCACGTCACTTAGCTTTTACTGTTGAGATCTGATTGACAGCTGTGAAGCTCGTTTTCTGAGACTCTGAGCACAGTGAGTTCTGACACATGTAGTCGTGAAATTACCATCATGATAAATACAGGGAACGTTTCTATCACTCAAGCGTTCCTAGGAGCCTCTCATAGCCCAGGCCACTGTAGATGGGAGTCCAGTAACAGCTTCCAAGGAAGGACAGCCCTGAGTCTGTACACAGCATCTGTGAGGGGGACTGGAGAAGAAAGAAAATGATCACCCTGATGCCGCCGAGGGCACGGCTTTTGCCGCTCACAGAGACGCCCCACTGTCTGGCTAACATACCATTCCCATCTTCCTAGTACCTGCTCTCCCCAGAGACCATCGAAGCCCTCCGGAAGCCCACCTTCGATGTCTGGCTTTGGGAACCCAATGAGGTAGGTGAGGGACATCCAGGTTCTCCGGTCACTGGGGACAGCTGCTCAGGACAGCAGATCCTGAAAGGGGACTGTGCCCAGGCTATTCCTCCCATGTACTTTCTCTTGTCTTTTTTTTTTTTAAGTTAAACACTCCTGAATTAAAATTTCTAGATTTTAATTCAAAATGGCATTCAGTAGGCTCCAAGGGATACAAAAATTAAAGCCCAAGGCAAGGGGCTTTACCCAAGCTTTAAAAAAAAAATACCAGCAACCCCTGACCTTCTGATGACACCAAGTGCCCCTGGGCAGCCAGCTGAACCCAGGCCCAGGCTGAGCACACACTTATCTTCAGGATACGTGGGAAGATGTAGCCACGTGGAGGCAGAGCCGCCGCTTGGAACAGCTGTTTCCTGCAGAAAGGGGCCTCCAAAGAGTATCCTGCTGGAAAGTGTCGCCAGCAGAGGCCCCGGGCAGCTGGACACAAGATAGTGGCTATGTGAGATTTGGGAGAGAGGAGGCCGTTTTGACCGGAAGATATATCTTCAAAGTTTCTTATTCGCTGAGAAGTATCAACGTGGAGAAAAAACAAGTCCCCACTCATGGGCAACTCACCAAAGTCTAAGGGCTTCTTCGCTTTTTCCAAAGCGCAGACTTGTGGAAACAGACCAAACTGCTCCCTGTTCCCTTCGACAAGGTCAGCTGTAGCAAATGGGATTTTGTGCCTTTAGACAAGAGAATCCCCACATTTCCCAAATAAACCTCTTCCAGCGTGTTCCTGCCCAGCATCAGAAGGCCTTTGGCTGGGGAACTTTGGCCGGAAAAGCAGAGACTAGGCTGGGAGATGCTCGGTGGCTAAAGGAGTTTGCTGTCCACGGTGAAGACTGGGGTTTGGATCTGCAGCCTTGGTCTCTGGCAAATTTAACTCTGAACAGCAAATACTGAGGACCTGGGCAGCCACCTGAGCCTGAGATGGCAAGGAGCATCGGGACCCTGTGCTGGCACACCTCTCTTTTCCAGTGGGGGCAATGCCGCATCTGGCCACAGGTCTACCCAGTATCCTTCTCAGACCTAATCCAGGATGTAATCGCACGTTGTTCTGGTGCCTCAGGTCCCATGGGGCTTCATCCTGAGACTGCAGACAGTGAGGTGGCTGCTCTGCCACACTGAAGGACCACCCACTGTCACCTTGGAAGTCGTCCTGTCCCCTCTTGATCAGTGCTCATCGCCATTCAGGAGCCACCGCTCACTCCCTTACTCAGCTGGGGTTGAGGACTGTCAAGGGAGCAGACCATCACGCCTGCTCCGAAGCCACCATGTCCATCACAGAAGTGGTGGCAGATGGTGGCGTCTGGCAGTTCGCAGCATCTCTCAACTGTGGTTTTCGCAGCAAATATTTCATCTCTCCAGGGCTGCTCAGAACACTGCCTAGGCCTTTAGGGCAAACACAGTGGTTTGGGACTGTAGCCCAAGGGTCCTGAGAGCTGACATTCCGTATGGTGGGGGGACCGGTAGCTCTGGATAGACAGCAGCTGCCAGCCAGCGTCTCGGGAGTCAGCTGTCCTCAAGCCAGACCCAGACCCCTTTTTGCTCTGCAGGAAGTGCTTTCTGGGGCCAGCATCTTCAAAGCCATTGACTTCTCAGAGAAGATGAGTGTGTGGCCAGTGTACCCTCGGAATGCTCTGTGACAGCCTAAGTCCCCTGTGAGGTCCGAGTGAGAGATTGTTTTCTGTTTCTCAAATGAACTTGTGATACCATAGAATCCTCTGCTCCCAAAAGAATTTAATTATCATCGTCCCAAAACGTCACCTTAACTGCCGCATTCCCAGGGCCCATACATATTAATTAACAAAAGAGAATAGAGCTCGGTGGCATGCACACATTTCCCCTGATAGTCGGCCATGTCAAACCACCGGAGTCTGGGCGGCATCAACAACAGCAGTGTGTTACTGTCTCATTGTCCTGAAGCCAGGAGGTCAAGGCCAAGGTGTCTTGGGTTGGCCATTCCTGCACTGTCCCCTTAGCTGCAGATGACATCTTCTCTCAATTATCTCTGTGTCTGTGTCCTAATCTGTCCCTACAGAGTCATGGTCAAATTGAATTGGGCCCCTCCTTATGACCACATTTATCTTGGTCACCTCTGTAAAAACCCTGTCCCCAATATGGTCAAGTTGATGGGGATGCCACAGTGGGGTCTCTACATACTATTGATGGGATGCAATTCAGTCCTTCGCATAGATTTGCCACTTGGTGCCCAGATGCAAAGGAAACCAGCCAGGCTACAGCACTAACAACTGTTGCCCTGAGCAGGTACTAGGATGTGGTGCCCAGGCCCAGGCCGGCACTGATGTGTGGCCTAGGGGAAGTGCTCTCTGCTGGGGCCATGCCGTGGCCACAGGGCTCTCTCACTCCGCTCTGTATTGCAGATCTGTGTCCCCGAGACCTGCTTCTCCCAGAAGCAAAGCCACTCTATCCGGGCTCCTTTTCTACTCCTCGTTGGCTTAGTTAGTGTCAAAACTCTGGGAGATGTTTTCAGAGACCTGAAAAAAGACAGCAGAATTCAACACCATGTCTGTCTCGCCCTACACCAAGTGTTCACAGATGACAGACTTTCTGGAAATAACATTTGTCCAGAAAGAGATCTGCCCTCCAAATCAAGGCAGTAGAAAGCATCTCTAGTCCCAGCAAGAGGAGCAGACTCCAGCTCATCAAAGCCCTTCCCACTTCTAGCCTTGAGTGAGGAAGGGGTGGCCCTTGTACGGTGGCTGAGCTTCCTCGGAACCCTTAACTCTCGACTCGGGTTGTGATCATTTTGGTGTCACCATTTGCAGCTGTGTCTCCCTACACAAGGTTGCTATAGTGACTGGAACACACCTTGTCACTTCACTCCCAGGAGGCCTACAGGCTGTCACCACCCATCCAGGTGATCCTACAGTTGGCCTGTCCCACCCTTCTCCGTCATCCCCATGGCACTGTTCAGGACAGTGCATGAGAAGGAGGGTCAGTGGGCCTGCCTGCTCCCCCTGACCCCTGACCTCTGACCCCTGGCCCTGTTTCCTCAGATGCTGAGCTGCTTAGAGCATATGTACCATGACCTCGGCCTGGTCAGGGACTTCAACATCAACCCCATCACACTCCGCAGATGGCTGGTAAGCGATAAACCCACACTCGGACCTGTCATTTCCCCTGCCACGCTGGAGTGGTCTAGTCTGCCTTTCCTGGTGGCAGTGGGCTTCTACAGAGTGGGCGTGTGGGCCAGGGGAGTTCTGTCAGGTCATTTGTCCCATCTGTCCTCCCATGCCCTCAGAGGAAACAGTATGACAATCACAAGAAACCCACTAAAGCAGAGGCGTGTGGGGTTGAGAGTGTCTTGTGTGTCTGGGGGTGCGTGATAAGAAGGTTACATGAGTAGTGTGTGTAGTTACGTCTATGAGTATATAAATGTGCGTGTGTGTGTCTGGGAGTGTGCATGTGAGAATGTGTGTGATTGGGAGTGTATGTCCCTGGCAGTGTGGGTGTGTGTGTGAGAGAGTGTATGTATCTGTCTTGTTCATTGTGTGGGTGGCTGTATGTATATGGGGGTAGGCATGGGTGCTTAGTAGCAGATCTTTTTCTCAGGGATAAATGTTATCATGAATCCAGAACTAAAGTCTGCTAATTGTCCAATAGGCCTGGGAACCTAGAGTCCCTCGTGGAATGCTCCCTGCCCCACTCCCAACTTTACATCCCAGTGTGGCTCAGTAGACACCGGGGGGATTACTTTCATCCCAACCCCCAGGTTGTAGTGTGGTGGGACATTGCAGGGCTCCTGGGAGCTTGGGGACACCCGATGCCTGGGAGCCTTACGGGAGCAGGGGCAGCAAGCTGACGCTTCCCTCCCCACAGCTCTGTGTGCACGACAACTACAGGAACAACCCCTTCCACAACTTCCGGCACTGCTTCTGTGTGACACAGATGATGTACAGCATGGTCTGGCTCTGTGGCCTCCAGGTGGGTCCTGCCAACCCCACCCTCCATCCCTCACCCTGCCGAGTCCCAGCCCAGGGGATGTGTGACCTCTGCAGGGACTGTGTCCTCTGCCCCTGTCACTGCACCCGGTCTGTCCCCACCCCTCCTGCCCTCCCATGAGGAGGACAGACGCCTGACTCTCTCCTAATCCAGGAGAAGTTTTCCCAGATGGACATCTTGGTCCTGATGACCGCAGCCATCTGCCATGATCTGGACCACCCAGGGTACAACAACACGTACGTTTGAGGTTTCTTTCTCATTTCTGCTTTGGAAAGCGCCCCTTCTCTCAGGGGAGACTCAGCTTACCCAGCAGCTCTCAGACGGAGCTGCCAACCTAGACCCTAGCCCTGTAGGATGCAGTTCCCAGCTTTGGACTTTGTCCAGACCCTGGGTCTCCCCCAGGAGGGTATCTCCAATGTTACCAACCCACACAGGCAGCCCCACTCCCTTTTTGTCAGCCCCAGGCTCTAAGGTGCATGGCAGCACCAGCCTGCCCCCTCCCCAAGGTGGGGGACAGTGGGACTTCACAGTATGGTCTTCCAGGATGCTCCCTCTCCAGGATGCTTCCAAAGGCACATGCGGAGGAGCAGGGCTAGAGTGAGTGAGGGCAGGGCTGGGAAATGCAGGTAATGGGCCCAGGTCTGGGGACACTAAGCACCTCCTGTCTCCCTTAGAGTAGAATACTACCCCACGGAACCAACAGAATCCTCCCTCATAGTGGGGGCCTGAATCCAGTGACACACAGGTTTTTCTCTGATGCACCTTCATGACTGTGCATGACATCAGATGTCCTTGGGGGCACGATTTGTCAGGGCAGAATGGGTCCCAGGTCTAGCCATGTGTACTCCTCAGAGACAGAGTAGATGCCAGGTGTGGCCATGAGTACCCCTCAGAGGCGGTCCCGATAGGTCCTCTGTTACCTTTCTGCACATTTATTGGCCACCACAGCTGCCAACATCAGGCCGGCAAAGAGTTTATTTTAGTATTAACCTCAAAATTCAACCCTTAGAATGGCACAGTGGGGCTTTTCCTGTAACCCCAGCTCTTGGAGGCTGAGTGAGACAAGAAGATCCCAGTTTCCAGGCCACCTGGGCTTCAAAATGAGATCTTGTTATATATGCATATACATACATACGTATGTTTATACATACATACATAATTACATATGGGGTAGGGTGAAAGAACAAACCTGTTTCCTCTTTCCCAAAATCCTGTCTTTGCATATACCGAAAATCTGAGTTTTTGGAACCTTGATGTCTTCAAGGCATCACCCTAGGGAGAGAGCTGAGATCACAGGTTGTACATCAAGGCATGGGATATCTAGTTACAGGAGAGCAAGTTTCTGGTGGGAGCAGACGGCATCTGGTCACTCACCCTTAGGCACTTCCAGCTTCTGCAGGAACCATGCACACTGTGGCATACGAATCCCAGTGGCAGGGTGCCTGAGCCTCCTCCTCTCTCCACACATCCTAGATACCAGATCAACGCCCGCACGGAGCTGGCTGTGCGTTACAACGACATCTCACCGCTGGAGAATCACCACTGCGCCATTGCCTTCCAGATCCTGGCGAGGCCCGAATGCAACATCTTCTCCAGTGTGCCACCTGAGGGCTTCAGGCAGATCAGGCAGGTGTGTGGGTCATAGCAGAGCCCCACTCCTCAGAGGTCCGTGGTTACAACAGTACCCATCAGGGACCCTGAAACCAGCTCACTTGACCTGCTTCCTCCAGGGCCCAAAGTGGTCTCCAAGGAGATGAGGCTTTGCCATATACACCTGATGTCACCTGCATGTCATTGTCATTACTATAACCCTAAAGGCTCCTTTGAGATGATTCCTGTGTCACCGCAGTCAGGGAAGAAACTGAGCAAATAAAGGGAAGAAACTGGCCCTGGGCAGTATGGGGCCTGGAAGGCGCCTACATTGCTTGCAGCCTGGCAGAGCTGATCTCCGCCATGGAGCGTGAACTACTATCACCCACCACACAGAGCCAGTCACCCCTGCCCTGAGACAAGCACTTTTAGTCACTGAATACACTGCCCTCCCCATGCACAAAGTCCCATCTGAACCGTAACTGAGTGAGCCTCGAGTGCCATTTACAGGGGATTGAAAGACCCAGGGTGACTCCTATCTGGAGTGTAATGGTTCACTGGTAGCTGACTCCCAGAACCTTATTCAGGAGGACTCATCATACCTCCTTAAGGAAGATCTCCATGTTCAAACCATAGCACAGCTAGAGTGTAAAGCCTTTGGATCTTCACTTACAAACTTGGTAGTGGGGATGTTACCAAGTATGTTCTGACTTAGATAATCTATATGCAGTCGCACATAGATGAGACAACGGGAAAATTGTCTTGGAATCTGCTGCTGATACCCGTCAGCAAGCTCTGAGCAGAGCTAATACAGACTTGGTGACTAAGTCTAGGAGACTTAAAATCTGCTTGGTTTTACAAGTCAGCATGACGACCCATCTGTTACCCTGTCAGGCTGTGATCTGTAGCCTGTGGACATGGCACAGGGACACACATAGCACACATGTGGGCGACGGTCACACAGGCACTCAGAGCACAGTGTGAGGAACACGCACTGAGGTCCTGGCATGTGGTGACACCATGTCCTCTTACCATCCAGGGCATGATCACATTGATCTTGGCTACCGACATGGCAAGGCATGCTGAAATTATGGATTCTTTCAAAGAAAAAATGGAGAATTTTGACTACAGCAATGAGGAACACCTGACGCTGGTAGGTTGTGTCTTTTGTGTCTTTGGAAAGCTGAGCCATAGCTCAGTTGGGAAAACCAGGAACCCAGGTATCTCCCCTGGCCATGGAGTACTGGAGTGATTGGATTTCAGTATCCCAACTCTTTCTGGGCCAGTGGTAGACTGCTGAAGAGTACTCCATGGGTCAGGGACAACTCCCTCCCTTAAGATGAGGAGGTGGCCTAAGTGTACGTGGTGTCTGTCCCTTCTAAAAATCAAAATGCAAACCCAGCATGCTGGTCCATCCCTGTACTCACAACACTGGGGAGGCTGAGGCAGGAGGATTGCAGCCACTTCAGACCCACCTGGGCTATCTATAATGAATTTTGAGCCAGCCTGTGCTATAGTGTAAGACCCTATCTCAAAAATGAATTAACTTCAAAATAAGCAAAATGCATTAACAAAATAATTAACAATTAGCATCCCAGCATTCAGAGATTAAGTTAATTGCTCTGTGCCTCACTTTGGAGACATGCACTGTAGTCTCTTTTAAAGCTGTTTATCTCTTTAAAACTAATGCCATGTGACTGGAGAACTGGCTCAGCAGTTAAGAGGTCTTGCTGCTCTTGCAGAGGACCTGGGTTCAGTTCTAGCATCCATATGGTGGCTTACAACTACCTGTACTCCAGATCCAGAGATCCGATGCCCTCTTCTGGCCTCTACAGGCATTGCATACACATAGTACATGTACATACATGCAGACAAAACACTCATTCACATAAAATAAAAATAAATAAGTCTTTAAAACCAATAACATCACTTTACCACTCCAGAGAAGCCGACAGACAGTAAATGAGGATGCCTTTCTTAGGTTGGGTTGAACTTGTGGCTTCCCATCCCATGATGCTGAGCCTTCAGGGGTCCTTACTGCAGAATCCCTGTGAGCAGACAGGTGCAGAGAAGGGCCCTTGTGGCTAACACCGAGCATTGGGGCGATGTGTTTGCCCCAAGTCAGGGCCTCTAAGAGCTCCCCTTTTCTGATTTTGTTGTTTATTTGGGGGTGTGTGAAGTTTTTTGTTTTTGTTTTGTTTTGTT
>JAQHUG010000235.1:1518284-1535164 GCA_028555095.1 Dicrostonyx torquatus | reverse complement strand
AGGAGCTCTCTGGCCACGTGGGATGGTGGAGGAGCTCTCTGGCCACGTGGGATGGTGGAGGAGCTCTCTGGCCACGTGGGATGGTGGAGGAGCTCACTGGCCATGTGGGATGACAGAGTTCGCTGACTCCTCTGCTCAGGTCCTAGTGTGTAAGAGCGTTGCTGCCTCAGCAGGGGACACATCAGGACATGTATGGCTCCTACAGACCTTAGGCACCCACTAAAGGAATGCCCCAGCAGCTTCTAGACCAGATATCCCTGCTGCTGAGGACCAGGACTGCCTCTTGTTGGTCACTTCCTGTCAGTGCCTTCTGTCCTCTAGAAATGGTCGCCTGCAGTTAAGAGGCAATCATGTAGGAAACAGCGTGCCTCTGTGAGGTGACATTTGTACACATGACACATTTATTGTTTCAACTATTTTAGGTGCAGTTCAGTAAGAGTTTACTGCCATGCAGCCATCACCACCTTCTCCAGAACATCTTCCAAACAGGAGCTCCATTTCCACACAGCAAATGCGGATTCCCCAGCCTCTAGCACCTTCCACTCTCGTTTTGCCTGAGTTAGAATGAGTGCTTGTTCCAGTTTCAACTGTTTCTCTGCAGAACAACCCAGTCGAGAGCAACTTAGAGGAGAAAGCGGTTAGGGGTGATCGTGATTCATAGGCAAAGTCAGTGACCTTGGTTGGCTTCCAGAGCCCTGAAGACCCCAGCTATCCAGCCCCTCCCTTTCCTCAGGGCCACTCGACGCCTGCAGATCCTGTCTTCTCCCCTGTACTTTGGTTGGCAGTATTAGGTCCTGTATTCTGTGCAACCATGCAGCCACACCTTTGTGACATCATTAGCTATGTGTCTGGAATTCCTCTGTGAAGGCAGCCAAAGCTGTTGTGTCACACAAGGCCCCAGAAAGAGCAGAAAGCCACCAGGTTTAATGCCGAGTG
The DNA here is from genome assembly GCA_028555095.1 of Dicrostonyx torquatus. Classification (NCBI taxonomy): domain Eukaryota; kingdom Metazoa; phylum Chordata; class Mammalia; order Rodentia; family Cricetidae; genus Dicrostonyx; species Dicrostonyx torquatus. Next base: position 1,534,228 of record JAQHUG010000235.1, on the reverse strand, counting down.
TGATAAGATAATGCAAAATAGCTCATTAATTTTCTATCGATTACATAATGAAACGATAGCCCTTTGGCCATGTTGCTTTTGTCAGGAAGCTTATTGATTTCTCCTGAGCGTTTGCTGTTTAAGATGGGTCTGAGGACATCCAGTCACATGGTGCCTGGCATTTGTGGCTCACTGCATGTGTCTATCAGATAGTGCCACCTACACAGCCTGGAACTTGACCCTGGGGGACTGGAACACAGGCAGGTTCCTGTGTTTGACAGGAAAAGGAAACTCAAGTGTTGTAGGAGGCTGCTTGTTTGTTTCCTGGCCGCCTGGCACCTCAGACCCAAAATAACCACATAGAAACTGTATTAATTAAATCACTGCTCAGCCCATTAGCTCTAGCTTCTTATTGGCTACGTCTTACATCTTAATTTAATCCATCTCCATTAATCTGTGTATCTCCACAAGGCTGTGGCTTACTAGGTAAAGTCCCTGCATCTGTCTCAGGCAGGGGTACATGGCTTCTCTCTGACTCTTCCTTCTTTCTCCCAGCATTCAATTTACTTTTCCCTGCCTAACTCTGCTCTACCCTATCACAGACCCCAAACAGCTTTTTTATTAACCAGTGGTATTCACAGCATACAGAGGGGAATCCCACATCACTCAAGGAGGATGACCCCAGCCAGCAGACATGCCCAGATGGGAAGAGAGCAGAGGTGGATTTGGCCCTCAGCTAGCCACATAGGATGGCACACACAGGATGAAGTGTGTGGACGCGGAGAGAAGCGAGAGTAGTCACTATTCAAGGCTGCGTGAACATTCCCACCTTCTACACTCCCCGTGTGCCCTACCCCCATCTCTGATCTGCAAGGATCAAAGACAGGAATAGATGGTGCTAGAAGCTATTCATCTTCTATTTTTTTGTGTGTTTCTGCTTTGCATGTATGTATGTGTAGCATGTGTATGCCTGGTACCTGTTGAGGTCTGAGGAAGGTGTTGGGTCCCCTGAAACTGGAGTTAGATGTTTGTGAGCCACCATGTGGGTGTTTGTTTGTTTGTTTTTTGAGACAGAGTTTCTCTGTTGCTTTGGAGCCTGTCCAGGAACTAGCTCTTGTAGACCAGGCTGGCCTCAAACTCAGAGATCCACCTGCCTCTGCCTCCCAAGTGCTGGAATTAAAGGCGTGTGCCACCACTGCCCAGCAAGTATGAACTCTTAACTACTGAGCCAACTCTCTAGTCCCTCATCTTCTATTTCTTAGTCATGTATCAGGGCTGTTGACTTTTTCCCTCAATCTTCTACCCAGCGACTTCAGAGTTGGTTTTATCATGGACCTCTAGGCTGTCAGACACCTTATCATGCCACCTGCCAATAGCTTTCCTCGCCAGGCTGTTGTTGTGCCATGAACCAGGCCCCTCGTCTGGCTGCCCTGGCTTACACTCCTGCAGAGTGGAAAAGTAAACAGTAACCATGCCATGCTCCTGACCACAGGAAACACTCTGCTCTCTGCATATAGTTGCGATGCTGGCTTTTGGTCAACGGCAAATGCAGCCTCAGGCTTCTGGGAATGTGTCCAAACCCAATGGCATGCAGAGATATGCTTTCACATTCTGGGGCATTTCAAATTCTTAATTTTGTTCCTGTTCAAAGCAAGCACAAGTGTCACAGGTAGGAACCCTGACCATTATACTGCTGAAGTTTTTCTCAAATTGACACAAACCCAGAGTCATCTGGGATGAGGGACCCTCAATTGAGAAAATGCTTCCATGGGATTGGCCTGTAGGCAAGTCTGTAGGGCATTTTTTGATTAATGATTATTAATAATAATAATTAATAATCATTGTGGGTGGTACCACCCCTAGGCAGGTGGTCCTGGGTTCTAAAAGAAAGCAGGTTGAGCAAGTCACAGGGAGCAAGTCAGTAAGCAGCATCCTCCATGGTCTCCACTTCAGTTCCTGCCAGGAGTGTCTGCACTGGCTTTCTTCCTGATGGACCACAGCTGTAAATAGCCCCCAGCCAGGCTAGTTTTGGTCATGGTATTTTATCAGAGCAATAGAGAACAAATGAATATGACCCTGGTCTGTAACTGCCAGGGAATGGCTAATCCCAGAGACAAACAGATTCTTACCTTCTCCATTGCCCTTGCCCGCGCTGACCCGCAGGGACTCTCTGGGAGCACATCCCCAGTGTCCCCTGGAGCTTTGCTCTGGCTTCCCAGCTTCCCTGCCTCCAGCACCACCCTCTCCCCACCAAGCACTGGGCCTGAGGAACCTTGAAGGCTACTTTTTTGCTTTCACTTCTTCACTGTGGAACTGGGACCAGGAAAGTCATAATAACAAAGTGGGGCTTGTAATTGCCTGCTTCAAAAACTGACAAAGCCTCCAGTGAGTCGCTGAGAGCCACTCGGCTTTCATTGCACAGAACAGAAAACAAGCATGTGCCCAGTGGCTTTCTCAGGATACCAATCTCCCTCCCCCCCCAATCCTTCTGTAGGTGTTCCCAGCATGGTTCCCTGAGTGGTAAAGCCATTCTGAGGAACCGTGAGCAAACGCTGACAATGTGACCGCAAATATCCACATTAAAAGCAGCTCTGGGAGGTTTGGTGGGTTAAGTGCTAGCAGTTTTCAAGACAAAAACATTTAAAATTGGTTGAAGGGCAGCAACTCATTAAAAGGTCACCTTCAAATGAGCTGGGGGGGGGGTTCCCCAGGAAGTCAAAGCAAACAGCCCAGGGTGAGTTCAAATTCAAGAGCACAGGTGATCTCCTGGCTGGCCAAGATGGACAAGGTGACCTAGAATGACCTTTTGCATTCCTGCAGGAGAACCAACAGTGCAAGCCTTGTCCAGGCCCTCAGGAGCACATCCTCTAGGCTGTATGCCTGGGAGCAATTCTGACTGCAACATCCCAGGAGGGAGCCCCGAGGTTAGAAACTTCTAGAGTGGCAGAGCACCTGCAGCAGGAAGAGGGACATGGAGGTAAGAAAAGAGGCTGGTTTCCTCTCAGGTCTATTGCTGAATACCAAACCCAACCACAAAACCCTGAGCAACTTTTGAGAAGGAACGATTTCTAGGCACCTAAGATAGCAACCCCACACTTCGCAACAGCCTGGGGCCCACTCTGGTTTCCCTAGAACTTTGTGCTCATACTCTGGGCACAAAGGACGCTCAACAGGGACCCAGTGCAGCCACACCTGAGCAGGAGTGGAGTCATTCCTAATTTGGTCCTACCCCATGACTGAGAAGGTCAGCTAAATCCACAAGGGCAGGCCTGTGTGGAAGGAAGAACAAAGCACCCTCAGAAGGAACAGAATGGTGCTCGGGTAAGCAAGGACAATCAAGGTTGGTCCCAACCTGCAGCATTCTTGTCCCAGGAAAAGGTGTCCCCTAAGCACAGGATAAATTGGTCAGGGCCAATAGAGGGCTCAGTGGGGAAGCCTCTAACTGCCATGCTTGGTGACCTGAGTTTGAACCCTAAGATTCACATAGTGGACGGAGAACCAGTTCCCACAAGCTGGTCTCTGACCTCTGACATGTGCACAACATACCTCTAACATACGCACATGTATGTACACACACAAGCACACTTGTACACATACAACCAATCTCCAGCAGGCAAAGCCCATGCACACCCCGATGCCCAAGGATGAATTTAAACCGCAAGATTACTAGTCTCAGAGAAATGGAAGGCTTAGGCCAAAACTGAAATAAAGAAAATCCTTGGCCTAGAGCATCAGCATCTTAGATGCCACAGAGATGAGTCATCTGAAATCTGCCCAGACCGAAGCAGGGCAGGACAGAAGCCTGAAGAGGGGCAGAGAGCAGCGACCTGAGAGCCAGGAGACCAAGCCAGTCACACCAGAGTCAGACGGTAGAAGCGGGTAGGAGCTGGGGGTGTCCCATACTGCACAAAATAGTTCAACAAGAATCTAAACAGAACATACACATACCCCAAATCACAGAAAACAAATGATTTAAAGGAGAAAAAGTCTCAGAAGCAGCAGGGCGGAGTCCCCCTGTGCCCAGTAGAAAGATAATCTGTGTATTCTCAGTGGTAGCCACCATCACGGGGCAGGTGACAGGCACAAAGAAGTGTTGGGCCTGGATGCTGAGGAACCTGAGCATCCACTGCATCTGAGATGCTTGTGGAACCTGTTTGCTGGAAGTGGCCATGTCACGCAGGATAGTGGGCTGTCAAAGGACTGGCAACCAAGACCCACACTGGAACCCTCCCCTACTGAAAGCTGGAAGTCACCGGGAGGACACCCACTGGGTGCTGTTCAACTCCAGAAGTGTCATTGAATGTTCCTACAAGCAGGCAAGCACACAGCACTGAAGCCCAGAAAAGGCAGCACCTAGAAACCATCTTCATCCCTGGTGTGCCTCTAGCTCCTTCTAGTGGCAGAGCTCAGCACTGCGCTTGCAAGAAAGGACAAAGGACAAATGTTGAGGGGTAAGATGTGCCCAAGAGCCAAGGGGGAGACAGAAAACAAGTCAGCAGAGCTGACACCTACAGGCCAGAAGCAAGGCAGTGAAGCCTGGGCTAGTCCCCAATCTAGAACTGCATCTAAGAAGACAGGAGCTGCGGAAGCCATTCAATGGGATGTCCAAAGTCAAGACAGTTGAGGCCCAGAGCTCACACAGCATCTGATCAGAGTGGACTGTGGACTTTAAGGAGAAATGAGCCAGAAACCTTTTAGAAAGGATGAAGGATTCTCACAGTGAGCATCGAAGCAAAGTCAGGGTGCTGGAGAGACAGAGACGAGATGGCACATGGAGGTTCTACTGCAGACAGCTTACACAAGGGACTTGGGCATCTGCAGATCCTGGGAGCGCTGGGATCAACCTCCTGCAGACATTGATGGGTAACTCTGTATGCCATAGAAACTCTTCCCTGTGGACCAAACAGCAGGAACTTGAAGGCTCACAGCATTTTCCTACCAGCTAACATATTTAAACCATCTAATGTAGCACGAATTATAGTTTATCTTAATAGAACTCAGAGTCAGAAGGGTTAATGCAAGATAAGAGAAACACAGAGGCCAGCCACTAAATGCTCAGCCCAGTGGGGGGTGGGGGCGCAACCCTGTCCTCAGACTGCATCTCCGGACTGTGCCCACCAAACTTCAAATTGCATTGAGCTCCTGTCTCTTCCACCTTATATTCCTCTGCCTAGCCATATCACTCCTGTCTCCACCTCCCTAGTGCTGGGATTAAAGGCATAAGACCCCAAATGCTGGGATCACCTTTGTGTGAGCTATTCTTAGATAGAATCAGTTTTGTTCAGCCCAGAGTGGCCTTGAACTAGCAGAGATCCTGCTGCCGGAGTCCTGGGATTAAAGGTGTGTGCCACCACTCCCTGGCCTCTAGTGGCTCAGCTCTGCACTCTGATCTTCAGGAAGCTTCGTTAAACATAAGGTATCACTACAATTCAGTGCCTGTGGACAGACTAGATTAATACTTTCGTACACTCAAGCCATTAGTAGTGCATATCTCAGGCTTCAGCAAACAGTCGGGTACCAGAGGGTAAGCAGAGGTCAGTCTGGCCACCAGTGTTAGTAGGCAGCAAATACAAGGGATGTGGGGCCTCAGCAGCTGGCAAATGCCCTGCTCCTGAGGGCACCTTCACATATGTAGATCCAAGCAATTAAATCCCAGTCCATACATTCCACATGCACGTCGGCTGTGCCCCACACAACCTTCCATCATAATGAAAATAACTATGAATACCGCCAGATGTATTTAGTCAAGAGGTGGGGCAGAATACATGGACTGTCTCTCAAAGCAAGACATAGAGACAAAAGTGAAAATAAGGAATGAAGATAAATTTTAATGGGGTGGGGAAAGCAGGCAGTACAGAGGCCAGGTCTATGCTGACAAATGAAAGGTTCTGTGCAGTGGGTTGAGAATGGCCCCCTAGGCTCATGTCTGACTACTTGGCCCCGGTAGCAATATTTGTTAAGGATTAAGACATGTGGTTTTGTTGAAGATGTGTCACTGGGTGCAGCTTTGAGGTTTCAAAAGGTTTGTGCCATTCCCAGTGGTCTCTCTGCCTCCTGCTTGTGGATGGAGATGTGAGCTCTCAGCTGCTGCCCCAGCCACCCGTTACCATGCCCTCCCCCACCAACGTGGACCCTAACCCTCTGGAACTGCGAGCCCAATTAATCTCTTTCCCTTACAAATTCTTAGTCAAGGTGTCTTACCAGCAAAAGAAAACGAAGACACTCTGTGGCCAGGAGACTCCTGGAGAGCCTCATAGGTAGGACATGGCATCTCAGAGAAGCGGGTGATGCTGCCAGAGGGGAAGACGCCCTGGTTGACATTAACCATCAACTCAATGCTATCTGGAATAATATGAACTGCCTAGACCAGACTGGCCTGAAACAGGAGTCAAGACACAAACCCTCTTAAATATGAGACTCTACTCAGCCTACTACAAAAAAAACTTCAGGAACTAGAAGTGCAGACATGTGAACTAGCTAGCAGGGGCCTGCAAGAATAAAACTACATACCCAGCCTAGAGGCATTAAGGACCCTAAAAGTGGAACCAATTAGAGGCTCAGAAGCAACTTAAGAACAGGAACCACCGCTGGCCCAGGGCTAGGAAAGCCAGAGCCAAAGGGTAGACAGGAGACTTGCCAGCTACATCCTAGTTAGGACGTGGAGCAGCGCCCTCCTCCAACCCACACCACTGTGCTGCTTCCACTGGCCACATCCACCCAGACCCAGGTCAGTGGGACCAGCACAAACCGCAAATGGATCCACAAGAGATGTAATGCCACTGTGGGGGCACGGAACAGTCATGAACTCATGACCTTAGGGAGAAAAGGAGAGACAGGGACTGGGGTTGTTGGAGTGGGACATGTGTGACACCCCCTGCTGCTTGACTCTGTGACACATCAGAGCCTTAGGAATAAACCCATCATGAAGGCACCACTGGAAACAGTCACCAGGTTCCCCAAGCTCATCTGTTCTTTGACACAAGGACTCCACATCACTGTGAGGCTATTTCAGAGCTTACAAGGCACACCAGGGACCCAAGCCCCTTTAAAGGTCCCTTGTATCAAGCCATAGGCCTTGGTGGCCCCGAGAGGACTGTTGTGCAGGCACAGGCTCTACCTGGCCCACAGGCAGCAAATGACAGAAACGCTGAGTGAATGCAGAACCGTCTTAGCAAAGCTGTATTCCTTGACCCTCAGACGTGAACTTAAATAGCCATGTAACGTTTTTCTTTTGATTTCTTTCCAACTATTAAAACCATGAAATCCTTAGGTCACAGCCCAGTTTGCAGATCCATTTCTTTTGTTTTTCGAGGGTGACTCTGTGTAGCCCTGGCTATTCTGGAACTAGCTCTCTATACCAGGTTGGTCTTGAACTTAGAGATCCACCTGTCTCTGCCTCCTGATCCACTCTGGGACCAGAGCCTCAGTGCTCACGAGGTAAGCTAGCTTCTGTACGGAGGGCATGCCCTGCTCCATGTGCACCTGCGTACAAGCAGAGCCACTGGCAGCCACAAGACTGTACTGCATGCCATGAAGGGGGGTGTGTGCCCTCATTGTGGGTGTCTTCCTCCACTGCTGTCCATTTGAGACATGATTTTTTGCGGAGCTTTCGTTTAGGCTAGGCTGACCAACTCCTGTGATCTGCCCTGGCCCGCAGCTCCAGTATTAGGGTTTTTGCATGGGTGGGTACTTGAACTCAGGTCTTCTGTTTACACAGCTGCTCTTACGCACAAGCATCTCCCCAGGCCAGGACTGTTTCTACTGGGGCTGGTCTGGGACATAACATGCAAAGTAGGCAGAGCTGGGCGACACCTCTCTCTAACCACTATAAGCTAAGTCATCTCATTATATACACATTGAATGTCTTAAGACCAGTTTTAGAGGCCGCTGCTGAACATTCCAGAAAGCTATGCAAAGTTTGTCTTTATTGATGCTGTGTTCAGTTGATTCCTTGCTGTTCTGCAGTGTGTGCAAAGTTCAACTCAAAGCAATAGACCACGACATCACTAGTCATTCCTGTAAAATAAGGCCTGGCCCAGATCGCATCCTCACCTGCCCTGAAGGTAGGTCTGCCCCAGCACCAATGCCATGCCTGCTTCCCTGGGATGTACACGCTGCTCTGCTTGGCCTGGACTGAGCCCCTCACATGTGGCTGTGAGTAGAGAGATCTGCCCCAAAATAGCTACGTGTGAGCCACGCAGTACTGCAGCTGGAGAGCCCACAGCAATGGCGTGGGGGCAAGTCCTGCCTGTCCTGCCCACAGACCTCCCTAGAGAAGATCTGCAGAGACAGCGCCGTGGGCACTGACTGACGGACGTGGTGCTGCAGGCCAGTGTATCCTTCAATGTGAAGGCGCTTTCATGCAGCTCTGAAGAATCATTAGCTAGGCTAACACCATGTGTCTTCCCTGCAGCCTGCAGGACGGTTGTGGAGCTAGTGGTGGGGACTTAGCTGCCATGATCTCCCTCCTTATGGATGAACCAGGCAGGAGGGAGAAGAGAAAGCTGTACCAAGTCCAAGGTCAGCAACTAAGGGCCGACTGCCCTGGGCATGCCTTTTTGGTCCGTTCTGGGGACCCTGGGAGGGGGCTCCTTTGTCGTTTCTTCTTCAACTGCTGCTGCAGTCTCTCCTCCTTCTTCTTCAGATAGGAGGTCATGTTGTCAAAAGTGGCCTTGTAGAGGCTGCGGAAACCCTCATCTGCACCAACAGCACCTATGACAAGGACAGAACAGATGCCAGGTGAAGTGACTTGGAACACAGCCCAGCACCATTTCCTCTCACAGGTAGGCCTCCCTGATACTTCACAGACCTCGAGGAGGCCCACGTGCTCCTACCATCTGGGATCCAGTCAGGCTGGACCAAAGGGTGGAAGTGGAAGGAGAGACAAGGTCTTGGCTGACATTTTGTCTGCACCTTCCTGTTCATTCACTAACAAAGCCCTGAACAGCGGGTAGCACAGAAGTGAGGCCTGAATCCTCCAACCATCTACTGAGCGGGGACAGATGCGGCCCAAGGGGAACCTGAGACCGGTCAGTGTCAGTCAACACCAGTGGATGGCAGGAAGTCTACAGAGCCCACCGGAATGACAGCAGGGGGTGTGGCTCTGGGTGGTGTCGGCAGTAGCACACCCCGAGGACAGTCAGCATTGCATGCCAGAGAGTGCCCCTATGTCACCCTACCCTGAGGTGGATGTGGTTCCCTGACCTCTAGCAGCCAAGGCCATGGCTCAGGATACTCAGGCTAGAATGGTTCTCTTCCACCTATCCATCATCCATCCATGTCCTGAGAATATCTCAGACATGAAGCCAGGTAACCTTCAACAGAAGCAGACTGGGCAAAGCCCAGAACAGGCAAAGAATAAGGAACTGCAGTGGGAGGCCAGCAAGATGGCTCAGAAACAGCCACTATCCCTGACAACCTGAGTTTACCCCACATGAAGAAAGATTCTAAAGAGGTTGTCTCTGGGACACAACAATTTTATCCTTAAAAGGCGAGTCAGGAATTCCCAGGGTGACCAGCCCAGGTCCACCCTGAAGGCCTAATGTAGATTTAGACTGGGTCAGAGGACACTAACCCTTTCCCACTTTGTCCTGGCAACTTGTATGTTAACTCATTACAAGTTAGAGTCATTCTGAAAGAAGGGAATCTTAATTGAGAAAGTGCCCCCTAGATTGCCCTGTGGCGAGTGAGCCTGCAGGCAGGCTTCAGAGGGCTTTTAGCTCACAGCTGATACAAACACCCCTGAAATCAAGTTTCAGATCAGATCCTGTAGACTTCAGAAACCCTAACTTCCAAGGAGAATTAGCTCCACCCCAACCAGGACACATGGCCCCCACAGCCTCAATGCTTCTCATTGAACCTGCAGCAGCACATCTCCCTGTTAGCATGTTAACCAGCCTGCATCTGCTCTGGCTGGGAAGCCCCTTCGCTTCCTGCTGTTTTATCTGCATTACAGACCTAACCGAGTTCTCACCTTCCAGCATGGCCCAGTTTTCATGGAGATGGCTACAGAGTCTCTGGGACACAGCATCTTCAGGAACAGCCTGCAGGTGACAAGCAAGCAGGGTCAGGACCAAAACAAGAGCCCAGAGATGGCAGGCAGAGGCCTAGCAGGGCCCATCCTCAGGCACAGGCTCCCTATCTCTAAGGCTAGTCATATAGAGCCTTCAGGCCCAGGAGCTGAGCACAGGAAGCTGCAGAGCTCCCGATGCTGTCCTACCTCACCCATAGCCTCATGGGGTTGGTGGGGATGTCCCCACACTGCTCTCTTAACCCCCTCAGTACTCAGCAAAGCCCCCCACCCCACACACAGGAAGGGTACACCCACATCAGGCCTAGTGCTGGCTTCACTAGTATGGGTTGGGGGGTCAGCCTGCCCCATCCCACCCCACCCCACAGCAGGCTCAGTACGTGGAGACGTTGCATACTCTCACCTGCCACCGGTCACCCACGGGCCTCCAGAGCACGAGGGGAGTGTCCCGACAGTCCTGCAGAACCCACATTCCCCGAGTCTCCTCAAAGATGACATCCCACACTCGATGAGGGAAAGTCAGCTGCTGTCTGAACACCAGCTGCTGTCTGCTGGCATCAAGCCGGAAGATGAAGACCACAGGAACGCTTTCCAGGAGAGAGAGACTGGTCACCACTGCAACCCCAGGCCCACGGTAGCATTCCACAGCACACAGCCTAGCACCAGGCCTGCCTCTACCACCTGGAGACTCTGAGCCACCCAAACTCTGTAAGATGATACATGTCTGCTGTCTTGAGCTCTGGAGCAACTTGGGATTTTTTGTTTGTTTCCAAGACAGGGTTTCTCTGTGTAGCCCTGCCTATCCTGGAACTCTCTCTAGACCAGGCTGGCCTCAAACTCAGCTGAGATCTGCCTGCCTTCTGAGTGCTGGGATTAAAGGCCACTACCAAGAACTAATGAATACAAGACAAAGAGTGAAATGGCTACCCTAAGTGTATAGACCCACGGTTCTCAACCTGCATGGGTAAAAAACCCTTTAGTGGTCAAACCACCCTTCCACAGGAGTACCCTAAGACCAGGAGAAGCACAGATGTTTGTTTACATTACGATTCATAACAGTAGCAAAATTATAGTTCAGAAGTAGCATTAGGAAGGTTGGAAATCACTGACTGATAAGAGACACCAGACTCTGAGCTTCTCTCTCTTCTCCAACCTATGTTCTCATTTCTAAGGAGATTTAAGAGCTACCACAGGAGAAAATGCAGAGCACCAGAGATCTACCCTGGCACTAAGAAAGGGCAGAAAGTCCCCCCTCAATCTGCCCTGTGGTGCCAACTCTCAGGCAGATTCCAGCAGGATCAGTTCTGAGAGGAATTGGCCTGTGGAATGTCCTGCAACTGTTCCATCATGGACACAAGCTCCCAGATACCCTTTAGATAATTAAGTAGAAAGGGCAGATTAGAGGATCCCAGCCCGCCTCCTTAAAGAATACGCAGCAGAGTTAACGACTACCCACATTTTCATCACTTGAAGACACAGCCACAGGCCATGATAGTAAAAACCTGTCGTCTTACCACTCACACAGAAGCACCACATAGCTCTCTTGTCCCCAGAATGCAATCCTGGATGCGGCCAATCCCTGCAAGGAAAGAAGCTGCTTAACCAGGCTCTGCTGACAGGTCACCTATGCCCTTCTCATGTCACCAGAGGGAAAGGCCATTGGCATCATAGTTCCCTCATAATGTCAAAGGATGTGTGACCCTGGCTCTCCCCACAAGCCTGTGATTGTCTCTATAGCAACAGAATATGTGGGAAAGCAGGGACTGTAATCAGAAACAACTGTCCTATGGGCTTCCATGCTCCCCAGACAGGAGGTGATACACCCGGAAGTTTCACGATGTGTGGAAAAAAGCACCTGCTGTTCAATGGCTGGCCTAGCAAGCACCATGTCACCCAATTTTAAGTTAAGAAACCCAGGAATATCCATGATGCCAGAGGAAGCATGGGTACAGTAGGTGCGAAGAAGCACTCGTGAGCACAGAATGCTGGGGCACCACCACACTGTCAAAACATAGGTAAGGCTCCATGCCAACACTGTTTCATGTCTATGTATGCCTGTGAGGTGAGATGTGAATTACTTTCCATCAGGTGATCACGCACCTTCAAAATGAAGTCCTGTGTGTGTTTCTCCCAAGCGGAAAGAAGTCAGACACTGACAGCAAGGCAGTGTTTCTCACAGATGACTTCCCCACAATCAGAGCAATAGGAGGTGCATGGCTCCAGGACCAGAGTTGAGCATGAAGTTACCTTGTGGCCTTGATGCTCTGCAGGCTCCTGTAGGCTGGCCAGGTCACAGCACTGCAGCTGGCAGCCACTCCTATACTCCCAGAGTCTCAGGGTGCCATCCTGTGAAGACAGAAGGGTTAGCATGTGGGCTCAAGCAGCCTATTCCAAAAGCAAAAAAGGCTAGGAGAAGAGAGTGAAAACACAGGACACCAAGCATGGCTGGGTGTGGCCAGCATCCCCATTGACATCTGGGGCTCCCTCCCTTATGTCTCTGCAAAGTTCCGACAGCCAACCAATTAGGCCATGGAGCACCTAGGAAAGCCTCTCTGAAGACGGGCCAATCAAGAGACAGCCCATGGGACAAAGGAACCAAGATGGCCAGACTCCCCAGCTAATCCACTTCCAATGTCTGCTGTGCTGGGACCAGGCAGGCGGACACACATGTGCACACAAACCATATATACAGCTGTGAAGGACCACTCAGAGCCAGGAAGAAGCTCCCTCTAGTGTCCACCACTGACATAGTTGGCTCCCTAGCTAGGGACAAGAGGCTGGGGGCTATTTTCTTCTGAAACACAGCACTTACCCCAGAGGAGGAAAGCAGCAGCTCAGGGTGACTGGGCACAACAAAAATGCGGCTCACAAACCTGTAGGAAGCAAAGATAAGTCACAGGGAATGTCTCAGAAAAAAACACTGCAGACCCAACCCATCATAGTAGGTCTGTGAGAACATGGCTGGGCATGTTTGTCCCCAACATTCTATCTGGACCAAGGGTGGCAGGGCCCAGTTCTGCTGGAACACTGTAGGACATGCAGCTCTTCATGGGGACATTACCTCACTCTGCCCCACACACCTGCCTCCATTCAAGGTCAGCAAAGGAAGGAGAAAAACCACACTACTTTGCAGTCAAAGCAGACCCCAAGGGAACTCTATGTGGCCGTCCAGTACTGATGCCTCAAGGAACCCAACCGAAGACTTCTGTCCACCAATCTCAGCCTAGTTCCACAGCCTCTAAATGCACAGGACATCAAAACCACTCTGCCACCAATACTGCCACCAGAAGTGCACCCGCGCATGCTGGCTCTCCAGGAATTCCCACATCTACCCTGCAGTCCTTCCGGCCATGAACATGTATGTCTCTAGCACCTGCCAAGCAGCATGGTTGCTCTTTTATCAGCTCTTAATGGAAGCCTCAAGGTATCATTCCTGAGACCCAGGACTCCTATGACATGCTGGTCCAGATGGCTCCCTCCATCCCCATCACCCACCACACCAATTGCAAGCCACCACCCTGACTCAGGCCTGACCTGCAGCTGGTCTTTAATAAACAGCTGCCATCTCTTAGGATGCCTAGATCTAGTCTTAGGTCATCCAAGAGGAATAACCTGAAGACTCTACAAGTCCAAGTCACCCCAAGTCCTTAGCAGGTAAGTGGGAACTAGTCTCCACAAGCTGAACTAAACAGGTATCATCATATAGAAGGCCACAGAGGGTCCCATCTCTGAAAACACGGAAACCCAAAGGCTAACAGGAACTGTCCGTACTGAAGCCATGGTGTTCAAGTGACAGGGTGGAGGGAAACCCCTTAAGGAAGCAGGTAGCATCAAGCAGAAAGCAAGGAAGAGGAGCAGAGGGCAAACTCCCAAGCACCATTCCTGTCCCAAGAATCATCACGTGACAAGATCCTGAGGCAGGATGCATTCCAGCTGGGCTGAGGGTCAGAATTCACCAAGTCCACTGAGATGCAGTGATGAGGGCATGATCTGGAGTATGGAACAACTAGAAGTCCAAGCCAAGTGACCCCGCTCAAGAAGCCAAGAGCGAGCTCAGAACTAAGTTTCAGTCCTACATGTTTTCTACTGTCTGCAGTAATGCCCTTTCCATTCTCAACAGCACACTACTCAAGGCCTCCCAGCTGGGGCTCCTGCCAGGAGAGCACAGGTGGAGACAGACCTAGGGACCCAGTCATTTAGCTCCCAACAGCCCAAGTGCCTAAAGGATGTTCCTCAGACTCCTGACTACCTGCAGCCACCAGGCACTGGTCACCGGGTCCAGAAAGAGTTTTCAATGTGAGACTGTAGAAACAGGCTGAGGAGCAACAGCCCCGGAGGTAAGCTCAGAGCAACTGCTTCACATAGCCTACAACCCTAGATGTCCACAGCTGTCACAGCTTAGGAGCTGTGGGCTCAGGAGGGTCTTCTGGGACTCCAGGTAGCTCTTAGCATGGAACCCCTACCAGTCTACCAACAGATACCAGAGTCCTGTCCCACCCTCATCGTTAGACCTGGACTTCTCTGACTGAGGAGGGGACAGGATCACACTTACTCTGTGTGTCCCAGGCAGAAAGCCTCAATACTGTGCGGAGCAGCAGCCCAGCTGACCCGGATCTTCTCGTCCCGGTCCGCAGTGAGCACAAACTGGTCATCAGGACTCATGGCCTACATCACCAGGGGTCAGTAGAAGAAGAGCCGCTCACTGGGTGGCCTTGCAAAGTACCATGAGAACGCTTGCATTTTGAAGGCCTCTTTCAGAGAGCTGCAGTGCAGCTTGGAAGAGCAATGGAAACTGACAGCCCAGTTCACGTTACTTAGCTTAAAAGAGGGCCAGAGCCACACTTCTATACACTGAGACCAATTCCAATGCCACTCACCCATACCCGCTGCACCCCTCCCCTCTCCACACTGTACAGCAGCAGCCAGAGTCATGCCAGACACTGCACACAGCTCTTGATTCCACCCCACCTCAGTCTGTCCCAGTTCTACAGGCTGGAGGCCAGGGCCCCGGCTACACCCTAGGAAGGGACAGAGGGGAGACTATAGGCCAAGCTATGGCAAGATACAAGGAGGTCTCGACACCTCCCTACACTGCCTGGAACGTGGTCCAGAAGTGTACCCCACTTCACCTGTCAATGCCATTCTTAAGTCTCCTGCTCTGGAAGAGTTTCATGTTTCTTCCCTCTCTGTCCCTGACCCCACACTGCCCCCTCTCAAACCCTGGCTGCAGCAGACAGTGTTGTGTGCCCCCCACCGCCACCACATACCACATCTAGCAGCATGGAGAGGTGTCCAAGTTCCAGCCTGCCACATCCATCAGGCTCTAACACCGAGAAGGAGTAGACATCTCCAGACTTGTCAGCCACCAAGACCCGATCCTCTGAGGCTGTAAAGGTCAGGGCAGTGCACCTCCGCACCACAGTCCTGCAGAACCAGAGAGGTGAGCTGGTTAGTGCCCAAAGTCAGCACAGACCTCCACATACCCTCGAGCCAGAGAGAAGGCCCCAATTTAAAACGGCTAGACTTAAATACTCTGACTTTCCCACAGTGCAAAGGTGTACCCACACACCCAGTTCTCACTTTTAGTATCACTCGACCAGATAATCAACGGGACTGTGAAGCAGGCCTTCCCTTCCACGGCTTTGTTCAGCTGGGGTTCTGCACACATTTGAAAGGCAGGGCTAGTTTCAGATGCTCCACTGGGGTAGTTGATGCATGGTTTTATTAAAGATTTCACTTCATTATGTGTATGAATGTTTTATTTGTCTATGCACATGCATTCATGGTGCCCTCAGAGGCCAGAAGAGGGTGTCAGATCTCCTGTTACTAAAGTAACAGACTGTTGTAGTCACCATGTGGGTTCTGGGAATCAAACCCAGGTCCTCTGGAAGAGCAGCCAGTGCTCTTAATCCACTGAGCCATCACTCAGTGCATA
>JAQHUG010000235.1:1470257-1488879 GCA_028555095.1 Dicrostonyx torquatus | reverse complement strand
GACAGGCAGATTTCTGTGAGTTTGAGACCAATCTGGTCTACAAAGCAAGTACCAGGACAGCCAGGGCTATACAGAGTAACCCTGTCTTGAAAAACAACAACAACAATAATGATAATGGGATGGGAAGATAGTTCAGTCAATAAAAGGCTTGCCTTGCAAGAAGGAGGATCTGCATTTGATCCTCAAGCACCCACATTAAAAAGGCAGGCATGACGGCATATATTTCTAACTCCATGCCCAGGAGATAGAGACAGGCAGATCTCTATCTCTGGGGCTTGCTAGCTAACCAGACTAGCATCTGTGCCAAGCTCCAGGCTAATGAGAGACTCTGTCTCACAAAACAAAGTGGACTGACTGTTCCACCTTTCATATTCATGAACATTCACACACACACATAAAAAAAGGAAAAAAATTCTTTAGCCTGGTATCAAGGTTAAAATCCAGACAGCATGACGCTTGCTCTGGCAAAGACTCCCCGCCCCCCACTGCTGTCACGTCATAGTCATGGCATGTCAGAAAGGAGGAGAGACCGCCTGATGAGACAGGAGGCGAGATGGCAGGGAAGAGCCAGGCTTGCTCCTTTACAAAACCCTCTCAAGCCTGACATCATGACTGATAACCCCGACACAAGGAAAGCTGAGTAAGGAGGAGACTGAGCTCAGTCTGGGCTACTTAGGGAAACCTTGTCTCAAAGAAACTCCAAATCAGTCAAGTCATATCACCCTCCCCCAAAACCACCCTTCTTATGAAAATTACCAGGTTCCCTCCCCAAGGAGCAACATTAGTTCCTGTTCAGCAGAATCCGGAAAACCTCTTCCTCTCCCTCGTTCCCTCTCTGCTTCGCCTCTCCCTCACCCTCTGCCCCCCCTTCTCTCTTTCTCCAAAACCCCACCAGCTCACAGAGAGTCTCCAATCAAAGAAAGACATCAAAAAGCCCAGCTCTGCATTTTTAGCGACAACTGTAACTTCTTCCCCTCTTGCCACCAGCAGCCCAAAGGATGATGCGGGAGGTCCTTCTGTATATGTGTTGCTTTTATTGGCTGATGAATAAAGCTTTACAAAGGGGAATCCCACATCAATAGCCCACCTAAGAGTTCAGCTTTTGACCATACTTGGACACAAACCCAGCTTATGGCCAACACATCTTCACCCCTCGCCTACAACCTAACCTATAAAGTCTCTCTGCCTTAGTTCGAGGACACAACTTCTCTGGCCTCTATCTCTGGAACAGAACTGCCTGGGAACTGCTCTGCTCAAATATACCTGTTATATTTTTCCAGTGTGGCTTGATCTTGCTCATTTCATCAGCCGAGAAACCTACTAACAGGAGGGGGCACCTATCTGTTCCTTCCAAGAGCTGCACCTCTTATGATTAGTTATTTCCCACGGGCCCCACCTCTTACTGGTTCTATTCCCACATCACCACCCTGGAGACCATAAGCTTCCAACTCATGAGCCCTCATGGGGACACATGCATCAACTCTCCCACTGGAGAATCTTTCCCTTTTATTTGTTCTCGAGTCCCAGTTCCTCCAAGGTCTAACTGGTCGGCTCTGAGATGCAGGGGTTCTGGGTCCCATGATCTTACGGTTCAGCTCCAGTAGCCCAAAGGACAGGTAGGACCTGCTCCCTTCAATATTACTTACTCACCTGTAAACTAAGCTTGTTGGGGTACAAATAAGCTCTACAATAGCCCGGAATGGAGTATAACAAAGATTTATTGATCTGGGGATAAACTCACAGAAAGAGTAGCGATCTGCAGTCCTCTGCGTGTGTGCTGGGAACCGCTTTGGGTGGGGGAAGGTGGCAGACTGGAATGGGGGTGGGATGGGGGTGTTGGAGTATAAATAAGTTCCACATAAGCTCACTTAAGGAAGTTGCATGGGAAGGTCCCTGGAGACAAGAGTTGGGTGAGGAGGGAGCAGTTAGCACGCTGTTTGTGTCTTCTTCCTTTAGAGACAGTGAACTGTGCATTGTCGTCTAGACCTGTATTTGTTCCTTCTGCCTTCCTGTGCTCTGCCAAGGTTAGGGGACTCGTGACTGCCAGTTTATCCTGCCACATGAGTGGGTTTCCAGATGTTGCTTAGAGGCCCATTTCCAGTCACTCTCAAAGGATATTGTAAGGCTGTAATGTTAGGATCTAGCTTCTGCCCAGCCCACACCGTAGGCACCAATCCTTCCATTCACAAAAACCTCTCCCATCCCTCAAAGCTCCCACATGGGCTGATTCCACCGTTCAGAGACCTGGCCACGCCCTCCATCTCTGGGGCCTGAATGGTCCTCGAAGCTGTTGCCTCCCATCCGCCCGTACATGACATTAATAGCTCCAATAAACTCTCCCCGCCAATAATTAATTTTAGTGTGCTAAACCCTTGCATTACCATCGAAAACCTAACAGCTTGTGGAAGGGAGTTTTCCTTGGTGGGAATTGGAGGTGTGGACACATTCATCTGCCTGAAATACTGATCGTGCACTGGGAACCTTGGGGGGGGGGGGATCAATCAACAATGGGAAGAAGGAATTTTGTTTTTTTTGTTTTTTCAAGGCAGGGTTTCTCTGCAGCTTTAAAGCCTGTCCTGGAACTAGCTCTTGTAGACCAGGCTGGCCTCGAACTCACAAAGATCCGCCTGCCTCTGCCTCCCGAGTGCTGGGATTAAAGGCGTGTGCCACCACCGCCCGGCGGGAAGGAAGAATTTTTAACCAATAACACATACTCCACAGCTATACCTTGGATAGGAAGGTTCCCCTCATAAGCCTCGGGTGTTGAAGTCTTCGTCTCCAGCTAGTGAGGTTACTGAGGGGAGGGAATGTTCTGCCTTCATTAATGAATCAGTATGTTGATTATAATCCTTAAAGCTGATCTATAAGGCACAGGCTGGCTTTAAACTATCCTATGGCTGCAATGGAAGGTGCGAGCCACCACACCCAGCTTCTGATTTGTTTTTACAAGACCACGCTCCTACGGGGCAAGCGCACTACCACCGAGCTGTATCTCCAACAAACAACAAACTCACAAAAACCTCGCCAAACACAGAAGACTAAGGGCATGGTTCTAGCACAGTTAAGGGTGACATCAGGACAATGTAGGCAGGCCCTAAACGAAGGAGCGGGACTTCCAGGAGGACCTGCCCATGGGCGGTCCCCGCGCGCTCCCACCTAGGATTGGTGAACTCCTTTAGGGGTGTGGCCTCGGGAAGTCCTCCCGAAATGCGCACTCAATCGCTTGTGTCCACCCTGGTCTGCGACGGGCGAACGTGACGCAGGGCGGAGCCTCGGGTAGTGCGTGCGCGCGCAGGTCACGCACCTAGGCGCGACCTCGGCGAGCAGCGTCTGTACCATGGCGGTCTCTCTCCTGCTTCGGGGAGGACGAATTCGGGCGCTGAAGGTAAAGGGCGAACGGGCGCGACCTCCCCGGCCCGTAGCCTGACCCTCAGCTGTGCCGTGGGCTTGGTGCCACGATGAAGGGTCCCACGGCCTGTGCTCACCTGACCCGGAGAGAAGGTCTTTCTCTGCTGGAGCAAACCTTAGGGTCTTTGGCTGATTTAAAAAACGAAACCTGGCTTTCTCTGAAAACCAGTGTTGGCGTTTGTTTGGGTTGGGTTCTGGAAATGGAACCCGGGACTCTGCGCTTGCTTGTCAAGTGCTGTCACTAAACCATCCTCAATGCAGGAAGTGCTCACAGCACTAGGGTCCCCCTTGTCAGATGGGCACTATTTAAATACTCCTTCAGGTATCTTGTTCCCAGCGGTTTTTTTTTTTCAGCGTGTAACGATACACATAACTTGTACACACGCGAAGAATCAAATGTAAATATAGTTTTCCCGTACTTTTCTGGGCCCGGCATGGTGCAGCTTAGATTTAGCACATACCTTAGTGGTTCCTCGGGGAATTACGAGTCTTCCCATTTACATTGTAACATTTGTGAAGCAATTATTTGCATTGTGTTTACTAGCAGATAGTGTTACTAAGTGTAGGGAGATAATTTCGCAAAAAAGAAACCTAGTATTTTGTAGAGTAACAAAGTAAGCCAGTGGAGTAAATTGGCTGCCCTGTCTAGACCCAGAATCTGAACACTGTCGAGTGCCTGCGGGACCTTGCTTCCAGGATCCTGGTGGTGAGGGTTGCATCTCGCCATCTAAGTGATGACAGAGGCCAGCACCTCCCTCCTCTCCCCGATGTCAGTACAGGTCTGTCTCACCCGGACTTTGCAGGACAAGTGGCAGCAAGGGTTTCTCCCATCTACCTCCTCTGCCCTGAGCGACCAGGCTCTTCACCAAGATGCTCTGAAGTTTTGTATAAAGAAGCTGACAAAGTTTTTTTATTATTATTATTATTATTATTATTTTGGTTTTTTGAGAAAGGGTTTCTCTGTGGCTTTGGAGCCTGCGCTGGAACTAGCTCTTGTAGACCAGGCTGGTCTCGAACTCACAAAGATCCACCTGTCTCTGCCTCCCGAGTGCTGGGATTAAAGGCGTGTGCCACCACTGCCCGGCTATTTTTTTTTAAAAAAAAAAACTTTCCAAGTTTTCATTTTGGAAAATTTTTGCAGAGAATGGGGAAATGAAGATGCTTTCCTTTACCCAGGTGCTAATGGTGGTTGCTCGGGGAACTTGGGTTTATTTATCTTGCAGCTTTTTCTTGTACTTTTCATATTTCCCATATGTTATGAACATTGTAATAAATGTGCCACATTAATATTAATATATAGCGCTCACATTGTAATGGCTGTCATCAAGGATCCTGTTGACTCTCCCCAGGCTGCGTTCCTGGAGGCAAGGGTGTTCCGAGAACTGTCTTCTACAGTGTCCCTCTCTACAGAGTCAGGGAAGATTGAAAAGGGAATACAACCAAATCCCAAGAAGCAAAGTGCACCCAAAGGTGAGATTTTAAAGATGGTCTTGGAGGGGCAAAGAATACAAAGTCATTAGCACGAAAGGAGTTTGACCAGCCACATAACCTTAGGCTCTTAATCTTCCAGTGTCCCTATTATAATCAGATATAGGAGCGGCAACATATCGTTGGTATCAGAGTCTTTGACTCTGCATTTGCTTTAGATCAGTGGTTCTCAACTTTCCTAATGCTTTGACCCTTTAATACAGTTCTAACAATAAAATTTTCATTGCTACTTCATAACTGTAATTTTACTAGTTATGCATCATCATGTAAAAATATGTTTTCTTGTGGTCTTAGGCGACCCCGTGAAAGGGTCATTCAATCCCCCAAAGGGGTCATGACCCACAGGTTGAGAAGCACTACTCTAGCTGGAGTATGGCACTCACTAAATGCTCAGCTCAACAGGGAGAGCAGAGGATGCTGGCATTTCCAAGACTCTCCGGGATCCATGTTTGGGTGAAATAGCGAGACCCACCCATCCTACTTTCCCTTCCCTGATTTCTGGCATTACCTGACTTCCCAAGACTAGCGAGGTTTTCCTGGTGTACCCCATGATCATTTTGGGGGTACCATCAGGACCTTGGGGAGGGAATTAGAAGCCAACATTTTTGCTGTGCTCCATTTAGCTGGTGCTTGGTTGGTTTCCAGCTCTTTTTGAAATCATTTTGGTTTCTGTCACAAGTTTTAACCTTTTCCTCTCTCTGGGTGCCAGTGTAGAATAGCCTCACACCAGATAAGCAGAAAGTGCAGTGCATTTTAGATGCTCTTCTTCCGAGAATAGTTTTATTTCCTATGCTTTGCTCATTTTTGATAATGGATCCCGAACCTAGGACCATTGAATTTAGTTTCTTAGTTCATGGAGCCCCGATCTACCCCCCTGAACAGCTATGCAGAACTGCCCCATGGCAAATCTTCCTAACACAGGACTGTGGAGTGCTAATTGCGTTTGGTTCTAGTTTCACTAAAACACCATTTCCTCAGCTTTCGCATGTGAAATGATATAGATTCCTTTGTTTTCTCCTTGTCTGAGTACTGACCACCAGTAGGTGTTAAATGTTTACACTTTTAGAGAGTGGCTGGCAGGGCTGGAGAGATGGCTCAGTGGTTAAGAGCATTGCCTGCTCTTCCAAAGGTCCTGAGTTCAATTCCCGGCAACCACATGGTGGCTCACAACCATCTGTAATGAGGTCTGGCGCCCTCTTCTGGCATGCATATGTACACACAGACAGAATATTGTATACATGATAAATAAATATTTAAAAAAAAAAAGAGTGGCTGCCCATAGCCTTTCATGCTATGCGCACACACACACACATCCCTCAGATCAGCATCCAGAGACATGGTAAAGGTATCCTGGCCTGAATTCCCGAGGAATTTGATTCAGTTCTGCCCAAACCTGCCTGTACAGTACAAACCTAAAGTACAGTACTCTTTTCCTCTTGGATGCATTGAAAAGCAGAATTCTTAAACATGAGGATTCATTCAATAACAACACTTAGAATCCCAGTGTCCCTAAGAAATGTCTGCAACAGGAATGCCTGTTAAGTCGTTGACTGTATGTAGCATGGTCTTGTATTTTTGCTGATGTAGATTTCAACCCAGGGCTTTGCATAGCTTGGAATGCTTATGACTGCTTGCTGGTGAGTGACTTGGATTTCAATACTAACTATGTTTTCTTTTCTGGTGGTGTTTTAAGTGTCTGTAATCCTATCTTCTAGATACATGATTTTAAACTAAATGAATTTTAGGATCTAAGAACCTTCTATATAAAAAAAAAACAAGTGTCTGAGCCAGGTGGTGGTGGTGCACACCTGGAATCCCAGCACTTAGGAAGCAGAGGCAGGTGGATCTCTGTGAGTTCGAGGCCAGCCAAGGCTACACAGTGAAACCCTGTCCCAAAAAACAGACAAGAAAAGAACAATTGTCTGTGTGAGTTCAAGTGATGTCAACCTGGGAAGACCATCTGAGCCTGCAACTTTGCCACCTCCCTCGGTGCTGTGGGGCTGATGGAAATGTGTCTGTCTGTGTCTGTGTCTGTCTGTGCACTTAAGTGTACATATACTCGTCCACTTTGGAGTGGAAGATGGTCTTTAGAAGTAAATTGTCTTCTGTGCATATCACACTTGTATAACAAAATAATTTCTATACAGAGAAAAATAATGTTTCTAAATAGCCACATGTAGGCCTGTGTTTTTTCTTGAGGTGCCAGGGATTAGAAACTATCAGAGTCCAGAGTGGCTTTGGGAGCCTCTGGGGCTTACTGCATCTGCTCTTGGTCCCCAGCCCGAGGGTCAGGAACCACCCCTGAGAGCAACTGTAGGTCCATAAGCAGGCTTCAGTCTGAGGCTCAAAGATGAGTCTAAGCCTGGGTTTGGGCAGGCCAGAAACTGACCACCCACCCCAACTCACCCCCTCATCAAAAGAAAAACCAGTCCCTGCCTCCATTAGCCTTTCCTGGAATTCTTCCTGTAGCCAATGAGAAGAAGAGAAACTGTTCAGGCCTTCTCATTCCATACAGTGGAGTCTCCTTGTTAAGCTGATCTGGAATGGTCTTTCCATTTTTGTGTGTAAATAACCTATAATGTAAATTTTCCTTTTGTGTGTGTGTTGGGGGTTGGAAGGCTGTGGTTTGACCCCAGGGCCATGCATGTGCCCAGCACGTGCCATATCACTCAGCTACACCTCAACCCCAAGAATGTAGTTTTGGAGCTCATTACGATTTCGAAAATCTCAAGGAGAGTGGTGCTCGGTGGCAGTTTGCCTAGTGTGCCAGAGCCCCTGGGTCCAATCAAGAGCAGAAAAACAAAATCCCCAAATCCTAAACATATTTTGGAAGAGTTAGTCTATCACTCTTCTATTCAAAAATAGCCATCTGAGAACTTTATTAAATTTTTAAAAATTTTTGAGATAGAGCAGGCTAGCTTTAAACTTGCTATGTAGCTAAGGGTGACCTTGAACTTACGATCCTCCTGCCTCAGAGTGCTAGGATCTCAGTCATGTACCACCACACCTGCCTTATTGCAGTGCTGGGCTAGAACCCGGGACCTTGTGCGTGTTGAGCTAGCGCTGTGCTGTGCTAACTGAACCACACCCCATCTCTAAGGTCATTTCCTGTTTGTGAGAGGCAAGCTCAGAGAAATATGGTGTAGATGAGTAGGCTAGCTGGCCTTGGGGCCGGAAATCATATTTGTGGCTGTGGGAATTCCGAGCTGTGCAGCTGAAGCCCAGGGAGAGCAGGTATGTGCTGCCAAACTGGCAGCATGACCTGGAACCAGATGTTGTTGGAGTCACCCTGTCAATTCCTGCCCTAGGTGGCCAGGGCCAAGACAGACATAGCCTTCGCTGGTTTCAACTGTCGCCCACTGCTCTCGCTCTGGTCATTTCCTCTCACAGTCCTGCCATGCTTTCTCTGGCTTGGAAACTTCACTTTTCTCTGTTCCTACCCTTTCAGTGAACCCTAGTTAATCATAGTCCTGATTCTACCATAGAGGAGGAAGCAGGCAGTTATAGCCTAGATGTAGCCCCTCTGTAGATCTGTTCATCTGGAGAATGTTTGGTTTCACTCAGGTGTGAATGGTAGTTTTTCCATATTAATAACTTGTCCTGTGTTTTTCTTCTGATCCATATGCTTAGAAAGGTTGGCACTTGAGAAGACTGAGTACAGTTAGCTCTAATAGATGTGGTTTTGTTTGGTTGGTTGTTTCTTTGTTGCTCCTTTATTAAGTGCCTATGAAATGTAAGGTTTTTCTGTTGTCCTGCTTTTTCTGCAGTTTAACAGCTGTTTCCAGTGGTATGTATGGTATTAAATTATTTTAGACTTTCTGACTTTGCAAATCTTGTTTTCTTGGCTGAAGAAATCCCCATGTGACCTGTGGGATTTTAAGGACTTTTCTTCCTTTTTAGGGCAGCCTTCCTTAAAAAGCTGTTGCCACTCCCCGCTCCACACTCTTCCCCCCAGGGGTGCACTTTACCCGTACTCCAACAGACTCTTGTCTATTCCGCTGCTGCTTTGTTCAGAAAGGCCAGACTCTGCACTTTTTAATATTGGAAAAGCACCAAATACTTGAGTGGTCTTAACGCTTCAAGAAATTATGCATTTGGAAAACTTGTATAGTCAACTGAAAATACTTGCATTAGAGCTTAACTGTCTTAAACTTGGGTGAGATTGTATTAAAAATTACCATCTGGGAAGCCATAAGCGTGAGAAATGGAATCAGTTTGTGGCTCTTGTTGGTGAGAAAGACACTCCTTAAAGGTTTTGGTCAGAGGCAAGTCTGCCCACTCCTGCTGCTGCCCCAGCTTGTGGGGAGGTTCCAGGATCAGTTACCTGATGGCATTATAACATGCTGGTATGCAATGCGATTGTCTATGGCTTTGAATTGTCCATTAAATAATAAATGTTCCTCTTTATGCCGTTTCCCAGATGTGATGGGAGCAGAGGAGAGGGGCAAGCTTCTAGCCACCCACACGGCAGCGGCACTGTCCAAAAGTGCATCTCCACCCAGTCCTTACTCATCCGTGGAGAACACAGGTGGGGCTGTAGCCGGCCCACACCCTAGTGGCAGCCTGCCACTCACAGACGAAAGGCTTTCGAAGCGTTTGTCAAGAAAGACTTTGGTAGAGTTTCCTCAGAAAGTTCTGTCTCCACCCCGAGTACAGGGTTCTGACTCAGAGGCTCAGCGGCGTAAGCAGAAGGGGACACATGGTTCACCCTCATCTTCCTCATCCAGCTCATCAGATTCAGACTCTGATGGGGAGGGACATGACTCAAAGATGGAGCCCCAAGTGGCAAGCAAAGGCAAGGCAGGGTCTTACAAACCAGAGGCCTCTCGGCCCTTCCAGAATGGAGTCCCTAACATCACAGTACCTGCAAAAGAGAAAGCCAAGGTGCAAAAGCCACGCACAGATGTCACCTACCCAGAGAAGTCCCAGCAGCCAAAGAAGAAAGGGACCATCACCAAGCCTATAGAGGACAGCAAAGAAACCAGATCCAAGCCTGTGACATCCAGATCACAGTCCAGTGAGATTTTGGACCAAAACATGAAGGAAGGACACCTGCAGGGGAAACTGAGGCCAAGTAAGATAAAAAAGGAAAGCCCAAAGCCGTTTGAAGCTGAAGAAATCTTACCCGACCGCACAAAGGCCAGGTCGTCTGCAAGGCTCCCCGGTGGCCCAGTGCCCACAGCCAGAACACAAGAGACCAGCGCAGGAGAACAGCTGGAAGCCATGGGGGCTGGAGCCAGACATCTGGAACCAAAAGTGCCAGAGCCTGAATTTAAGGCAGCTTCTCCTCAGGTCCTGGTCGGAAAAGAAAGCCTGAAGAAGCAGGTACCAGAAGGATGCTTGACAGCCAAGGCGGAGACCTTGGAAAATGAGAAGCCTGTGAGATATCCGAAGACAGTTCCTGTCCAGAAGGAAGATACCTTTGAAGAGACAGCAGAACCACAGCTAGAGGGGAGGTTCCAGGCGGCAGTTGGTGAAGCCCCGCACACTGATGCAGGCCCACCCCAGGAAGCCCCAGGCGACACTCAGGGTACACCTTGCTTTGGTTCAGACTCTCCTTGTCCTTTAGGGTGTATAGATCCTGAAGAACCCTCTTGAGTTTCTGTGTGTTTAGAAAGCAGTATCTTTATTTTCATCTATTTATTTCTTTGGCACAAAGTCATGTAGCTCAGAGCGATTTCAAACTTGCTAGATAGCTGGCACTGGCATTGCCACCCCTGATCCTCCTGCCTCTGACTCCCTGTGCTGAGTTTAGGTGTGCGCCACTTGACCTTGTTCGACTGTTTCTCCTCCTCCTCCTCCTCCTCCTCCTCCTCTTCTTCTTCTTCTTCTTCTTCTTCTTTTCAAGACAGGGTTTCCCTGTAGTTTTTGGAGCCTGTCCTAGAAGTAGTTTTGTGGGGGTTTTTTCCCCCTGAAGCAGAGTTTCTCTGTAGCTTTGGAGCCTGTCCTGGAACTAGCTCTGTAGACGAGGCTGGCCTCGAACTCAAGAGATCCGCCTGCCTCTGCCTCCCGAGTGCTGGGATTAAAGGTATGTGCCACCACCACCCAGATGTTCAATTGTTTCTTAGACAGTACTGTATGGAAACTGTTAGCTTAGCATTACCACACTTAGCCTTGGAGGGTGCCTAAGCACATAGTTAATGAATTTGGCCAACTTCCTGCTGAGTGGAAATCAGAGTCTCCTGTGACACTGCATGGGTCAGGAGCAGCAGTGGCTTGGTGGTGGTAGCCCTTGGGTGGCCTAAATTAGAGAGGCACCTTAGCAGCCTTGTTCTCAGTTGAAGTGAGCGTTAGCAGGTAGGCAGCCATGGACCATGCCCATGGTCTCTTCACAGCTAAGCACAATGGGCTGTTTCATCTTCTACAGTGAGTTTCTATTGAGGAGCTTTTTGAAGGGGACTATACTCCAGACATCCTGCGTGCTCTTGCGTACGTGTGACATCCTCTGGCAGCTCACTGGGAAACAGGAATTCTTTGGTTTTAGAATCTGCAGCTCTGGAGAGTTGCTCAAGATGCAGCATCGCTAACAAGACCTTCTTCCTGCACCTCCGTGCCACTCCGAGCCCACCCTTGCCTACTTTGCCTCACCCGGCGTGCTAACTGTTGCTCTTCCAGGATGCTGACAGCATTTATGTTTTCTTCCTTTTCCGTTTCCCTCCTCTCACTAATACGCCAGGTTCCAGTGCACGGCAGACTTCCTAAGGCCTCGGGACCTGCCCTTCTGACACTGTTTTCAGATTTGGTCTCAACTGGAGAGGAGTGCCTCAAACTCAGGATGAAAATACAGGATTGGGGGATTTCTAGGTTGTTTCTAGGGGTAACAAATCCTCGCAGGGCTGCCGATGTAGATTAGTGTGGGGCTCAGCCAGTGAGGAAGGGCCTGGGCTCAGTTTCCAACACTGCAGAAACAAACTTGCTCCCTGCCCCCAAACCATTTTTGCTGGCAGCTAAGGCTCACAAGTGGTCCTTGCCCGAAGCTCCTTGCTTACAGGTGAGCGGCTTTTGAAAGAGTTTGGAATTCCCCCCCCCCCCCCGTCTGTTGTCGCCTCCCCTATAATAACCACGTAATCCATGGCTTTTGAAGGTGCGCCTTCACTACCCTGAAGAGCTTCAGCTTGCCACGGTAGAGAAGAGGCCAGCTCTAGTAGACATTCTTTTGCTTCCTTTTTTCCTTTTTAAATTAAATAATGAGAATCAGCTTTGGGATTTGGAATAGAGAACTAGGTATTTAAGTTGTTGGGGTGCTTAGCTTCTGTGCAGTGTGAGTAGAGACTGAGACCGCTCTATTGAGCTGATTTCTGGAGCCTTGGGAAGTCAGCCCAGACCTTGCCCTGTGGCCCTCGCCAGCTTTGTTTCCTGTTTGTGTTTGCATTGCAGAAGAGCCATGTCCTTTCGCTTCAGTCCCACACTTCAAGTTTTAAATTTATCGAGTGTTTAGGCATATAGATTTAATTTTTCCCATTTAAGATAAAAGGCTAAGTGTGTGTGTGCTTGTTTGTTCGTTTCTGTCTATGAGTCTGAAGATAGCAACCATTTCCCCCAAAAGTTAAGACAGCAAAACTGCACCCTCCTCCCTGGTTCCCGTGTTCATTTTATTATTGGGACACTCAGCTTTTTCTCAGGTCTGTGATGGCTGTTTTCATCACAAACAGATGTGATGTGACGAAACCACGTGAAGGGACATGATTTCTCTCCTGTGTATTTTCACATGACTTGAAGTCTGTCCATAGTTCCAGGTCCTGCTAAACTTGTAGGGTCCAGGACCTAGAAATGCAGAAAAGTAAAGTGAGGTTCTGTGTTCTAGTATCAGAACCCATAGATTTTAGGACACTGCCATTTTATTGTCAAAAATCAGAGAGTTGTCCTGTGTCCTGGCAGGCCTGTGTTGCATTCTCAGGGAAGGTGAGGGGCAGGACCAGGGGTAAGTGTCTTAGCATGACAGAATTGCCTTCATGTGTGTGATTGTACTTACCCAGATGATAAATTTCAGCCTGCATTTTCAGGTGATTCTTTTATTGTTTTTGAAGACATAGGTGTCCTCAAGGTCTCCTCCCTGCTAGTTAGACTGCTCACATGTGAGATTGGAGTTGTGGGGACTTTCGCTTCCTGAGCGCTCAGGTGGGTGGATGTCTGACAGCTCTCCTGTCGCTTTCCTCTACAGAGCCCACTCTGGCCCCTGAGCTGACTGATGCCACCACCTACAAGAACCTGCAGCATCATGACTACAACACATACACCTTCCTAGACCTGAACCTGGACCTCTCCAAGTTCAGAATGCCGCAGCCCTCTTCAGGACGAGAGTCGCCTCGCCACTGAGTTCAGCTCACGGTAGCCCCATGTCGGTCCCAAGAATTCATTGCCTGTGAGAATAAAAGTCAGTCACAAGCTCAGTGTGTCATTATTATCCCTCACAGCTTCCAGAGAATGAATTAGTAACCCTGATTATTTTTGTAGAGTCTATATCATTCAGTGGCATCCTTCAGGGGCCAATGTGATATGTTCATAGTTCTTCCAGGTTAGAATCTGCGGCTCCTGGAGACAATCATAAGCCGCATCATCCCTAACAAGGCCTGGGGGACATCACCTATTAGGAACGGCTATGTATGACATCCCTGTTTAATTGCAAGTCTACAACCAGCCAGAGGGATCCATAACAGGAGAGAAGCAGGGTACCTTCCGGCCCACTCAGCTTTGCACTGGCAGGCAGTGGGGTGTTGGTTAAGACTTCTAGATCTGAGCTGCAGCCTGGATAAACTAGGGGTAGGAGTTACACTGATTGTAGTTACTGCATCACAAAAGAAAAATTGGTGTGAGAGAAAGAGTAGAAACGGGATAGCAATTAAACTGATTGCAGTTACTACATTATAAATAAGTAAGCACACACATATATATATACACACACACAGAGTAGAAAAGGGGTAGAGTTACACTGATTTTAACTGCTATGTTACACAAAAAATTAGTGTGTGTGCGTGCATATATACATGTAAACAGAGAATTTCCAGACTGGCCTTCAGCTTGGCCGTTCTGCCTCAGCTTCTCTATTCTGGGATACAGACATGTGCTACCATATCCGAAAGGGCCGGTCGGATGCCCTCCAGGACAGCAGAGACTGGTGGCCACAGCAGACTGAGCAATGTAGCTGCTCAGAGGTCCATGTTAGCTGAGGAACCCCTGTCACCCACGGAAATTCAAGGGCGGTGCTGCTATGCATACCATGGTTCTCAGCACTAGGCACAGTATGGGGGACAGGAGATTGACAGCCAAGATCTGATCTTGTCCCTCACTAGAGGCCACAGGTGGGACCTCAGGTAAGTGTGGTCTGCTAAGGTGTTGGCTTGGGTTTTCTTTGCCCACCTTTCAAGGCTTGCTTGGGGCCCCTGCTGGGCTTTTATCCATTTGAGTCTTGGCCTCTAATTAACCTGTAGCATGTCGGGAACAGAGCCTCTGTCACTGACTTCCATCAGAATTCCCGCATTCACACTTCTCAGAATTAGTTCAAGTGGAAAACTCACCGAGCAATACTGTGATCCTCTGTTGGTTTTGTGACCAGCACGAGGCTTGGCAACTCATCAAGGGTCTTCTAATCACATGGTGAGACCTATTCTTCTGGTCTTACATGTTTATATAATGTACTTGGATCACACATCCATTGCCCACTCTAGCCCCCTCTCCCTCCCATTGAACCTCCCTCCTACTCTGGTGTCTTTTTGTGTGTGGCCCACTTCATTTAACTGGGATTGCTTATGTGAGTGTGGCCTGGGACTCCTCCCTGGAGCAGAGGTGTCTTAGGGTTTCTATTGCTGTGATAAACACCATGGCCAAAGCAACTTAGGGAGGAAGGAGAGGGTCTGTTTCATCTCAGAGCTTAACAGTCCATCTCTGAGGGAAGTCTGGGCAGGAGCCTGGACACAAACTAAAATGAAGCAGCAGCCGCTGGAGAATCTACTGATTTGCTTGTGGTCTTATATAACCCAGGATTACCCAGCCAGGGGCTGCATGGCTCACAGTGAGCTTGGTTCTCCATCAACTGTTAGTCTAGACAATGCCCTGCAGTCTTGCCTATGAGCAATCTGATGAGACAGTTTTTCCAACTGAGGGTCTTTCTTCCCAGGTTTAACCCTATCTAGGTTTGTGTCAAGTTGACAAAAAAAAAAAAAAAAAAAACCACAACAAGCACAGGGTCAATTTATGAGAGACTATACCACTGAGGGCATGACTGCCCTCTAACACTGACTTCTGGAAGCTTCACAGGAGGAACTGGGTCACATGAGTCCCTCCTCCATCCATGGTCCATGTTGATTGGCTCAATCTAGCGTAAGTAGCCTCTACTACTCCAGATGACATTTCACGGCCCTCCTCCTCATCTTCTGACTCTAGCATCCTTTCCACCGCCTTGTTCCGAGGTATTCTCAGTGTTTGGATGGGACAGGATAGGTACAGATGTCCCATTTAGATCTGAGAACAGTCACTTTTTATCTGCCCTTTTCACCAGTTCTAATGAGTCCCTGCGTTAACTGCCACCCACTGTGCAGAGATTCAAGACAGAGAGTAGAGTAATTGTGACTCTCACTTGTCACCTGGGTCTCCTAATCACACTTCTTATTAAACTACTTAAATACTGTACCAAAAGTAACAAAAGTGGAAAACAGTAAGAATTTCCAGAACTCACCATACTAGCTCGTCTCCCCAGATGGAGATGTGTGAGGTGGATGTACCTAGCTTTAATGTTCAGACTTTTGACTTTAGCTTAGCGGCTTCTCAAATCCAGACCCATGCGTGTGGCAATGTATTGAGGGATGTGAAGCCTTGAACGGAAAGGAATATATAAGTTGCCTTTGCATGTGCGCGTGTGTGAGTGTGTCCACACGCATGCACACATGTCACACAGCACACACGTGGAGGCCAGATGACAACCTGCAGGAGCTGATTTTCTCCTTCCACTATGTGGGTCCGAGGAACAGAACTCAGGTCACCAGGCTTAGCAGCTCCCACCCTCGGAGCCATCTCTCTCACCCCAAGAATAAGTACATTTTGTTCTGAACAGGAATCATGAGGCTTGAACCGTTCTCACCTTGGAACTGGTCCCTCTGGGCTGTCTCTGCCTCCTTGGCAGTTGGCTCACTGCCCATTGAAAGGGCTGAAAGACAATGACAGGCAGCCCCAGGCACGGTCACAGCTGGTGCCTCCTGGGGACTCCATCTGGTAACAATATAGTGGTTACCCCCAGAGTCAGTTTTGCCAGTTTTGGGGTAGCAGAGGGGTGTGTGTGTTGTTTTTCCCTGCTCTAAGGACTGCTGCCAGAGCATCTGTGTGGCTCGAATTTGCCTGTGCTTTTTTGTTTTGTTTTGTTTTGTTTTTTGTTTTTTCGAGACAGGGTTTCTCTGTGGCTTTGGAGCCTGCACTGGAGCTAGCTCTTGTAGACCAGGCTGGTCTCGAACTCACAAAGATCCACCTGCCTCTGCCTCCCGAGTGCTGGGATTAAAGGCGTGTGCCGCCACCGCCCGGTTTTGCCTGTGCTTTGAGTCACTGCCTTAGGCTGGCTTTCCAGATTCTCACCCAAGTCACACACTGTCGACTTTGGTTCTGCTTTCCTTTGGCTGAATTTTTCAAACAGTTTGACATGCACGTCTATAGTTCCTATTTTTCTGTCACCTGTACCCCGGTGTCTTTTCTAGATGTTGCTCCTTTGTACATGGTGCAGCTGCCCATGGAACAGAGTGGGTTGAGTACAAAGTTCCCTCAACCCTTGAAGCCAGCAGGAGCCTGTCCTGCTGCATCTGTTGCAGTCACCATAAACACCCACTTCTCGTTCGAATAACTCGCGTTCTGCTGGCCGTACTGGCCTCGG
Source organism: Dicrostonyx torquatus (assembly GCA_028555095.1). Classification (NCBI taxonomy): domain Eukaryota; kingdom Metazoa; phylum Chordata; class Mammalia; order Rodentia; family Cricetidae; genus Dicrostonyx; species Dicrostonyx torquatus. The sequence goes on along the minus strand of JAQHUG010000235.1, from coordinate 1,472,132 downwards.
AGCCAAATGCGGACCCAGATTGCCTCAGCAGAGTCTGGCTTGCACACAAGAAACAAGCCAACATTCAGAAGCTGTGCTCAGTGCCCCTAAGGTTACTCTGCAAGGATGTGGAGTTTGCACACTTAACTTCTATTAAGGCAGGACGGCAGATGCTTGATCAAGCCAGCAGGAAATGCAGTAGGTTTTGTAGTCCTCACAAGGTCTCACTTCTGGTCTTCTCTTCCCATAGTCCTCTTAAAGTACAAGGCCAACAAAGCAGTATCACTACCCTTGTGTACTGAAGGGGGCAATGTGCAAGACCTTGTCAGTAAGGCCATGGTTTGCCAGTCAGGGGTTTCAAGGTGTCACCATGGTTTCTTTTTTGTTTTTTCCAGACAGGGTGTCCTAGCTGTCCTAGAACTAGCTCTGTGGACCAGGCTGGCCTTGAACTCACAGAGATCAGCCCACCTCTGCTTCTTGAGTTCTATCTAGAATTAGAGGCATATGCCACCACTGTCTGGCATCACCACGGTTTCTTTAGCAAAAGACTGGTCAGAGATGAAGCTGAGGCAGGTGGAGTGCTTGAGGTGCTTGGCACCTTCACCCCATCTCTCTTTTTCACTCTCCTCTCACCTTTGTTCCAGAAGAGCCCAGAAATGCTGTAATGTAAAAGGTTCACAATAGCTAACAGGAGTGATTGTCACCTCAGAAGTCTGGAAGAAGCCTTATTTTATTATTGTTGTCTTAATCTTAGCACTTGGTATGGGCACGTTCAGGGTGGTACACCGTGAAGCAAGGAGCTTTATTTTAAATGCCTCTTGCTGTTAGTACTGCTGCACTGCATCCAGATGAAGACACTGCCCCTTCTCTGAGTTTAAAGGTTGGGGGGAAAAGCACATGGCAACCCTTGCAAGGGACCTGCAGGGCAGTAATGAGCAGCTGAAAGAGGCAGACTGTGGGAAAGAGACAGGACCACCATGAGACTGATGGTAGGGGCCCTGGAGAGGGGGCTCTGCAGGCCTTCATGGGTGTCCAGGCTTATGTGATGAGCTAGCAGCTCTGGGACTGCCAGAAACTGCGGTCACAGTTTGAGGCTAGACCAAACCGTGAAGGTTGAGCTCTAGCTCCTGTTTTATTAAGACCAAAACCAAAACCAAACCCCTGTAATTTAAATTCTCACTTCCCCACCTCCAGCTGTGTGGCGGGAGGGACAGTGGCAGAGATGGAAGGGGTGGAAAAGGTTGGTGAGGGCAGATGGGGTTTGTGGTTCTGTTTTCATAGTAAAAGACCTTTGAAGCTCCTACTAATCCCATGCAGAATGGACTGGGGAAGGAAGCTCGAGCCAGGGACCAAGCAGTGGGTGGTAAAGGGCCAGCTACTGAATATGGCAGCCAGGGCACTTGGAGCTGATGACACTCGTAGTTCAACCATCATCTTGACGGCCAGCCCAGGTCATGGCCTTTCCAACCTCATACCCGTGGTGACCTGGGGGTGCCAGTCCCTTCCATGTGCTGTCTGATAGGGACCTCTGCCCTGCTGCTCATCAGGATGAGAGTTCTGCAGCTTGAGCCCTGAGGGCAAGCTGCCTGACTCATAGCTTGGACTACCATCCTACATATTCTTCAAATGATAATATATGGCCTGACCTGTGTCTGGAGCATGTTTCCGTGTCATATCTCACATATATGGTCTTCATCTTTCTCCCACCTAGATCTGTAACCATCAGTGACATTAGGGTATTCCCCTTTCCTCACTCCTGTCTCACTGTCTCTGTGCAGGGTGCTCACTGGTTACAGGGAAAAACTGGGTCAACCCCAGGGCCCCCTCACAGATAGAATTTGGACTAAACAATCATGGAAGTCAGAGCATATGGAGCCGCTCAAAACACTGATGGTG